>NW_024121144.1:8205244-8679388 GCF_016745375.1 Pimephales promelas
TTCAGCTCAGCAGATCGGATGGCAAAAACACAATCCGTGGGTCTGACCCACACGACTCTGACTGATGCGCAGGGCATCAGGGCAACTCGATACCACACTCCCCTCATTAGCTATGGTTGTCAGACTGTCACTTCTCCTATTGACGGCACAGAGAGAAGCAGTCAGACCCTCGCTGACCGAAACAATGCATGCTCACCACCACACCAAGACCATGACGGAGGCCTGACGCTCTCAAAAACGTACACACCACACACCCAAAACACAGTTCTCAAGCAGACTTTGTCATTGTCATTTTTCATAAATGCATGATGCTATCATGCATGTCAACTGTCAGCTGTTGTGTAGGCTGCACTGTGACTCAAACCATACACTCACACTGCCCAGACTGGCTCATGAAGGCAAACATGTTTACGCTCTGTTAGAACCGCGATGTGTCCTGTGACTTGTGTGAGAGTTTAACCAGTTGAGGTCTTGTCTCTAGGGTGCCTGTCTCAAATGATGATTCTCTGCTCTACTGGGAAACAGAGCTGTCAGCTTCAAGTGGTCGCCTTAAAACATCTGGTGCGAAAGACTGAGCGGCTCCCGGGAGAAGTGTGGAAGCTGCTCTCTTTTTCCAAATTTCACTCAATGTGGCTTTTTTGATGCAGAAGTCTCAAGTTGCATGAACCGAATGACTGTACTTACGCAGAGATTTTATCCCACAAAATCCAACATTGTGGACAATTAAATCTTCTAGTATACAACAAAAGGGTCAAGAATAATTTTAATATTCAATAATGTAAATACACTCTGGGTAATTAATTTAAAAACAGAGAAGCAGAACTGAAGATCTATTCATGAATGGATGATGCTATAATAAGGAAAATTAGCAATCACTTTAAAAATATATATATTTTAAAATTATAGAAAACAAAATATCAATTAAAAACAAAAATGTAATTTAAAAACATTTTTAAATAGATATTTAAAGTGATAGTTCACCCATGACAAACAAATTCTGTCGTCATCATTTACTCGCCCTAATGTCATTTCAAATGTATATGACTTTATTTCTTCTGCTGAAAAGGAGATATTTTAAAGGATGTTTTTAACCAAACAGTTTTGAGACATTTCTCAAAATATATGCTATTCCACAGAAGGCCATACAGGTGTGGAACATGTAAATAATGATAATTTTCATTTTGGGTGGACTAATGTTTAAAAACAGTAAAACACAACACTAAAATAATACAATTAAAAAATTTTATTATTTAACATTCCGATTACTTTTTTTTTACTACATCTACAAATATTTAACTATATACATATATATATATATATAAGTTGAATATATGATTTCATTTTTGTTGTTATTAAATTAAAAATATGAATTTTTTTGGTGAATTTGTAAAGTAATATGCAGTAATAATACTTTCCCAATAAATAAACAATTAAATCCATTTTTTAATGGCACTCCTAGTATTTCACAGTAGGCAAACATTGAGGTGAGCGTGAGAGAGACTGATAGTATTTACTGTTTTAGGACACCAGCTGGCTTCTTCATCAGTTGTAGCTGTAAGCAGTTGTGGTCACCAATGGGTTAAACATCATGGATTTATTTTAGGCAGTGAAGTATCTGCAGAGGCACAGAGAATAGAGGAAACACCAAGGAAGAGTGTGATACAGCACAATGTTTTCACTCACTGATTAAATGCTGAGGAACGTAGCACCATTATAAGCTGCTTATTCCCAATGAACCCAGAGACTCGGAAACAAACACCATCCTGAAGATCGGACTGATGACTCGTGGGGAACAAGCTCCGTTTTTCACGTGCCTTTTTCTTTAACACATGAAACCACAAATCCGTTCAGGAAGGAATGCTGCCGTCTTGTGAGATAAAAGAGAAAGGAGCGAGTGTGTATATGCATGTGTAGCTTCAGAAGATCTGTCAAAGAATGATCTGTCGTGCCCATCGCTGTGATCACGAGTCCTCCAGTGGAGTAGAACCACGCTGAGCTGTCCGGCTGTGCCCGATGACATGTGGGACTAGTTTTTGCCTGTATATTAAGCCTCTTTTGGATGGACACAAAAGCAATTGCTCATGCATGTACAGGAATACACACACACACACACTGAAGCCTGGAGGCTGTAGGGCTTCTCTATTCCTCATGCCTTTAAGGTTGTTTTGATGCCAGATCTTAAAGACGACACAAGAAGAGATGGATTCATACTAGCATGGGAAGAAAATTACAGATAATTTTCCTCTCCACCTTCGGCAGAACTGAAGGCACGTGTTTCTCCTCTGAAGTATCGGTGACACAGATTTAAAATAGATCACTATTAATTTCCATAAAACCTGTACACATTAAGGAAATAGTTCTGTCATTATCCACTCATCGTCAAGTCATTACAATAATATTTTTTTTTGTCACTGTGGAACCCAAAAGGAGATATTCATCAGATTGTCCAAGCTGCCCTTTTCCCTACAAATACAAAATAATCCATAACATTGGTCCACAGGATTTGAGTCTTATAAAGCAGCTTTGATTAAGGAACAAATAAAGATTTCTCATTGCTGACCACAAATTTCACTATCAAATTTTGTGTGTACTTCCACATATTCAAATGACGTTAAAAAAAAATATGGTTTTGATCGTAAGTTAAATATCTGTGCAACTCCAGCTGGCTCAACTCCAGACGGCTGCTGACAAAGCAACTCAAACGTGTTCTCTTCTCAAAAGACACTGCCTTGACACCCACCTGTTTTTCTCCATCTCACCGCTCCCTCCCCCTTCAATGGATTTGTATGGATGGATTAAATCATAATCAACAGGAGACCATTGGCCCAATGTTCCTTTATGCACATGTATAATCTACTCACACGCTCAAAAGACTGATCAATAACCTCACTCAGAAATATGCGATACATTAAGGAAAAAGAGAGAGAGAGCCAATCGGATTAGCGTTCATGTATGTTGAAACAACACATGCTTAGACATGGATTCCTACCAGCTGTTGTGGTTAGTTGCACAATGCCGTCTTATGCACAGATGATTACGAGTGTTTATAAACCTGTGTGAACGAACAGGTCCAGACAAGCATGTTTATGGTTATATGATCTTTTAGAGAAACTGTCATGTTCTGCTTTGCCCTTTGGGTTAAAAAAAGGAGCATTTTTGTAAATGGTCATAACACATGTGGGAGAAAACCATTGGCCATCCTAGCCTGGACAGACAAAATAAGGGGCAATCCCACAAGGAATTTATGCTCAAATAAACATTTTTTTATATATGCAGTAAGAGCTATTTTGGTCATTTTGTCAGTACTTTGGTCATTCCAGCTGCAAAATGTTTCACATAGTTTTAAAGGGTTAGTTCACCCAAAAATGAAAATTCTGTCAGTATTTACTCACCCTCATGTTGTTCCAACCCCGTAAGACCTTCGTTCATCTTCGGAAAACGAATTAAGATATTTAAGATATTAAAATCGCTCCTGCATACAGTCCATAGGCTTCTTGAGGGACTGGCTCTTGCCGTCCCCGAAAAGTCATAAAAGACATCGTTAAAATAGTCCAAGTGACTACAGGGGCTCAATCTTAAGTTTATCAAACGACGAGAACACTTTTGTGCGCAAAAAACAACAAAAATAACGACTTTATTTCAACTATTCGTTTATTTCTCCCTCTGCGCGAGTCAGGTTACTAGTTTAATAGCGTAAGCTTCTGTTATTGTACGTCACACGCATCACACACACATGACCAGCGTCGACCAATAGTGAGCCTACGTGTGACGTAGCTCTACGAAATCACACTACGTTAACGGACTATAGGCTTATGGAGAAGGAAGTGAATAGTTGAAATAAAGTCGTTATTTTTGTTGTTTTTTTGCGCACAAAAGTGTTCTCGTCGTTTGATAAACTTAAGATTGAGCCCCTGTAGTCACTTGGACTATTTTAACGATGTCTTCAATTACTTTTCGAGGACAGCAAGAGCCAGTCCCTCAAGAAGCCTATGGACTGTATGCAGGAGCGATTTTAATATCCTAAATATCTTAATTTGTGTTCCGAAGATGAACGAAGGTCTTACGGGGTTGGAACAACATGAGGGTGAGTAAATACTGACAGAATTTTCATTTTTGGGTGAACTAACCCTTTAAGTAAAGCATCAGACAGCGTTTGTACAGACAGCCACTGTAAATGTTTCACTGTTTATATATGAAGTTCAAAATGAGCATCAAAATGGGAAAGAAGGAGATTTAACCAACTTTAAAAGTAGCATGGTTGTTTTGTGCCAGGCGTTCTGGTCTGAGTATTTCAGAAACTATTGATCTACTAGGGTTTACAGAGAATGCTCCGAAAAAGAGAAAATATCCACTGAGCGGCGGTTCTGTGGGCGAAAATGCCTTGTTGATGCCAGAGGTCAGAGGAGAATGGCCAGATAACAAAAATAACCACTCGTTACAACTAAGGTATGCAGAAGACCATCTCTGAACGCACAACACGTCGATCCATGAAGCAAACGGCTAAAGCAGAGTAAAAACACACCAGGTGCCACAATTGTCAGCTAAGAACAGGGAACTGAGGCTACAATTCACACAGACTCAATAGAAGATTGGAAAAATGTTGTCTGGTCTAACCTAACGAGTCTCAATTTCTACTGCCACATTCAAATGGTAGTGTCAGAATTTGGTGCGTAAACAATATAAAAGCACGGATCTTCCGTCTTTTATAAATGTTTGTGGTGTAATGGTTTCTGGGATATTTTCTTGGCACATTTTGGGCCTCTTAGTACCAATTGAGCATCATTTAAACACCACAGCCTACCTGAGTATTGTTTCTGACCATGTCTATTCCTGTGTGACCAAAGTGTCCAAATCTTCTAAAGGCTACTTTCAGCGACAGGTCACAAAGCTCTAATCAGTAATCATCTCAAACTGGTTTCTTGAACATGACAGGACAATGAATTCACTGTACTCAAATGGCCTCCAAAGTCACCAGATTTCAATCCAATAGAGCACATTTGGGATGTTTATGGATGTTCAGTCGACAAATCTGCAGCAACTGCATGATTCTATCATGTCAATATATGGACCTCAATCTGAGGAACGTTTCCAGCACCTTGTTAAATCTATGCCATGAAAAATTAAGGCAAAACACGGTACAAGCAACATGTACCTAATAAAGTGGCTGGTGAGTGTATGATTATATATATATATATATATATATATATATATATATATTTGAAACTATTTTTAATTTTAAGGATTTTTTTTTTTTTATATTCAATTTTTCTCTTGTAGGTCCATTTCTTTCTAATGAAGATCGCAGACTGACAGGAACCTAAATCAGATCAAAATTGAGACATAGGTTGACAAACAGGTAAAGTGTGTTCTCAGTCTTTTTACTAGTACCAGTGAAGTCAGCGGCCACCGTGCTGAATCACGGCATGAGTCACAGGGAACAATTACAATTAAATCTGTCTTTAGTGCAAAAGACACAAACACAATAGCCAGGTTTGCCCCCTCCCTGCAGGAGCAAATCCCTCCTGTTCATTCTGGATTGCCAAGGATGAAAACAGCAGGCAGACATCAACTGCCAAGGCAACACAGCGTAGCAGCATGATTTTTTTTTTTTTCCTAAGACACATTCATTCATCATTATAGACAAACACAGAAACGAGGGAATCTTGTTCTCGGACACCTAATGCTAACGGCTGGCCTTGGGGTGCAGAAAAAATATTTACCCACTGCCAACTGGGTGGAAAACACGTCTGCTTGTAAGGGCAAAGTTACTTACAGATGATTAAAGACAATACATCACCATTCTACCACAAGCCAGTACAGTTAATGCAAGAGCGTCTGTGTGAGAGCTTTGTGGTCTAAAATATTTATGTTAATGCCAAGGGCTTCGTATATTCTGTCCGAAGCATTTCTATTTTGTAAAGCACTCAGACAGCCCAGTCAATTAACAGGGTCTCAAATCTACTAGTGTTGGATGGACAAAAAACAAAACAACATTGCAACATCTACAAAACAATAGACACGTAAGGTGTAATTGAGCTCTAAAAGTGACCAGCCGAGCTCCAAGCACAAATTAACAACTAATTTTCTGAAGAAAAAGTAAGTGGTGGTTGAATGCAAAACTCACCAACGCATGCTAGTGTTGTTAGGGTGGTTGCTAAGGTGTTGCTAGGTAGTTAAAAAAAAGAAAATAAGCATTTGCATAATCTTAGTACATTTTACTGTCCCAATCATATGGGACAACATAAATATACTGCCCTAACATAATACCAATTTCATGAAATTAATACATTTTGCTGTCCTAATCATTTTTATATGGGACAACGCTGCAAAATTTCGCATGCTCAAGAGAATCTATTGCGTGCTCGTGAGCATGTGAAATTTTCTGGTAAAGCACAAGATAAGTTTGGCGTGCATATGTAAAAGTTTCTCGTGCGCACGCGAAAGTCTGTTTATTTTTTATTTTTGCAATGGTCTGTTTAGGCCAGGGGCTGCGTAAAAATGACTGGATACCAAAACAAAGGTAAATGTGACTGCACCTTTATGGGATTCCAGAAGCATATACTATCACTAAACTTACAACAGAGCTCACTTGAAGAAAATGATATGAAGAAAAACAAAATCTTGACCTATTAACAAAACAAATTGATTTTTTTCTTTCAGAACTGTTGCATTCTGACAGATGTGAAAAGACAGGAAGATTCTCTCTGTCTCTCTGCAATTCAGACACAAGCACACTGTTGGGCAGATGAAAGACAGGAAGTGTGGCAGTTTTTAGTCTGCACGACTCTAAGAGGAAGTACATGGGTTCACAGATGGAGAAACAGACAAGAAACACCTTGAGGTTTAAGATTCAATTCAACCATCAAGCAAATATGGGTCATGATTTGCATCAGGTCAAACAGGGTTAAAAAGGCAGACGTCAAACCTGAAAGGAAGCCATCTATGGCCATTGCCAGTACCCCTAAAACAACATCCTATCCTAGTGTAACCTCACACCCTTCACCAGCTGCCTGGCTCAATGAAACTGTGAAAGTCTGCTCTGTTCTGGACTGAAGTTATGCTGTGTGCAGCGAACCTCTGGAGGACAATGCATGAATGTTTAACCATTTTTCTCGGATCTGGTTAGATTTTAAAAAGAGACTAGGTGAATTAGTGAGAACTATGCATTTATTACAGTGACCATCACTGTGTAAGTCTGGGCACATTAAATGGACCCCAATGCAACAGCAAGACATCTTCATCAAAACAACATTTAAACACACATAAAAATGAGCAAAAATCTCCCTTCCCTTTTCCAAGCTCTCTCCACTAGAGCTCTATTTTATTCCTAATTAACCACCTCTCATTTGATCAGCAGGAACATGAGATAGTCTTCATCTCTCCTGGACATCTGCTGTGCTCTAGACTAAAGCTGGGCAAAAATGTATTATATATTCATGGTGATTTGGCTGATCTGATTAAATGAAACAGTCAAAATCTCAAATGATTTTAAGTATTAATAGCTCCTTGGCCATTGCATTTTCTAAAGACTGTCATTAGTAATAATTTTGCAGTAAATTTTAACTGTAATCTTAGTTCTTACATTAAGCATTTGATATGGGAACAATGGCGTGGTTAAAAAAAATCTTCAAGCCATTAGAGCAAATATATAGGAAATATCAAATACGTATTGAATAATGTAAAAACATTGCCAGAACAGAAACACCACACTGCTGTGACACGGCATCTGCTATCAGTGAGGCATTATACCACATCAGGATCATACACAAGCACCTAGAGCAAACATCTATACTTATGTTGGACTGATCTAGATGCATGCACTGTACTGAACAACTCCAGATATGTCTGTTTGCATAATGTCTCATAAAGAGCTAGTCATCTGTATCTTTAGTAGAGGAATGTTGAACAAACACACTTGCATTTTCGTTGCCAATGTAGACGTTACAAACATTATGCACTGTGCCAGCATGTCCCATAAGTGTGCATTTGTTGATTTGAAAGCAAACAGCATATGTGCGTTTAGATATGAGAGCGGATGAGTGGGTGGGGTGGGGGGATAGATCTAGCACTACCAGTCATCTTCAGTAAAGTACAACCTGGAGACAAAGTTAACAATTTCATCCAAACCATCTCTCATAGTGTTATATAATAAAGGCTGAGTTTCAGATTGGGACCCATTTAATAATAATAATAAAAAAAATAGAGTCAAAAAGAAGTTGTTGTAAAAAAAAATTAAATAAAACCAAGAAAAATGGCCAAAATCCAACCAATTATTAGTGATTGAGTGATCTCTTAAAGAAAAGCATGGCTTTTATAAAGTCAATACATATGATTCAATTTAATGTAAAAATAGTAGCCTCAATCACACATAATACACAACTTCAAAAAATGTAACAAAATATTTACAAAAAAAATGTGCACAATTAATTTGAAATGTATTTATGATAATTCGTTTGAAAATTAAACATTTTGAAAATTAATAATTAAATAATAATATTAATAATAATAATAACAACAACTTTGGAGCATGGAGAACACCAATAACAGATACATGATGTATCCTACATTGTCCAGTTATTCTAGACCGGTGTGGAAGTGCTGTCGACCAATCACTGCTGGGTCAGAGTCCAGCTGACCTCTGGTATACATTGCAGAGGTGGATCCTGACCTTAAACGCTGCATGCCATGCCCTCTTAATAAGGGAAGCAGTTGTACAATAGTGCTCAGGGCAGCGACATACGTGTGTGCCATTTCACAGAGACACGCAAAGATCTGGAGTTAAAAGCCTGAACTGAACATAATAATGCTTTCTGTTAGCCGTATTGGAGTACTAAGTGCTAGATGCAGTATATACTGTAGTCTACAACCTGAACATATCAAAGATTTGGAGTCAAGTGGATTGCACTTATGCCCCTTTGGGTAGAAAACGTACACAATAGAACCAAGGGGTGGGTGATATGACCAAAATCTTATATCACACAATAGGAGTAAATTTATTACATGATGACAATATATATTACAAGATTGTTATTTTTGCTTTAAATAAGGTTATGATATTTCTTAATTCTTATCACCATATTCAAAATCTGAAGACAAGTAAACAGTGAACAAAGAACTAGGAACTTATTGGAAAACAATCTACTATAGATCTTTGAAACTTCAAGCACTGGAAATAAGATATACTACATAAATTGTATAAACTAATGAAATGTATATAAAAAAATGGCGTAGTCTTCACTGTGTAAATAAAAAACACATACATTTTTCATTAATTTACAAGAGTGATTCAGTCAAGAGTCAGGACTCATGAGCAGTGAGAGATTTTCTCTTTTGTCTTTTGATTAATTTTAATGACACGGACAGCAGCAGGATTATTAGGCTACTTTAAGACCAACTGCTCGGATTTAATATACCTGTGCGTTTTCTTTTTCAACAGTACGTTCACTTAAGACATAAATGACTGCGTTTACTTGCAAAGACATGTTCGCTTTTGACCACACATTTAACCACTCACGCCCAATTAGGTGTTAAAAAGCATTCAGTTTAGTACTCATGTGCTCTATGAGCAGCGGCTCCAAGTGCGTTTCTCTGACAGCGCTCAGAAACCAGCATAACTGAGATCCAAAATCTCTACCAGTTGACACATTTTTACAGGTTAATCATGTCTACCGGTATATCGCCCACCCCTACTCATGTCCCCCATTACAAATACAAAATACATTACAAATAATGAACGATCATAAGGCCTAGTTCAAGAAAAAAAGACATCACTGAGGTGGTTTTGCATCAGTGTTATTGTAAACTAAAACTATTTTTAAAAAGTATCTTAAAATCTTTTAGCAACTAACTGAAATAAAATTCATTTAATGTGAAGCATTAAACCTTCTAAAATAAATATAACAAAATGACTAAACCTCAAATTAAAATTGAAAATCTGAAAATTAAAGCTAATTCAAAACATTAATAAATAGTATAGTAGTATAATACTAAAATTCTTTGTATAAAAGTCTTGCATTTGATTTTCCCTTTTGTAACCTTGAGGACAGGAAATGACATCACGGAACCTGACATGGCTCATGTTTTTCTGCAGTTAAAATGGTTTCAGATGTGCATTTCTGTAGCAATACTCTCTTGCAGAAACCAATATCACGGGACCCGACATACCTTCACTTATAATCTAATAACATAAACTGACTTCATTACAATTCTGATGTCCACTTATATTGTTTACTGCAGCGTAAACGACCTGAACATGGAAAGGTTACTTTCTTCTAAAGGCCATTTTCAAAACTAACCACACACATTTTGGTCTCCATGATCTAACAAGCATTTTATATCTTAAAGAAACACAGAAAACACTACAAAATGCCATAAACCCATTTAGCATATCATCAACAGTCACATATGGCAAAGAGTCAAGGTTGAGCGGCAATGATTTAATGGCATGTTGGGGTGAAGAATTCTGATCTACTCTAGTGCAGGATCCAAATCTGTTTTGATTTTACTCTGTGCGAAAGCAGCTAACCTCCCTTCCGACATCACAAGTTTCTTATTCCGAGTGGAATGCTGCAATCTGAAGCGCTCCGTAAGGATGAAATCTCTGATCCCAGAGGCCTGAACATAGTCTGTGAATAAATACTGATGGAGCAAAAGAGACGGGGAAAGAAAAGCCTTAGCACACTTAACATATCAATGCCTGTCGCAACCATAGACTGGTCGCAACCCACAGTTCAAAGGCAGTGAAATCCAAATGGAAATGCCCTCTTGAATAAAACTTCAACCTGTTCACTCCCACAGATGACCATTGAATGTTTGTTGGCATACAGTGTGCAGGTCTAATGCATTTAAAGACCTGAAAATTAAGCACGATTTGTACTTTCAGTGATAAAATGCTTCTACATGCAGCAGGAAAGTGGTAACTTGGGAGCTAAAATGACATCATAAACTGTACATAATGTATGTAACAACTTCTAAACAGTTTTGACTTCAAATAACCATATATTTCATAATAAAAATAAGGCCATAAAGTTAGAGGCATTACAAGGCTACACAGCTATAATGAGTTACAGAATCTCCTGTGAGAGATCTTGATCTCTTTCCTGCTCACATAGGGGCCGGCTCCTGAGAACACACAAACCAGCCAAACACACACCGCCTCTCGCCAGAATCACATCCTGCGGCCAAGTGGACCCTGCTCTCATTTCCATAGACAAACAGCAACAAAATAGAATGCCACAATGAGCTTTCATTAATGTTAGTCTGCATGTAATTCCACCGTTATGATAATGATGCAACAATTTCGTTTTTAATTTTGTCCCTTGGCAGACTGACCTGAATAGCACTGACTCACTGACTCGACTGACAGCTTATTACATATTTTTATAATCAAGCAGGAATCTTTTTCCTTGTCTCTTTGACAATAAGAGAGTAGCTGGCATCTTCATCTAGATTTCAATTTCTCACAAAATCTATTTTTTTTCTGTCTTTTTCAAATAGGGTTCGGTGTGTTACAAAGGGCAGGGTCCATCAGCATGCAACACACCATGGCTCAAACAACCATATCACCTGAAACATCCTGCAGTGACATGATAAAGAGCATGTGCACTCAGCTGATTACACCACAAGTCGTACAAATGCAATACTTCAAAATTCTCCATCAAAAAATGCGTTATACATTTGTAGAGCAAGACAGTGTGATATAGGTCACAAAGATATTCATATACATCAAAGCTAATCTGATTATCTAGTTTTCACAGTAGTGATTACATCCGTTTATCTGCAGCATTTAGATTTGATAGAACAGATAATTGTTGTGCGTTTTGGACCGTTATGAAAATGGCGATTCATTTATTCTCAAAAGAGAAAAAATGCACACATGTGGCACAGCCCCAATCATCAGACAAAGAGAGGAACTTCAGTCCATCTGTTTTTCAGCCTGAGGTTGGCCATGCGTGCAGGAAACTGCAGTGTTATTGTGGGATTACAGAGGGCCTCAAATCTCCCACTGTCAAGAGGCAGACGCATCCATGACCCGACCCGTTTGCCCTCCCCGTCCGTCAAACCCACTGTAACAGAAACAATACTTACCAGTCAATAATCTCTATTTTTTCAATCTTACAGATAAATTAAGCTCATATACAGAAACCCTGGTCAACATTTAGTAAATCTACAATATTATATACTTTTGACATGAAATAAAAAATAGATTTCATAACAAAGATGAACATTTTCTTAATTTCCATACTTTCACTGCTCAAAAAATTGCATCATCCGAGGAACAATAAAGGAGCCGTTTAGCAAGATGATCAGGCTACTGCTTTCCATACAACAGAAAATGGATGGCTAATCAGAGCCGCAATCTCCATAAAGATAATAAATAAATAAATACTATTGCATACATATAATATCATTATAAACTATATGAAATAGATAAGTAAGTAAATAATTACTCTAGGTTTCCTTAAAGTTACACTAGTGTGTAACTTTTGGCACTCTAACGAGTCATAATAATAAAAATAATGCGAATATAAAAACTTATCCACCTTATTCCTACGCCTCATTACGCTTTGCACAAATTATGGGTCTAACTTCCGTAAACAATCAGTGAAAGGCTCGCTCTATGAACGCCATACATTAAAAAAGTCACGTGAAATGAAATGTAAAAGTTTAAAAGAATTAAGGTACTTTCAACAGACCAAAAATAGCCCCGAAAGCACGAGTCTTTGGTTAAATATCACTGTAGTAGGCAAATATATTCTGTTTAAATCAAATTTCTGATCAAAACTGTTCATTATTGCATTACGTTACATTTTGATGGATTATAAATTGCATTTACCCGTGAAAACAAATAATTCGATAAATTTGTGCATTCCAGTGAATTATTAATGGAATAGCGTAAATTAAATTTGGGAAAACAGACCACACATGCCGTATTTGCTGTCCTTTTTCATACTTTTACAGCGGATTGCAAAGGAAAAAATAAAAATCATCATGAAGAAAAGAAAGCAGCGACTGAAAAGAGCTCTTGCCATTCTTGTTATAACATGTCACGTTAAAATACCAAGTATAACGTTATTCTCATGATGTCTGAAAATTAAGGAAAACTGACAGCTCATCCAATCAAAACTGACGGATCAGCTTTATTTGTAGGGCAACATTATGATTTTAAATGATTCGTTTTAGCCTTTTTAATTAGAAGTTCCCCAAACCGGAAGTGCCACCCACAATTCAAAACGCAGTAAGGTCGTCAGGAATAAGGTGGATTAGGCGTACTGTAGTTCAGGATAAGAGGATTAGACGACGGATTCATAATGTACTCGCTTATTATATAAATTGTGTACATTTTTAACAAAAAAAAGTTACATTATGTACCTTTAAGCCAAGCAAATGAAATATTTTATTTTTACATATTTTATCGGCTTTATCCAAAGTGACTTACAGCGCACTGAAGCCTGTGAGTTTGAAAGCCCCATGTTTTACCAGTTGAGCTGCAGGAAATATCCATGCTTAGTAAACCTGACACCAAGGTAAACCACCCTTCTGAGTCATTTCAGTTAGGCTACTCGCAACATACGCACATTTAAAACAGCAAAAACAGATGAGAATGATGAGGAATATCTTCCTTTAGCAAACAAAGAGGCAATAACAGCAGCAGTGCACTCTAAGACTCCATGGGAATATGAATACAGGCTGGGGAAGGCAGGATGTCAGCTCATGCACAGAAGGGCCGATCGCACCAGATAAAGCCTTCAATTGGTCTTACACACCGGGGCTTTTGCCTCAGCACCATGGGGATCCGATACATTCCACTAAACACAAGGGGGCATTTCTAATGTCGATGTTTTTCCCTTTACAGTACTGGCAAGGGCCCCGGAAAACTTTCGCCGCTCTCTGCATCTTTTCGCAAATTAGCGGAGCCAAACAATGGAGGCTGGTACACTACGAATCCCCCTCCCCCTCGCCACCACATACATGGCGCTGAAATGTTATGACAAACCTTCAGGCTGACAACAAGACGGAGACTTCGAGCCAAGGAAAAGCACAGCTTTGCTATTCATTATCAACCGGCAGCCTTACGGGGGGGGAGGATTCATACCGCTGAGCTCACTTCCATTAACAAATGCTGTTTACAAACAGCGATGCCTGGGTTTTTTTTTTTTAAAGGTGGGGTTGCATAATCATCTTTGTAAGAGTCTAACAGTCAATCTCTTTATTTTTCCTGTGTAAAATTGCTTATGTGGCCTTTGTTTGCTCGTCTAAAGCCTTGGCAGTCAAACAAGTGGATAGAAACACAAAGCATTCCTGAAGGGGTCTTGCTTTCCGTTTATAATCCTCTACTTGATTCTTAGTAGTCAAGAATAAACAAGGACAACTCAATGGGAACACCTAGATTTTTGTTCTTTAAGATGTAGATGAGTTTGCATAACCAAAAAATATGTCAGAGCTGGAAGCAATGCCAGTGGCCATCATGCCGACTCTAAAATAGGCCCTAAATGTTCTCTTATTTGTCAAACAAATCCTCACAGTGGAAGCAAGTTTACAGGAATCCAGCATCGAAGTCTCTTGATTAATCAACCAACAAGTTGTGCAAGAAAATAGCAAGTACTCATGGATGTGTGAAGAGCATACCTCCACATACAATGCTCGAACCTGGGACAAGTTATCAAATCACCTTTGACAAAAAGGTTGTGCCTTTTGAATACAAAATTTAGACACCATGCACAAATCTTTTTTAGCCACACTGAAAGTGAAATAATGCGTTACATGGCCCAGTCACACACACAATCATGGCACATTAGACATTTAACAAATAGCTACGTGAAATGGGACTTTTATATAGCGGGACGATTATACGGTGTGCAGGAGTACTCTGCATGACGCCATATCTTATGACTGGTTGGGACAAAATTAACATAAAAGAGAATTTTATGATATAATGGCTGGTTTGGATATGGAGACAACAATGACAAATCTAAACCTTTACAAAAAAGTTATTAAAAACTACATTCTTACATTCCGAGAAGACAAGTTGCTCATCTGTGCAAACATCCAAACAGCCCACTTCCAAGTCTAAAAAACGTTGTTTTATAATTGCACATGTAAACATAATCTTAAATTGAAGGAGATTTAAGGATCAATTTAAGCTATTTTGCATGTGTGTGTGTGTGGGGGGGGGGTGTCATTCAGCAGGTGAAGTCATATTTCACAAAATAAATTATGTTTGAAGCATAAATGATGTTGAATAGTTTAGTGATGTCTTATCACTTATTTTTTAAAGCAAGGACAAATTTCAAGAGCAACAAAAATTCAAAATTGACTTTTCAATTGACAATTGCATCGAATACATGTAGGTCATTAAAAATGTAAATACATGTCCAGTGACAAATAGATGACTTATTGCTGAAGATTTCATAATGACAAATCATTAGACTCACTAGGTAAACTGACCTTGCTAACTATTGATGCATTTCAAAGGCAAAGAAATCAGTATGAATTTATGAAACGAGCATTTCGTTTACAGTTGGTCCAGCTAATTAGATCAAGACATGGTTTGGCAATGTGAGAACCACTAAAGCTCAGTCCACACTAATTAAATCAGGTGGTCTTTGAATTCCAGATTAATATATTTAAAAAACCTCCATCCCTCAGTGAACAGATGATAGGCTAAATGAGAAGTGAAACAGATGTTCCACAACATATTGACATTATGCAATTGCATGCTGCCCAGTCAAAGCCAACAGCCAGGTCTGACCTGTTCAAGCATGTTTCAGAAGTATCTGGTGATGTCAAAGACGGGTCATCATCTCTCTCTCTCAAGCTTAGGAAGTGCTTAAGGCAGCTCTGCACGGCGAGGTCATTCTGACATTCATTTTGTGAATTCCCAGTTGAGCGTGCTCCAGATCCACAGCTCTCTGGTGCCTGTAGCAAATTACAGAGCGTGGATCGTGGAGTCAGATCATAACAACTCTCTTTAAACGGCCCTGCTGCTTGCCTTTCATAAGGTAGCATGCATTTCAGGTTATGTCAGAAGGATACTGCGGAAAACAATAGTTATGCATGGAAAACTCCATGTCTCAGTTGCAAAAACTTGTCCCAAGCTACAGGAGGCACTCTGGAAACCTGTTCCCAGTTGTCACGTGTCTGTCGGTTTCCCCTTAAGGGAAGAGGGTATTTAAGTTGTGTTTTCTCATCGCTGTCAGTGTGTATTTTGGGGGAGGGTGGGCGTCTTTGCATTTGTTTCGCAATGACAACAATGAGACAGTCCACCCACCATATTGTTTTAGAGCTGTCCCAGATCCCATGCACAGATCCCGCCCAGTTCCCCACATGATTACTGTAAAACTTATTTTCCCAAATCGTCTAACTGCATCGGCTTGTATTTGAGACAGGCGTCTATTTGAGACAGGCCTTTATAATTTAGCGTTGAGATGTTGTTCGTTGAGTCTCTAATGTCTAAAAATCTCCAAATGCTCCAAGTGAATCTGCGGTATTCCAATTTTTTACTATCGTGTCAATTGATTTGATTAATATGCGCGAGAGCAAGACAGCGCTCGTGTTGTTTGAAGACGTGAGAGTGCTCGCGCTCGCTCTCTCTCTCTCTCTTCGTTACATCCCTTGTCAAGCGCAGCAGTCATTCTATTCTACATCACTCACCGATCAAAATAGGCTTTGGCGGGAAAAATTTTTTGCTATGGCGACCGCCAAAAAAGCGGACGATCTGACAGTTTTAGAAGATTAACAACCCAAAAATAAATTTGAGACCGGCTTTTATTTACCACAGCAGGCATGTAAAAGAGACAGGCGTCTATTTGGAACTCGGCTATTATTTGAAGTTTTACGGTAATTTTTACAGTAAGCTCAATTATGTCATTTCTGAGCCAAAAGTCACCAAAATTGGCTGTTGTAGTACAAACACTCCCCTCACCTGCTATTGGTCAGCCACAAACTTTAGGCCGATTCACACACAGTGATGAAGTTGACGATGCGGACTCGTCATCTCCGCAGCAGTGCGTATAACCATAACCATATAGTTATCGTTAGTTATCATTATTGTTATCGTTCTTTGTGTGAAGTTAACAGGCATTGATTTACACCATTGGTTGACCAATGTTGAGTTGGAATCCACTAAGGAAATAAATGTTTGGATCATGCACAACAGCCTATGGATGGCCTACTTATTATCGTCTCCTATGCTAACTTAATAAGCAGATAAATAAATAAATATACACACCCTTCACCAATTAGGCCAAACTAACGCTAAACAATAAAGTTACTGTTATTTTTTCCAGACATTCTGGACAATTACTGTAGTCATGTTTTCCTAGTGAAAGGTTTGTGGGATCCAGCTGACCAAAATAATAAAGGAAGGTAAATTACATCATTACTGTATTTATCCCTGTACACGTATAGTCTACCTCTGAACTACTTTTAAATTTCTTTAAAAAGAAAACTTTTAGGTCACACTTGTCACCTGCTTGAAAAGGCTCAAAAAAGTTGCCCCTGCCATCAGCTGTTTTCAGTAATTAAGTCCATTCACCTTTGACCTGCAGTTCTCCACCTGTGACCCCTGAAGTGTGAATTTTCTGCACCGCTAGATAACAACAGTAAACAGGTTTACGAACCATTGTTTGCTACTGTTAAACAGATTAGGAATCTTTTTTTAAGTCTTCATTTGAGAGATATAAGCCATGAAACGACCCAACCAGCATACAAGGAGAATCACATTATAAACTTTGAACAGATTAAAAAAAGAATTAAAAAAAAACAAGCAAAAACAAAAAAACAAAGACTAAGCTTAACACCTTAAATGAGTAAGATCCATCCCATCCATCCACTTAAACACACAAGAGAAAGTAACCTAAAAAAAAGATAACAAATAAATATATCTGCATATTATATTGGGAGAGAAGAAAATCATTTGAAATTGGGTAGAAAAAAAATTACACACTTGAGCTTTAACTAGGAAATACTGTCACTCAACTCACTGTTTAATCCCACCTACTTGCAGTTTCCGGGTAGTAACAGAGTGGCCAATCATAAGGCGAGTTCCTACTGCTCGAGACAAAAACATAACGAGACATTCCCAGAGCCTTTCAGAAGTTTACACTGTCCCAAAGAGTGTTGCAAAACGTACTTTTAGTGTACAGACGTCATAATCCTACACAAGTCAGAAATTAAACGGCACAAACTAAACAGATCGCAAGGACAGTCAGAAGCACGGAAACTTTCCTGATCTTTAAAACAAACAAATCTATGCGGGTTTCTTTTGTTTCAAACGGCTTGACATAACTGCACTTCATAAATGATCAACCCAACGTTTCCAAAACCAACAGAACTGCGTGTTCTAGATGCTTAGATAGACAAAACACTCAACAAAACACACTGACAGCACAGCCAAACCACATTAGGAATAAAGGCATGGTAGCACACATAATAGCCATGGAACTCTTGAGCAAAAGAAGACGAAAAACATCTCTACAAAACTTTTGTTGTCAATCACACCATATAAACTAAAGGGATTCTTATGGACTTGTGACAAAGACAAACATCCATACCCATGCACTGTAGCAACAACTTTAAAATCATAGAAAGATGGTAAATAGAGACTACATTTCCTGTCAAAACATTTAACTTAACCCCCAAAACGAGAACATTCGACCTTAACAAAAGCCAGAAAAACAAGATGGATCCTCCACGAAAGAGAAAAACACATTCAGACAGGATTATAAAATAACGTTGAATTTTAAGTGTATGTCATTTCTGATGTTATTATTTAAAAAAAAAACATTTTAAAGCGTCTATATTTTAGTCAACAATCTGTGCATAAACATCGCATTGTTTTCGTGTAATACAAATATATCCGTGTTAAAAACTCTTGGAAGGCCTACAAATGTCTATTCTGATTACAAAACTGCAACAAAAACAATCGACAAATAAATAAATAACTGGCTTGTGAGGTTGTGCTAGCTCGCTAGCAGGCCAAATGCATAGTAACGTTCACTATTTTGCTGAAAAACACGTCTGGTTTTGTCAGATATCATATCAATGTGGATATACGATTGGTTTCTAACGTTATACAAATATGTTTTTAAATCCTGTGGATGTCAAGCGTTGGTGTGGATTTGAAGAGAAAAGCGATGACAAAACACTCAAAGGACACAGAGCAACATATCTGCTATAAATAATCCTCAACATTTCTGCCTTTGAACACTGACAACGAACAAATCCCGTCGAGAAAAATCTGATTTCTAGGTTGAGTTATGTTATTTGAGAAATTAACGTCTAGAAATATTGGCTTTGTTGCTGCCCTCACTGACAACCATCAAAACACTTTTGTTGTCAAAAGCTGATCACCATCCAATAAACCATTATACTGGCTTTGACAACTGTTTTTCAGACCAGACGGGCGCCCCGAATGGTTTAAAAACAACAAGAAAAGCGTTTTCGGGCTGTTTTCGTGAATATTTTAGGTATTTGACGGCTGTAGCTTTACAGTAATTCTGTTGTTTATATTTTAAAGGATACAGTTTCACCACGTCGGTGTCCATTCGTCTTTTGCCCGGACTTGGAGACGACATCTTTATACACTCCTCTTTCAGATGACCGAAGTTCAAATCTTCTGCGACTGATTCCCGATCCCTTGGCCTCTACCGAAACTGTATATTTTTGCACATTGGCACACGGCAAGATGTCGTTTCGAGAGTTATTTTTCGCCCTCCACTTTCTGTCCGCAGCGGATAGCACTGGTAGTCCTCTGCCCGCACAGCTCTCTCTCTCTTACATCTATCTATCTATCCCTCCGCCTATGACGTCATGTCTGCGCGACGAAAGGTGTACCCCTCATTCCTCTTTCGATGCGGTGTTTCGGGCTGTCATAAAGAGTGGACGATTCAAATTTGTAGTACATCTGTAAAATTGTAGTTTTTTTTAGTCCGCGATGGCAGTTGGCCCCCTTTGTTATAATAACTCTTGTTTGCTACATAGCTTATTTCTTTTATGTACACATATTTGTCCTTTAACAGGCACATTTTTAATGCTCAATATTGATAGTAAACAAGAATTAAAATACATTTCCCCCATTCTTTTTAAGGGAAGGTAATATTGCATTTTAAAAGCATGTAAAAGCCATAGGAGTCAAAGGTTTAAAAAAAAGTTGAGTATCCCTTTAAGACAACATCATGAAAAACCATACATAGTGAAAACCAGCAGAAGGAATATGTTTATTTCAATTAGGCAGAGATACCAAGAATTGCATGCATGACGAAATGCACTACAGACAGCACAGACAAAGTGATTCAAAAACAAAAGCATTTACATTGGCAATATGGCATCTATTTCAGCTGGCATGTGGGTAAAAGATAAGGGATAAACATCTTTAAAAATGAGATTCAGTCCATTCACATTTATGGAAGTAAATATCATATACCTACTTAAACCAATGCAGAAAAATCCTTGGCTGATCTTCAACCTGAACAACGTCAAACAATGATAAAACTAGCATGTCTTCCAGTGTAGGTCTAGGAGCATCAGTAAAGCTTCCTTAAATTAGGCTAAATCCCTAAAGCCTGAGGTGGCGAGGACTATTCCATGCAAGGTAAATTGCGCTGGCCACTGGTCTGTTGATGTTTGAATGTAGACTGCACAGGCCCAGATTCAAAACAGTGTGTTAAAGTTACAATTTCTGAGAAGAACTCTGCTGGGCTTTCCTGTTCCAAGGCAAGGTCTTTCAGCACAGGCTGCTTTGATCCGTGTGGATTTACTGTCCCTTTCCCAACCAAACCCAATACTGTAAACAAGACTCACATTATCAAGAAACAATCTGATATGAAAGTGCTGTCATTATTACAAAGGACAGCGTACCACCACTAGAATAATGTCACCAGGGTTTCCCAGGCCACTTTCCAAAGTGCAACTTACTGGCTTGGGGAAGATACCTGCCACTGTCGGAATATCGAGAACACCTTTTTTGATTTGTCACGAGGACCCTAAATGAAAGAAGAAGAAAAAAAAAAAGTGTTAGAGAGATGAAAAATTACTGTTAGCTTCAACAAATTAGTAATTTGGCGGACCTGAGATGGGCTGGCTCCTACTGGACTGAGGCTTCTTTTCATGGATAAGAATAGGGTGAGCGCTGCTTTCCAGCCTGGTTGAGGGAGTTCTGACTCACAGCCAACAAAAACAGAGCCATCTAGATTGCCCTCCTCTCTTCCCACACTCACCCATGGACACCAGTCTCGGTGCTGGGCTACTGGGTCAAACACATTTCTGTGCAGGGGCCCTTCCTATAACAGATAAAATAAAAGAGGCTTAGGCATTTACAATTTGAAAACGTGATGTTTAATTGAAGTTGTATGGTCATTAAAAACAAATATGCCATTAGGACATTGGGTTATGCAGATAAATAAAATGTAATCAATTACATTGTCCTATAATAATAATAATAATAACAGCAATTTATACATAATAATAGCCCTTACAGAGCCACTGGCAGATGAGAGACGCAGGCGTTTTGTCTTTCGCTGTGGACTAGAGGGCACATCCATGGCCAGGTTTTCTCCTTGACCCCTGCTGCGGGTCATTGGTCTTTTGCCCCTGGACAGGGGGCTTGGAAGCTCATCATGTGGGATAGGGGAGTCTCTGCTTCTGGTGCGAAGAACCAGTGGGGATGATGTAGTGTCCATCTACATGCACAAGACAGTGTTGACAATTTAGATGGTTGTGACTCACTGAAGAACATCGAAGTAATATAATGGTCATTCCCAGTTAAGTTTACAGTCTTAAAGTTTAACTCAAAAACTAATATCAAAATGCAAAAGACTCACCTGCTCAGAGCGTGTGGAGTCTTGACTACGTAGCTTCATGCGACATGGAGTGGGGGATTGGGATGGTGAGGTGGGCGTACCCTTTTCCCCACTTGTGCCTTGAGTTGGAGTCAAGGCAGTAGTAGATGTTGGAGACTGCGGAGGGTTTTCACCCTCTGAAACAGTCTCCATTTGATAGAAGTTCCACATCCCTACCTTTCTCATGCAGTATGAACAAGTGAGGGTGGGCAGATTCATAATGTGTAGTGACGGGCTAAATGGAAACAAGGCATAAAATGACCCAAATGTTCTGCAAGAAGTTTGCCATTGCTGAACCGTCAAAAGTCACTGATTGGATTTTTACCTGGCTGCCCAACCACAGAGGGCTATGATGCATGCTGCCACCTGTACAGGGAGTGGATCTGATGAGACTTTAGAGGGAGAACCACCTTGCTTCACTTGCTCATCTTCAATCAGCTGTAGGAGGACACTTATAACATCTTCAGTTAAGGTCTGAGGAAAAAGAACATTAAAAAATATGACTGCATAGAGGAATCATTCATGGACTTCCCTTTGAAAATAAAGAATAATACCATGGCTTTGAACTGATCTGGCTTCATAGCAGGCAGCTGCTGTTCTAGAAGGCAAGCACTCTTGAAACGTTCTACAAATGCACCGAGTAATATCGTAGGCTCATTAATAGGAACCATCCAGAAACGATCTGCAACACAAACAACATTATTGATTAGCAATGATTGATTTAGATGTCAAACAGACAGACGACTACAACTAGTGAGCCTCTCAAAATACCTGGACATGGAAAATCTGGCCAGGAACAAAATTTCTCATGTTGTGTTTGAAGCTGCTGTATCAACTCCGAAATCCGTCCTTCATCTAAAAAAAAAAAAGTGAAAATAAATATGTGAATGTGAGCAGATACAAAATATAGCTTAGCTCTATAATAAAGCAGAGCAAAACTTACATTTCTGGAAGTCCAAGGTTGCTTGGATTGATGCACAGAGAAAAGCCTGGCAACTAGAACACCTCAACATATCACAGTCTACATTGATCCAGCCATACCGTGCACATCTCAGCGGCGAGAGCACACGGGGCTTTCCGGCCCATTTCAGACAGTGCTTATATTAAGGACTTTTCTTTCTTTCTTTTGTTTTGCAAAGGCAATGAATGAAACCAAAGTTGTGATTTTTTTCCTTCATATTTACATATAAAGGACAGGACATTATTAATAAATTGCGGTCAATTCTGATTTCATGGTGACTAAGTCTATCAGGTTTTAAAGAAGGTTTCATTCAGATTAATAAAACAACTAGACATGCAATACAACATCATGAAATCAATTGATTAAAAATAAGTCCAAACAACTGAGTTGATTAGTCTAAAACAGTCATGCAACTTAATATGCAATACAAACTGGCTTTCTCAAAGCCAGCTTCAGGCACTGTCACTGATGGGTTCACAGCAACACTCAAAAGGATATGGAGTAGGATTCTACTCTGTTGAAAAATGCTTCTTTGTTTGCTGCCTCACAAGGAGCTTTCCCAAGACCATTTGGAGACACTGTTTTTGGATCCTGCTGCGAACTGAGACATGGAGAGAAAAGTGAATCAACCTTGTGCTGTATTTTCCTCACATAAGTAAAACCAAAGTGACTTACTCCATTACAGGGGAAACATTCATTTGGAACAAGGTGGTACACCAAGACCAGCTGTCATGCTTATAAAAAAACAACAACAGTTTGACCAGCTGGTACTGGTTTGTTGCTGGTCTAAGAAAAGCCTGCATCAGCAAATTACTAGTTAAAAACTAGCTACGGGTTGACAGGGACTCGGGTAACGTCGTTTGGCTCTAAGCTGGTGGTCTTTAGCTTGTTTGTTGATTTTGACAAGATGGTCAAGAAGATTGCATCAGTCAAAGTCAATTTGGTACAATCTACAATGTTCAAAAACACAGCTACCGGGGTTTTCAGTAAAAACTTAACTGTTATCCGATTGTAGAATTGGTCACCACCCCTGCCCTGCTTTCTTCCCGCACATTCTCACTTTTTTTGCAACTTCTCTCTCATTATAATAAAACTCTTACCAATTAAACACGTTGTCTTCCGAGGCTACGCCTTCGTTTAGAAGTTCTCGCACTTTCAGCGGAGACACGAGAGGAGATTTGCTTTGTTTTTCGCCGTTTTCTGGGCGATTTGCACGGCTGCCGAGCGCCGCCATGTTTGGTGTCTGTCTCTAAACACTCCCACTACAAGATATCAATTATCAACATTTTTACACAGTTCCGCCCCATCCATTACAAAAGTGTAGCGTGGTCACCATTTAAGAAGCTTTTTGTTATTTTGCTAAATTTCTTATTTTGATGACAGTCATTAAAATAAATAATATATATATATATATATATATATATATATATATATATATATATGAAGTAGGTTTATACGACAAACTGCAGCATTTTTGTATTATTGGATATTTTGGGTCTGCTTGAAGTATTTAATTCATATGTACCAACATTGTATAACTCAAAACACCCAGCATTTTAGTTTTCAAATTTGACGTTTATCGTTAAGACTTTTATCTTGAAATGCCTAAAAAAACGTCAAAATTTGGCTTTTTTTTGGTGGCCATCTTGAATTGGGTTTAATTCACCAGCGTTTCTGCCTTCACATTCATTGCAAAGGAGACCACGGTCAGGTCCATCTATTTAATTTAAGCGTCTCTTTCGGGGGAGAATGGGCTGAGTTATGCTCTACGATATACCTCTGTCTGTTGAAGGAAACCCCGTTGTCTGCGAGTGCGTGTAGGTGGATGATTTCAGCGTGATTTTTGGAGCGATGTCTGCCGCAGAAGGAGCACACAGCCCGGACAGACTCAATCAGTTTGAGCGGCTGTCTGGAAGGCCTCCGATAAGAGCCGCAGGTCAGTGAGGACTCAGTTAACCGCTTGAATAAGCACAAAACAACAATGTTTTTTTCCAGGAAAATTAATTTTCTATCTACTTTTTGTCATAATATAAAGCACAGTTAATTGTGTATATCACATCTCTCGCGCTGCTAGCCTCTAGTGTGTTAGCCGTATCGCTAATGGTTTTTTGTTTTGATCATAAACTTTTCAAGTTCGCATTTATTAATTATGACGCGTATCTCATATTTAACTTTGCAAAAGGCTGTGCATTGTAGTCGTCATGTGATGTTGGCTTTACTGTCAAAAAGTTAGCTTGGGAATTGAGTTTGACAGCTTAATTTGTATTAAGCTAACAGATGTCATACTAAGTTATAGAATATTTGACTGTGATATGAATATTTTTAATAATTTACATCTGCATTTAATGCTTTATTAACTGTTTGATCGTATTGTCAAGTGAAGTTTAAGCATTCCTCTGTTAAATGTTGATTTACAGACCTAGCTCTACTACTGTTAGAAAGTGAAAATAGTCCCTAGAAATTAAAATGTAGCATAATAAGCTATTCCTTGAACTCTATTTTATTGGTTTCCAGTTTTAATTCGTTTGTCTTGAATAAGCAAACTTGTTTGCAATCATGCTGTATTCTTACATAGTGAGCGACTGAATTAATGCAAGTTTTGGGGGAAATGTGGCATTAAAATATGTATTTATATTTTTAGTTTAAACGTAAAAGTTAAATTCTGTTTAAAAGTTGTAGACTAAATGGTTTTTAATGCACATCACTTGTATAAAGAATGAATGTTGAAAGGCTTATATTCATAATTACTCCATGTTTAGTGTTAAGTTTATAGTTTAGGGATGTAAGTTATTTCACTTGGCCGTTTGTTTGGACTGTTAATAGTGCCACAGATCAGCACATGTGTAAATACAACTCCATGGGTAAATAAAAGGCTGGCTATGTCTGGTTCTGCTCAGAGTCACGGTGTAAATACTTCGTTTCTTTTCTTTTTCTTTTTGTCTTTCAGCAGTAAGACATATGCTAATAATTTCAGGCAGCTGTGGTGCATTAAAACAGTACTCACAGTGTGACATTAGGACTTTAATGATATTCACACCACCCATCATATGCCTGCAGCTCTAGCCATCTATATCCTCATTCCTGTTTATATGAAAAGCAATTAAATGCCTTTTTATACTTGCTTAAAATCTGCACCAAACAGAATTGATGTATTCGCAACAGGCTTCTTGGGTAAGAAATAACGCAGTATGTTGTTCTTCTAAGATTGTCCTAATCATGTTTTGAAGCTGCTGAGTTTCATGCACAACATGTCATGCGTAATACACACTTCTCAGCTGGAGGCAGCCGGTTCACTGTAAATGTAGCCCTCAGATGATGATTTGCATATGGCAAACCTAAAAACCTCAAATCGAACCATGTGACTTGCTTTTCATTTGGTGCTGTAGTAATCGTCATGGCCTGCAGTTCGTCTTCAGTGGACATCTTCAGTTTGTATTTTGAAGGGGCATACGTTATGTGTTCTCACACCTGGGGAGACTTTTGACTTCCAACCACACAGAATCCAATAGAAACCATGTGGCAATGCTCTGTCAAACATTACCGGGGTGCATTGATCATTTTTATTGTAGTTTATTTGCTGTTGAACCTAAGCAAACCAGTTATCAGTGTGTTTTCAATTGTTACCAAACATTGAATCCAGTATCCAGACATATCAACACAGTACATTTAAACAAAGTTCCAGTGGGCATCATTTTTTCCACGTCTGGATAAGTCATAGAATTAAAAGTAGCAGTAGTAGTAATAAAAAACAAATGTAATGCTAGTCTCTAAATTAGTTTGACTATGAATTTCCTTTGTGCAATCATGAGAGCGCATGGAAATGAATTGGTAAGAAGGTGTGGGGAATCCTGATTAAAACCCCTAATTATCTTCTTTTTATTATTATTTTTGTTTTCATTTAAAAGTCTTTTACACTTACCAAGGCGGCATTTATTTAATCAAAAGTACAGTAACCGTAATATTGTGAAATCTTACAATAATACATATTCAAAAAAAAAATATATATATATATATATATATACATATATACATTCTATTTTATCCTGGGTATATGTTGTTCATCAAGGATTTTAATTCTGCTTTGCTTTGAGTATTAGTTCTGCTGAACTCTTGAGTATTTTGTGGTCCTGTTGAATGAGTCTCTTAATGTTTTTCATGGTTATTTATTGCACAGATTACTTAAACTGTGGGGCGTGTGGCAGTGAGGAGTTGTTGGGGGTTTTTTATCTAGGAAGTGACATACCACCTCACTTTTTTGTACATTAGCCTTTTTTATTTCCAAACCCATTTGTTGACCCCTTGAGTGATGGGCAGGGTGTTTGTCTGTTTATGTTTTTTTCTTTATTTTGCCATTGTCCTTTTGTTGTTGTTATTTTGTCTGTCTGACTGCGGTAATTGTGGTAACAGGCTCTAAGAAGAGAGTTTCCTGGGTACAAGCTCGAAGACTCCTCGGCCAGCCCTGCCCCAGTCTACGGATCCCTAACAGGTTTTTAAGAGAAGGTGGGTAATAGGCGATGTCTGCCTTTAACTGAACTTCAAAAAGAAAACCCACATGACAAATCTGGAAGCCTCCCCCATGCTGTCCCCACCCTCCCTCTCTTCAAAACTGCTCTTCTTCACTGTGGTGTAAAAAAAAAAAAAAGAAAGAAAGAAAAAAGACCACCGCTTTTTGCCAGGGCTCTTTCTGCTAAGCTTCATTGTGGGCAACGCTGGGGCAGGATGGCTTGGGTGTTTAAAAAAGAAACGGAAAAGGCCAAAGTGTTCGTCTGGTTGTAAGTGATGTGTGTTGATCCTTTTTATTTTTATTGATTTGTCAGTTTTTATTTTTTGACTTCCATCCCATCCCATCTTCCCTGCGATGCTCTCACTCAGGTGCAGCATCCAGGTTTCAAGGCAAATTCACTGGCAAGAAATTTGCAAGGGTGAGGCTTCGCATGCTGTGATCATAGGTTCAGTGGCCTTTAAACCGTGCAGATCCATTATTTTCAGAGTTTCATAAAGTTGGGTTTCAACTTATCAGTTTTGTACACTGGGGAAACAAACAGATGTGTGGAAATTGTACGTCGTTTGCGCTTTTGGTTAATTGTAATTTTTTTTAATGTATTACACAATTGAAACGAAACTTTTAATAAATTATACTTTCCATTTTTATTATATATTTAACAATAATGCTAATAAAAATAAATGATTTATTGTGTTTATATATATATTAGGGCTGTGAAACGATTAATCGCGATTAATCACATTCAAAATAAAAGTTTGTGCGTAGTGTGTATAATTACTTTGTTTATATAAATACACACACATGCATGTATATATTTGAGAAGAAATGTTCTCAAAATATCAAATATTTATATATAATATTAATTATGTATATATAATATATACATGCAAATATTTCTTAAATATATACATGCATGTGTGTGTATTTATATATTCAAAATAATTATACACACTACACATGTATATTGCGTAAACACAAACTTTTATTTTGGATGCATGCGATTAATCACGATTAATCGTTTCACAGCCCTACTATATGTATATGTGTGTGTGTATATTTATATATATAAATAGTAGTTACAAATAATATTTAGTTTATTAATAAATGAATAAAAGCTTATTTATAAATGGAGTTGTTTCAGCCAAGATCCTGTTTGTGTATCTGAATCTGCATTGTGTTTGGGGGAGTGGCCATAGCTTCTTTAATATGAATATCTAATTAAGCTGGACAAGGAATGAAGGCTTATGAGGGTTTGAACTAGTGGTTGTTGTTAATTTGGTGTCACGGGTGTGTTTTGTTCACTGTTACCCATGCTGTTTTGTGTTCAGTTGTTGCCATTGTGTAGATGTTTCTTCTAAACAAGTCAAACTTCAGATATTTATTTGTTTTGTACATATAGATTTGACTCATTTTCAAGCTTTATCTAAGTAAAAGAAGTCCAGTTAAGGCTAATCCATTCACTTCTACATCTGTAATATTTGGATCTCATTATGACATTCTAGTGGATTAAATATGAAAAAAATCTGGTTGGAGATTATAAAGCTCACTCAGTTTTAATTTGTATATCCAAGGATGGATTTCAAGTAGGATGAGCGTGGTTGGATTTGTTCACTTTACTCATAACAGAGCTGATCTAACTCAAGAAAAGTGTATTCATCGAATATATGTAAATCTGAAATGTGGATGCATTTTATTACCCAACTGCATAGCATACCATAAAGTTAGTAAAATCAGAATGGGTTATGTTTCTATGTTATGGTTGAAACTAAACTAATAATGCAGTTTGCATTTTGTTTCACAGGTGACTTTGTGAAGAACCAACTCAAATGTGTCTTTAATCTACTTCCTGCTTTCCAGAACTGTCCTGTGGAGGCTTGAATATTGATGGTGTGATTACTCAGAATAATTTGTTGCCTTAGGGCTGGTTCACACAACGTGTCTCGTAGAATGCTGTCTCATGTGCGGGACGCTGCAAAACTCAATGGTTAAAGACACCTGCGTTCACTTACCAATAGAAGCGTAGCACAGTGGAAGTTCAATCCCAGCAACAAACACTGGATCTCATTTTCCCTCCATCCTTAATCTTTCCTCCTACCTTTCAAGACAGATGCTAACTCACTGAGGACCTCCCAGCTGTTTGTCGTCTCATCACCAATAGGCTGCTGTCTGTCTCTGTAGGTCACAGAGTCCCACCGGCCCGGAGTGGCCATCGCTGTGTAGCAGACAACACCAACCTCTATGTGTTCGGAGGGTACAACCCTGACTCCGATGAATCGGGCGGCTCAGAGAACGAAGACTACCCGTTGTTCAGGGAGCTGTGGAGGTTCCACTTCGCCACAGGGACATGGCAACAGATCCGCACGGAGGGTTTCATGCCCACCGAACTGGCTTCGATGTCAGGTAATGTGAAAATGATATTTTAAATGGTTTTAATTTTATTTTGAGGATGTTCCAAAAAGCCACCGGTATGTCAGGTATTTTATCTTTCCTCTCTTGACCATCTTGTTTGTACGTCACACAGCTGTTTTACACGGTAATAACCTGCTTGTGTTCGGCGGGACCGGAATCCCGTTCGGGGAAAACAACGGAAATGATGTTCACGTCTGCAATGTAAAATACAAACGTTGGTCCCTCCTCAACTGCAGGGGAAAGAAACCCAATCGAATATATGGACAGGTACAACAACCCAAACAAATTCATATGATTTAACCCATTAATGAAAAGAGGTACATGGTATCCAATGTTTTGTAGTAAACATACTGTATTATGTAGATTTATTGAGTGATGGTGTGATCCCTTTTTTGTGTTTTACAGGCGATGGCCATAATCAACGGCTTCCTGTATGTATTTGGAGGTACGACAGGCTACATCTATAGCACAGATCTTCACAGACTGGATCTAACAACACGTGAGTGGATTCACCTGAAACCCAACAACCCTGCAGACGACCTGCCTGAGGAGCGGTGAGTGGACTCTTTGGATTGTGGTTTGGTTGTAACCGTGAATTGAAAGTGTATTCAATCCAAACTCTGGCTATTCAAAATGTTCATTAAGTAATCGTAAAATAAATCTAATGTTAAAATGTCAGTCTTTGAGCAAATATGACAAACTTCCTTCTAAATTTGTTTCTTGTAGATATAGGCATGAGATAGCTCATGATGGACAGAGGATATATATTCTAGGAGGTGGAACTTCCTGGACTTCCTACCCATTAGACAAGGTACAAATGCTTCCATAAATCACCAAATTAGGTAGTGTTCATTTCTTAAATGTTACATGATTAATGTTTACTGGAAATAATTGGCCTTGCTTATGAAATATAAACACGTCCCTGTGCAAATGGTTCTTAAATTGTCCAATCAAACTGCTTATGACAATTTACATTAATGAATAAATTTTTTTTTTACCCCAAATTTTATTGTAAGTGACAATTGTCCCAAATTTTTGTATCAGATACACGCATATAACCTTGAAACAAATTCCTGGGAGGAAATCACAACTAAGCCTCATGAACGAATAGGTAAGTAATGAAATTCTCATCTTAATCTTCTTTGACATCTGACAATGAAAAGCACACTGTCAATGTTTTGCATCACATGCTTATTCAGTCCTTTTTTATTATTATTCAGGATACCCAGCCCCACGGAGATGTCATAGTTGTGTGCAGATTAAAAATGGTTAGTTAGTTAAACTGTTGAATTGAAGATTTTACTCTTTTACTGTTCCTTTTTTCGTTCAGCGTTTGTTGTTGTTTATTGCAGATGTATTTATATGTGGAGGTTACAATGGTGAAGTAATACTGGACGACCTGTGGAAAATCAACCTGCAGACGTTCCAGTGGAATAAGCTACCTGCGGTGATGCCTGAACCTGCATATTTCCACTGTGCTGCTGTTACCCCGGTCAGTTTATTTTATTAATTTAGTTTTATGTATTTTATGTCATCCTCAATCATTCATATTTATTCTGTTCATTTTTTTCCCCTTCATAGGCCGGTTGCATGTACATCCACGGTGGTGTGGTGAACATCCATGAGAATAAGCGGACTGGTTCCTTGTTTAAGATCTGGCTGGTAGTGCCCAGTCTGCTGGAGCTGTGCTGGGATCGTCTGCTCAAATCTTTTCCGCACCTGGCCCAACTTACCCCCATACAGCTGCTAAACTTGGGCCTCACCCAGGAACTCATTGAACGCTTAAAATAAAGAAGAGGGGGCTGTGAGCGCGAGAGACTATATGTATACGTACTATGTGTGTACTTTTTTTTTTTTTGAAGCTGATCATGGGCAGGACAACGGCACTTGACGCCAGCGCGTGGACTCAAGCTCCAGGATCGACTAAGGAACCCCATCCCAACGCAGTCCGCCTTAAAACCAAAAACTGTAGGATGCCTTTTTTTTGTTTTGCGTATGCACCTTTTAATGATTTGAAAATCAATACAAAACATAAATATCCTTTAAAGAGAGGGTTTATTTCCTCAAACACTATATGGGTCAGTGACCTGAAAGTTTTTTTTTTTGTTTTCTTGAGATTGTACTATTGTTATTTATTGGCCTTCAGAAGTGACATGAGGGACGTTGAGTTGTTTTTACTGATGTATCTTAATTCCTTTCCTGTCAAAGAATTATTTAAGTTTTATAAATCACATCACAGCATGAATATTTAATCAGCAGTGATGTAATTGGGGTTTAATTAGTTTCCAGGCAACTGTTCAGATTACTCCTGAACATATACCAACTTATGCAGAACTATTGATGCCTGGGATTGTGATTTAAGGTTTTACTGCAATGAAAATGGTGCAAACAGTGTTGAAATGTTGAATGTTTTAACAAAATGGCAATTTTTTGGTTTTCACTGCGAATGTTGATTTTTAGGTTGGACGCTGTTGCTCAGATCTGCAGTTACATCTGCACTTAAGGCACAAACACCAGACAAAGTAATTTGTCTTTTCTTTTTTTTTCTTCAAACTAAGCTGTACAGCCATAGCAGAGCTGTTCCCATGTTTCACTCAATTTTGTAAACCAGTCATTACATCACTGTGAATAAGGTGCTCCTTAATTTACTTTTAAAGCTTTTACTGAAATAAAATGTTTGTTTTTCCTTAAACGAATCATCACTCATCGAAGTTTTTAAATCAACACATTTCAGCCAACTGCACACTCATTTAATTGATCTAGTGCCTTTCTGAGCAAGACCTGATAATGTGCTAAATTTAACAATGAGACAAAGCCTTGCTAAAAGCACTTTATTATTATTTCATTTAAATTTTACGCTGACCTAATTTTATAAGAGGTGCATTACAAACATTGACCATTTTCATCAAGCTTTCTAGCACTTGACACATTTACAATAAATTAAAATTTTAGACTATTTTGTGTTTGGTCAGACTCAGCATAATGATATTTTTGGCCTTGTGTATATCTGTACCGTCAAATAAATAAAAAAACTGATAACCTTCCTATCATTTAGCAATAATGTAGCGGAGCATCTCTTTACTATGCGGACCCATTTAAACTATCAAGCTCTGAATTCAAAAACAGTCAAAATGCCAAATACAGTATCTTGAATTCAAAGTTCATGCATTTCATTTTAACATGTTATGGTTTGTGGCCATGTAACTACATAGGCACCAGCAATTGATGTAGTTGAGTAAATTGTTAAATTTCTAATTGCTATTTTAACACCCTCTGTATCTGTAGCTTCATTTTGGAATTTGGTCACATACATGCTTATAATGTGTGCCTAGCCACCACTTTCTGCCATTTTATTTCTTCATGACTGGATTCCTGTTTGCATGGGTCAGGATTTTAGGGTGCTTTGTCATTCAGGCAATGTGCAGACTTTGACAACTCCATATTTATGACTTTCATAGAAATGATTTCGGCAACACAGCGGAATATCTCACTCAGTCTGCATGGCGTGATGGGAGTCCCTACATTTCTTTGCATTTTTTGAGACAAGGGGTCTCGCTGGATTTCAATTCCTCAGTTGTGCAGCAAATGTTCATGGTACTTACTGGTTACCTGTAACTTGTGTACCAGTTTTGTGTTTTATTGTTGAAAAATGAATAAACTTGTTCAAACTGCTGGCTGTGTTGTATCTCTGTTGTTACATCTAATCAAAAATGACAAGAAAAGTTAATGAAAGGAATACAAAATTGATTTATTCATTTTGATTGATTGATAAATCTATTCTTTTTTTGTGATTGTAAAATATTTTATGCATATTTTAAGTAAACATGATGAAATTAATTTACATGATTGAATTGCATACTTCACAAGATGGGGGAAAAAAATCATCAAAATAAAGAATTTTTACAGTGTATATGGAACAAACATACACAAAACCACTATACAAACATGCCAACAATAAAAATATAATAAAGGGAAATAATAATTGTTCAACATCCAAGAGGAGCAGGTGCAAAAAAGTACAATGCCAGGAGAATGAGGTACACAACCACCAGAGCCGTTCCTGTTCAGGAACACAATAACCATGGTCAGGAATTAGTATTCACTTTTTTTTTATGTAAAAATGAAACCTGAACTAATATCTATAACTAAACCAAACCATAGAAAAGACATAACAATAATACTAATTCATTGTCTCAAATTGTGCACAACAAAAAGGCACAATAAAAAAAAAAATTGTCTAAGTTAGTTCATACGTTTTACATAACATTCATATTATATATTATTATTATTTTTGTAACACTTTACAATAAGTTCTCATTTGTTAACATTAATTAACAACGAGCAATATATTATTGGGGCTTTAATTAACTTTTATTAGTGTTAATTTATAAAATACAATTGTTGATATCTTTTTCCATGTTAGTTCACAGTGTATTAACTAATGTAAACAGATGCTTTAGGTTTTAAAAATGTATTAGTAAGAATGTAGTAAATGTAGTGTAGAAATGAACATTAATTAGGAGTAGAGCTGTTTCCACTAACCTATTTTTTTATGTGCATTTTGGGATATCGCGTAAACAAATACTGGATGAAAATGGCAAAATGGGCATAAATTCTAAAAGTGCACATAAACTCAGTAAAGATTAAAAAACTGCCCCAACAGTGGATGTGATTGGATAACTGGACTAACCAGCTGAAAAATGTAATTGCACAGAATCTCAAATGTTGGTTTGATCATTCTGAAATGCCTTAGCCAAAGCCTGTCATCAAAATGATTTGGATTAATTCCCTCTAAGCATCTCACACGATTGCATTTTCAAATAGCAGTCATCTGAACGCCAACCAACATTTCATCTGTGCATTTTTCTTCCATTTTTAGTACAGATATTTTGGGCCAATTTCCCATGAAGTGACCATTTTGTTTTCCTGAACATGGGATGATGCTTTATTCGTAAATAATTAATTTTTACAACTTTGGACAGAAACATAAATCATGTAGAAGCATTCTTAGTTCATGCTAACAAATGTTAAATGAATCATTATTGTAAAGAGTCACCATTATATTTATATTATAGCAAAATTCTTTCATCGGCCTTTCAAACCAGTATGACTTACTTTCTTCAGTAGAATACAAAGGAGTTATTGCCGAAGAGCGATCATTGCTGTTAAGCAGACTGTTCCTTACATATAGCTATTGATGATTTGATTTTTATTTTGGAAAAACTGCTCCTTTAATCACTAATACTAATAATGCTTACCCTGAAAGTAGTCCGACTTTCCATCCATAAATATGTAGTTGACCAGGATAACGCTAAAGATGCTTGCCCAGAGGTGTAAATCACTGAATATGAGAACGAATCCAACGTCCTTGGGAGAAACAGAAAGAACTTGTGTTTAAGTTGTATTTAAGTTAAGTTAAATTGCAACTTAAGTTATTTTTGAGTGTGACTTACATAAAAAGCATTGAACAAGATCAGTAGCGGTATCTGCAGCATGCACACCTGAACTGCAATGCAGCTCCCCACTTCCAGGCTAGATGATAAACATGACCGCATTAAAGGCACATCCAGATCATATATTGAAAACAGTTAAGTGCACATTTTTGTAAGTGTTGTAACCTGAGACTGATGTTATTTTGAAGAGCAAACTGGATCCCGTTGACTATCTCAGGAAGCTCAGGAACCATGGCCAAAACAGTAACTCCAATAAAATACTGCAACAACATATTTGTGATGTAAATTAATATTTTATATATTTTTTTATTTTTATTCCAATATTTTTTTAAATTTATTTATTAATATTATTACTATTAAAAAAAATACTGGATAAAAATAAAATTATATACATGTCTGTACCTGTGAGACACTGGAGTTGGAGATGATCGGTTTGATGTTTTCAGTGCTAAGATCAGCACAAGCTGCCATCATTACCGTAGCCAAAATGAGGACCACTAGAGCTCTCGTTCTAGACCAGTGAACCACTGCACTGTGGTCGTTAATAACTAGCACACACACACAGAGAGAGAGAGAGAGAGATTAGGACATTAAATAATAAAAGCACACACACCTACAACTGCATAACTCAAATGCAAAAATCACAAATACACACCATGACAGTGTCCGTCACTGACGTGGATATCATAAATATGCGAATGAGTCTTAAGGGTGAAGATCAGACCAATGAGATACGCAGCAGGTAACAGGACAGAGATGGTGTACACTAAAGGCCTAAAAGCAAAGACGGAAACATTTAAATGTCTTTATGCTATAATAAGAATAATGACTGTTTACTATTGTCTTTTTAGAGCTGCTTTACATCACAATTGAATTCTGTTTGCATCACTAATTATTATTCTAATTATCTATTTTTCACTGTAAAGCTGCTCTGAAACAATCAGTATTGTATAAAGCCCTATATAAATTAAGATGATGACGACTGTAAAAACAAGTGCGATTGGATACTCACTCGATATGACTCAAAAAAAGTGGCCGGTTGTTTTCACTCTGTAGGAAAATATCATAGTCATATACTTAAATACTGTGTTCTGCATCATATACATCCACAAAATGTGTCTAAATGTCCTGAATCATATTAAGTAAACAACATACCAGGTCATAGTGGCAATTGTTACATATGAAGGGGTTTGTGGTGTTACCAGCTGAATTGTTACAGCCCTCACATATAAATCTTCCATAAGCTTTTGAAAACAACGTGGGGGCGAAAACACCTGTGGTCAGAAGTAAAAGATCAAAAACAATTCATATTACCTACAAACAGTGATTTTTAGGTGGTGCTTTCACCTCCTACTGATATGAAGAGCAGGGCTGAGCTGACCCCTGCCGACCTGCTGTTGAACCGCTGCTCTCTGTGCTTGCAGCCCCCGATGATCATACAAATCCCCTGAAACGCACTCACACAGAATGTAGCTGTTAGGGGAATTTTATAATGTACAACTTGCATGCGTGGCTGGTATCAGAGCAGAAGGGCTTGTGTGAGAAAGCAGCATCACAGAAACACACAAATAAAAAAAAAGCACACTCGCTCTCACAGGTATGAAGAGGATGCAGCCCAGCAGGGTGCCGGTGAGAGCAGATTTGACGATCTCCGCATAGCACTTGTTTCCTGCGCGGTGACCCTGCAGCAAAGCTGTGATGTAGAAGGCCATCTCCGTAATCGAGCCGAACGTGGCGTTTACTACCGCCCCCACTGCAAAGTTACTCTGTGCGGAAATACTACAGAGAAAACAATGGGACTTTACATGAAAAAGAAGAATAAACAATAGAATACAAATATAAACTTGAATAGGTACTTATAAACAGATTTAAGATTTAAATGTTACCTTGCTATCCCCATTCCAATGTAGTAAGACAATGGGATAATGGAGCTCACTGCTGTGGCAAACTTCACCTCTGAGCTCACAAAATAATTGTCTCTGTCCACATATCCGATCACCAGAGTGATGATAACCAGCGGCAAAAGGTCTGAATATCAGTTTTAAAGATTTTAACGTCCATAAATACTGCATTTCATAAAGAAATCAACTTTATTTTATGACAATAAAGCTAAAGTAGTTTAGTTCAATATTTATAACATTTATTGAGTTATATTTATATACTTTGTTATATTTTAGTATAGTATTAGATCTAATTATTTTCATCATTACCTCCCTTTTGTCTCAGTTGGGTGTTTTTTCCACCCCGTTTGTCTCATAAAACAATTATGACCAAAAAAGGTAGCCATGAAGGATACTGACAGCAAACACATTGATCCCATCCACGGTGTACTTGTAGTAGTACCAGTTAAAGGCACGGTAACAGCAAAGCAGAACTCTGGTCTCACAACCTTGTGGCTAAAGAATAGTACATACAACAACTATTAGTAAAACAGTTAGTAAACTTATGTAAACAGTAGAACAGTACTCACCTTTTTCACAGTCCGAACTTTGACCTCTTCCGGTGGCATGAGCAGGATGATGCTCAAGGTCCTGCCATTCATCTTTGACACAGGGATGGTGAAAACCATCATCCAGGACAGGAAGATGGCCAGGCAGTGAACCACAGCCAGCAGGGGATATCCCAACATCAGCCAAACATACGTACTCAACCGACACTAGGAAGAAAACATTGAGGTAACTCAATTCATTTATTGAATTCTTATCTTTTTAGTTGTACCTTTAGTTTATAGTAGTCCTCCTCATGGGTTTCAAACTAACAACCCTAAACTTAACCAACGATGCACTAAACCGCAAGCATGATTTACAGTATAACAATGGCCTATCAGCTAGACCCTGTTTAAACCTGGTTTTAAGATAAGTTTTGGTCGATCGGACCGATTTAAGGCTCTTTTGTCCACTTTCAACCACTTCTGTCCTGATTTCTTCGAGGGGTGGGAAATTGTATAGGCTTTTTCAGAACTCTCAATCTAGTGGACAACATAAGTTCACGTAATGTACATAAATCCAGACGATTTTGTCTTTAGAAATCTCTTACTATGTAGTGACCTTTAATTTGGAGCAAGGAAGTGACTACTGCGTCAATACAGCGGTATTACTTTGCTCACAGCTGATTTCAGTTTGAGATCTCTTGCCCAAGAGCAAGTTACAAGGCCAAGCCACTTTCATGGTGCCTAAAACTAAACCTTATCCACCTAAACCAGCCTCAGGTAAACTGAGCCCTAAATATATTTTTCAAAACTGGCAGTCTCACCCAGTAACGCGTCTGCTTGGGGGGCAGCGTAGGCACAGGGATTTCTGTGGTAAAGACAGGAGCGGAGCGCAGCAAAGGTGTAGATTCTTTCACCTCCAAAGACTCCTTTACCTCATCCACTTCCTCTGGAATGGCCTCACAGTGTGGGAATTTCATACAACATTTCCTAAGTAGGCTGCTGCTCTAAAAGAAAAATGTAAATATGTGCAGTCAGATGAGAGACTTCACATTTAGATTTGAAACGAGTGCAGTTGCATATATCAGTGAAAATTGATTATTGGCATTCTAAATCAATTATAACAGAGAAACATGAAAGAACACAGAGTCTGGAATGGCATGTCATGTGCCATACATAACATTGCTGGCCTTTGCAAAATGATTTAATGGTGTGACAGAATAAAAACACGCTATATACATGCTTTTGAGGAACCTTCCGCTGATTCTTTTTGCTCTTACTTTCTGCAAAGCCTTTCCAAATGGCCATAAGAAATAACCTGACAGCTCCAAACAGAGTTTTCCTATCACAACATATGAGAGAACAGATTCAAGTGAGAATAAAGTGTCAAAATCCAACTGAAATGGACTATTAACAAGAATGAATGACAAATGAACCCTGACATACCATAAGGGATCCCAGCAATGGTACAAAACATCAGCAGACTAACCAAGAAGTAAAACAAAGAGATCCACCAGCCAAAGAGCAATACATATACTATATTTCCAACAGTAACTAGTGATCCTAGAAAGAAAAGAAATTGAAGACAATAGTTAATCAACAGACTAAAGTATTTTATACATTCAAACCACACTTAAAGTGAATGGGATGCCATAGGGTAAATTATAAAACATTAAGACATAAAGCATCTGTAAAGATCATTCTCAGTCATTTCTGTTTAAATTACCATTAGCCAAATTGTCTAAAAGTAATTTAAAAACAAAATCAAAGTTATAGTTTGGCATTTGGGTGGCTTGCATGTCCAATAATTTTGGGGGTTTATCTTTTTGCCATTGATTTTTTTCTAACCTGAATGATGTTTGATATAGTTGAGCTCAGAATAAAGCTCCTTAACCACATCAGATCTGTCCTCAATGGGCCGCTCGGTTACATGACTCTTCCATTTCCTGAAACCAAACTGGCATAGAAACATAAACAAATCATTTCCTCCAGTTATTGCATGGATTTGCACCCTTATTTTTTCCACTCTGGAAACATCCCTGACTGTTAAAACAAGAAAATTTCATGAGCGCTCAGATTTACACACCTTGTAGTTGTTGGCAAGTTTATGTGCCTCCACCTCGTTTTCTGCTCGGATGGTGGTTCTGACGCTCGTTTCCTGCCAAACGTCATCCGTGCATCGTGAATGCCCTGAAAAGTAATAATAATAAAAAACATTTCTACCCAGTAAATATTGAAATTGTTCGAAGCTTATTTCAATAATACATTACAAACAAGAGCAAAAGAGTGATAAAATACTTTTTTTGAGACTTTGAGTTTATGTGAAAACACTCACTGTGGGTAGAGAGGCATTTCGGGGTGTAGTGTCCAAAATACTGGGAGGTGCAGGGGGAAGGAGTATCTGGAATCTCAAGATATGCTCCGGCTACACACAGTCTGTCACACTGGGAGCTACAGCGGCGACCTTTGGGTTCATGGTCCCAGAGGGGCTCTAATGGTCATAAAGAGTAAGAAATCAATGTCAGTGGATTTAGAGGTTTCTCATAGTCATCTGATGACTAGGTCCAGTCCCTAACCAGTCAGTGTGGAACTAACAAAAGACTCCTGATGGTCACATGAACAAGACTTTCTAACATAGCATTAGTAAAGCGACCGTGCCTGATGGCATTGCTAATTGATATCATGGCATAAAAAAATAAATAAATAAATAAAAAATCAAAGCAGAAAAAAAAAATTACTACCATATTTCAACACAAAAACTCAGATATTAGCCTAGGTATGAGCCAACTTTAATTGATTTTATATTAAAAACAGTTCAAAGGTCACATTACACTCACAATACTTAAGAATTAACAAAACATCACATTCTCACTTTTTTTTTTCAAAGACATGCATAGAAAATCTGCTTACAATCTTTATTTTCAGATGTGAGCAATGCAGTGTTGATATAACTATGGAAATTGCCTTTAAATTTGTGACAGATTAAAAACAAACACTTCATCAAATATTTGACAAGCCATCTGCTCATCATGTTACGTACAAATTTAACTTTGCATCTACAGTAGATAGAAACAGTTAGATAGAAATCGATGAAATTAGTCTCCTTGCAGGTGTGACACATTCCCAAAATTCCCCAACAGATTGGATGTATTATTTGTCAAAACATCTAGAATTACTAACTGACTTAAAATCTCCAAAATAAATCGAGTGAGTTTGAAAACCACTGGTAACTTTATACCCAAACAAACAAAGCAGACAAACAGAGAAAACTATCTTAAAAGCGGTCCCAACTAAAACTATAATGAGAGAAAACGTCTTAATAATCATGAGATGACTGTAATACTCGCCTGAACTCTCGGTGGACCGTCGCCTCCGACTCTCCACATCAGCGGACATCGTGTGCTTGGTGTTGTGAGCCATCCTGCTTTTTAGACTCGCACCTCCGTCCACCATCAGATCACATCAGATCTGTTTATCTGATTCTGTAGCCACTGCCTGTGCGCGCCACCGACGCCTGCTGGGAGCGCGCTTCTCAGCACTGCCCTTCATTACCTGTCTAGGCCTACTACTACTACTAATAATAATAATAATACTACAAATAACATAAACTAAAATAATAATAAGTACTTTTATTTTTGACATGAGACAGTTTCAGTGCCATGTAAATAATAAATGTAGCATAACATTACGAGAGTAAAGCCTTATTTTGAGTCATAATATTTTGAGTAAAAAAATTACACAACGATTAATGTCATAGTAGTGGTTATTAGGGTTTTTCACATTATACAGTTAGGGATTTTCAGGGATCTTTTTTCTGAAGGTGAAATCATCACTCCAGAATGTCGCAATGTATTACTGTTCTTATGAGAGTGTCATTGAATCGTTTACTTTTCCTATTTTTTATTTATTTTTTCAAAAACACACATTAATTCAGGAGGAACGAAACGCTACTGATGTGTGTTTATAGGAGACCGTTGGTGGAGCAAAAACAAATTGACTGTCAAAATTGTGTCTGTAATGTAAGCTCTCTTACGAGAGGTTCTCTACGGGAAAGATTCTTTTCTGAGAAGTTGAAGCCAAAAAATTATCCTATAATTTGTATCCGTCAACGCAGTTCAACTGCAGCAGACCATGAGCGGGCTAGCTAGCAGCTCATTGGTTCGCTCAGGGAGAACTGCTACAGCCTATGAGAGAACTCGGCTGAACTCGAGGCCAATGAGAAGCCGACACACTCTCATTGCGTCAAAGCCCGCCAAAATGGGCGTGGCTCGAGTGTATATATTACGAGCTCTCCCCGCTTCTTGGTTGATTGATCAGCATTCAGCGACACCGCACGGATCTGTCGAGAAGGAATCTCGCCGCGGAAGAAGAAACACCGCTCCCAGAGGCTACCGGAGTCCTCTATGGAAGCGTTCATCCCGCGGCCGCCTTCTTCCGCGCCTCCACCGGACATACAGTGGCCGCTCCGACGACGCCGCGGATGCCAAGGACACTTGTTCGCTTCTAGCCTCAGACAGTGAGGACTGGTCCGGATCTCATGCCTCTTCTTCGGACAGGGACTCGATCGGGACCCGCGCTGCATTCCAGGAGGAACTTATGCGCCTCCTCTGTAAGGCCGTCGACCGCCTCGGGCTCGAGTGGTCTCCACCCCTGAGCAGGTCCCGAACAGCCCGATCAACGGATGTCAGCCTAGCGCAGCTGAGAAAACGACGGCTCTCTCCCACCGCGTTTGGACCGCCGTCAAAGTTTCGCCCGCTGTCAGTCCCCTCTCATCTGGCTACTTCAAACGACTCAGAGAAATCTCAAAAGAGCATAAAAGCCTCTTGTGTAGAAATTGTGCCCACAATCCTGTGTTCACCCATACATACAAGCATCACATGTCCCGTGTATTTTCTAAGCGTGCCCACACACTGTTCAGCCCGCTATGTGCAGCAATCAGGGCGATATAGCCATTCATCCGCTAGCGTTGCGCTTCAAAGTGTGGGAAGCTATTCCCGGAATCTCCCCATGGATGTTAAGCACAATAAAGTACGGCTATCTGCTTATGCGTCTAAAAACCTGCCTTGTCCCCTGGGCATCATGGTTCATTCCACTAGAGGCATGGCCTCAACGAGACGTACAATCAGAGAGGAGTTTATGGGCCGTGTACCAGAACGGGCAGAGGGGGGGCGCGCACACAGGGCCGTGGGCGCGCTTATGCATTCTGACCGATTCTGACACTCGGGACTAGCGGGAAAAGACCGTTTCGTGGGGGTGGGCTCTGAGGGTCACACGGGACATGTAGTGCTTGTGTATATGGGTGAACACAGGACTGTGGGCACATTTTCTACGCAAGAGGCTTTTATGCTCTTTAGAGATTTCTCTGAGTTGCCGTAAAAACGGCGTTTAAGCGCTCGCAAGCGGGAAGAGAGACCACTTGTTTGTGGCGGCGAACAACTGCTGAAGTAGGATGGCAATAGCTTGCAGGACGGCTGAAGGTGGCGAAGAGACCACCGGCTTCCTCAGCTCCAGATGCTCGCTAGAGATGCCTTGCCTTCTCGGCGGCTTCTTCTCAAGACAGCGGATGCGTGTGGTCTCGCTAATGTTAAAAAATCAGTTAAGCAACGCCGGGAGAAGAGAGCTCGTAATATATACACTCGAGCCACGCCCATTTTGGCGGGCTTTAACGCAATGAGAGCTTGTCGGCTTCTCATTGGCCGCGAGTTCAGCCGAGTTCTCCCATAGGCTGTAGCAGTTCTCCCTGAGCGAACCAATTAGCTGCTAGCTAGCCCGCTCATGGTCTGCTGCAGTTGAACTGTGTTGACAATGGATTATAGGATATTTTTTTGGCTTCAACTTCTCAGAAAAGATGAATCTTTCTCGTTGCTTTCCCTTACGCACGCATTTTCCCTCATCTGGAGAGAACCGAGGTTACGTTAGGTAACCGATTATTAGCTTTTTTCTTACTGAACTGGTATCAGCAAATAACCTATCACTCTTACAAGCAGAACGCTCCAGTTCAATCTATTTTATGGAGTGAATCAAATCTAGAAATGAGCTCAAATAAGAGTTTGTTCTGACTTCACTGGCGTGAGAACGAAGAATAACACAGACACAATTAAATATTTTTTGTGTTTATTTATATATAAACTATGTACAAATATGACTAGGCCTACTCTATCAAAACACGGCCAGCTCACCAGCTGCTTAGAGGTTATTATGATTCAGCTTTATACTCTTTTTATAAGTATCTTTGAGTACAAGTATAACAATGAGAGAAAGATATATCTTTCTTTCTTTTTGTACTACTAAATATTCTTATGAGATGCAACATTTACCTGCAAAAAACAAACAAACAAAAAAACATACTCGCAGTGACATGAAATGTATTTAATCATTAAACATAATTTCCTTTTTCAGGTGTATAATGAAAATAACCTGGAAGCATTCAACATTTTATAAACTGAATCCTTTTGTTTTACTCAGTTTCAGTACATTTTATTCGTTAATGGCATGTCAATATTAAAATATATACAATAGAATGAAACTTTGGCAGAAAACAAAAACAAAGATACACACAAACATGAAAATACTGACATAAAAGAGTATTGATGAGGACAAACTGGCTCTTATGAGGGAATAACAGCAACAGTGATGGAGGAAAACATATCATCGCAGTCACAGAGCACAAGCATCTTCATTAAACACTTTCTCTTAACATACATTCTTGAAGGACAGCTTCAAATTGTCAGAAAAATGCCGCACAGCTGCTTTTTTTGTTGTTGTTAATATTTCCACTGATAACAATCTAGGCAAAACAAGAATATAAAAAAAGCGTCAATAAGCTTTACAACTCAAACAAAATTCTGCATGTGTATTAAGCAAAATCACTCCAACGGATGTAGGAAGCAAAAATGTGATCTAAAGTATGTACAGTTTGAAATAATATAAAATAAAACTGGTGGAAGAAAAAACAATGGAAAATACAAAAATATTTTTTTTGTAATAGCACTGTACAGAAATATTTGTCAATGGAAACAGGATCTTACATAACCATTGGCATTTTGAGCTACAATTTTAAAACATTTTTTAAATGAACAAAAGAAAAAAGAAATGCCCTTTATTTTCTCTTACTCTTTGAGTGAGAGGTGGACTTGTTTGTAATTGCACCAGGCAATTTTTTTTTTTTTTTCAAAATAAAAGTAACAATTTTATAAAAGTAACAATAATAGCTATGAATAGATTCTCTTTTTCTGAAGAAATAGCACTTTTATCAGTTACTTTTCTTTATGTCTATAAAAAATTTAGCCTATAATGTAATTGTAGGATTTTCAAACAGATACCATACCATACAGACTTTTTTTTCAGAGCAATGTGTTGGTTGGTTTTAAGAAAATACTCAGTGTAATATGTGGGGACCATTATTAAATACACCAATTTCCCCAAAAAGTGTAAACGCTGTATGTTTGTTTGAACATGCCAACACAGCAACATTGGCTCAACCAATGGAGTATTTTGACTGACTAATGGCTGACAAGGAATAGTTTGATCATTTTTACCAAAATTGGATCAGATAATCGCTGGACCGCTCAAAAGTTACGCAGAAGCAAATTCAACAATTTTGACCCAAAATTAAATGAGAATCTGTATCTTGGCAATACTTTCGATCTATCGGAAATTTACACTTGGTACACCTCATCAGCACAAAGATCTGAGGGCAAATGCCAAATTTGCTTACGGCATCACCAACAGGTCAAGGGATCTAAAAATTGCCTATTTTTGAACATGCTGAAACAGCAACATGGGCTTGACCAATGTCGTGTATTCTAGGTGAGATATCTGTTTAAAGTGACCAATGACAGACAGGGAAACCTATTTGAAAATAGTCGTCTTCTTTTGTTGTGTGATTCTGCCTGGTGACTCCAGAGTTACACACTTCCCCTTGAAGCCAAGACCTGAATTATGATGTATTCTTGAATAAAGCCCCATGACACACTAACCTGTTTTCAAACATATTACCCCACTTGGCAAACTAATCAATATGAATTGCAACCATAAAAGTGCAAGAACCACAAAAAAGGATGTTATGAACTCCACACTGAAGACACAAATATCTTTTTAATTATGTTTCATAAATCCAGTTCAAATTCATAATGTCATTAGGGTTGCATAAAAAAGCATTATCCTTTAGAAAAGCGGAGCTGACAGAGCAGTTCACTCCTGCCCGAGGTTCACTGTTTGGCATGAGTATCCAGCACCTTTCGCTTTTATCCACAATATGAGCACCAGCAACTCCAAGACTTAAAAATCCGAGTCTGCATCCAATAGCTCTGCCTCCATTAAATTGGTTCTGGAGTGTATTGGTACACCCCTCCTGCAATCTGCCTGTGGCACAATGGCAGTCCTGCCAGCATCCATCATAGAAGCCTCCTGTCCAAGGTGCCGGAAAACTCCATTAGGTCGCCATGATGATTGCTGGAAGCAATCTTGCACACTATCTCTTAAAGTCAGGGGATTGGCAAGGGAGGGTTTACTGTGTAAGTATCCCAACCCACCATACCTCTCCTGGTAAGGAAGAGGACATGAAGGCCTGAATTCTGGGAAGGCTCCAGGTAGCATATCCTGTTCCTCCTGCTGCTGTCGCTGCTGCTCCCACAGGTTTGCCACCAGACTCCGATGACCGGGAAGTTTTGGAAGGCGAGGCACTGCACTGGAGCCAAACTCTCTCCGGTGGTAGGCGGGATTCCCTTCGTCCGCTGCAGGTCCCATTGGCCGTATTTCCTTTCTTCTTCCTTTTTTCTTCTTCTTCTTTCTTTTCATCATTTCAGGGGAAATTTCTGCTTCAACCATCCAAAGTTTGTTCCTTCCTTCTGGAGGTGGAACTGCAGGGGAAAATGCTATTAATTATTGTAGTAAATATAATAAATGTTACGCAGTATTCGCTGCAGTCAAATTAGGTTTTATTGTTGTTGTTTTTGTTAAATTATACCATAATTCTGCTATTTGCCTTCAGTTACAGTTAAAGGGATAGTTTTCTGTAATAATTTACCCACCCTCTTTCATGTTGATCCAAACCTGTATGAATTTCTTTCTTCTAATGAACACAAAAGAACACATTTTGAAGAATGTGGGTAACCAAACAGTTCATGGTAGGCATTGAATTTATTGGCTACTTTCAACTGTTCGGTTACCCACATTCTTCAAAATCTATTCTGTTTTGCAGAAGAATACAAATAATATGGGTTTGGAACAACTTGAGGGTGAGTAATACAGAATTGATTACATATTGATCAATTATTATTTAAGAACTAGAGCACTAACCAGGCGTTCCGGTGGGTGTCACTGAGATATCCTGCGGTAAAATTGCCCCTCTTCTAGCCACCATCTTGGTCACATGTTGGGCCCATGCAGAAGACATTTCCATTGATGGTTCATTCAGGTCAAAGTTGATACCCGCTGCAAGGGTTTAAAAAAATCTTATTTGGGTAGCAAAAACGTTTTCAGATGTGACTGGTTGACAGTTCGTGGAGTGTCTTGTAGCTTTCAATATTCTAGCGTACTTCTAAAAGTTGAAAAAATGATCTTTAGCATGTAGGAGGAGGTGCTTACCCACAGGTCCCTCATGAGAAACGGTGTGCATGCTGAAGGACAGCTCTTTCTCTGGATCCTTCTGCAGTTCTTTTCGCTTTGAGAACGCCTTTGCAATCATTTTACTCTTCTTAATGCGTTTCGGCTCATCATCACTTCGTCCAATGATTCTTGGAATTGAGAGAAAATAGTTCATATTAGACTTATTTTTTTTAAATGGATTATAACATACAAAATATTATATAAAAATGATTTGTATGTTTGTTACATACCTGAACCAGGTACGTTTCCAGATAAGGATTGTGGCCTTCGTCCAAACCCATGTGCTCATTGCAATGCCTGTGCCGAACATTGAGAAGAGGTTGATCTTCTCTACCAGAAGACTTGGCCTGTTCTTGATGGCACACTCTGGGATTGGCTTGTTTGTTTGGTGAGCTATGGTGACATTAGCCTCACATCTGTATTAAAAACCACATTTGTTATATGACAGCACTAGTAGCTCTCTACAGTATGGTAGATACGGAAACACACGGATTGTTCCTGTAGGTTTATTATAGAAAAAGAAGACTCACAGTACATATTCTCTGAAGCTTTTTTCCCACTCCGCTTGGTTGAAAAAGTCATAGAAATGGCAGCCGAAAGTGATAAAAACGAAACCAAAGGCCAAGAATCCAAATATACCTAAGAAACATATAGATAAGATTGAATAATTAAATAGCATTATTGTATTACGATAACCGCAGTATAATTACTTACCTCTATTACTGACATTAGTATTATCATAATTTGGTGTGCTTTTCTTTTTGTTTTGATGAAATTTAAAGAGGAAACCCAAACTTACCAAGCCTCAGCATGGTTTCATTGATTTTGCTAGCAGCTTTTTCACTGAGTAGCCCCGGATGGTTACTCTTAATGGAAAACAATGTCATAACCCCTGAAAAATGAGATTATGGTATCAATACACTTAGATGAACTGAATACATCTAGGTAAATCTCTTTATGGCATTTCCAACTGTCGGACAGAATGAAAATATATTTCTCACACCTCGTATCAGGAAATAACCGCCAACGACAAGGTCCACACCGATAGGAGCCAGAACAAACCCTGCCCGGTATTTATAGTTCTTATACCCGACAAAGCAAATGCCGCTAACTGAATCTCCATCCACCTGTGGATTATTTCGAAGTTTCATATATTCAAAATAATCACTGTGAATAAGCTGATATTAACTGTGCAAAAAAAATAAGACAAGAGTAGCCTCACCTCTGCAATGGCCAGAATAGCAACTGTCAGTATGAAAGGAATAGACCATGTGACCAGGTGGAAATAGGACGTTTTCCCATAAAGAGGCTGATGGGTGGTGCCCAGGGCTTTGAATGATGTGTGCCAGGCATAAGTCAGCATAACGAACCAAATAACACCAGACATAAGAGAGTAATACACAATGACAAAGATAATCACACATGACAGCGTCTCGGTGGACCTAGAGAAAAATAAGCCATGGAAAATGGGTATTATTCATACAGAAATATTTGGTAAGTGATAATTATATTGCTATTATTGTTCGGTCCAATTACTTTTCTTGGCTATCAAATGTTCCTGACAATCGATGTTTGTAATATGCAGCGTAACCCATGTTTCCTGCAATCCAATCTTTTGGAACGTGGGTTTTCCGCTGGCTTCATACTTACGTTGGCTCTCCAAGCCGCATAGTGTCGTCGCTTTTGCACACAATCTCCTTGCGGGCTCCATCCATGAACTGAGCGAGCCATCCAATACTTCCGATAAAGAAACACGCGTTGACATAGAAGAGGATCACAGCGGGGTAACGGTTGGAATTCTTCCAGTCAGCGAGAAATGTAGCCTGTGGGAAATTGTAACCAGGAAAAATGTTCAAAATTAAAGACTGTAGCCCAAACGTGAGATGATTTCTGTCAAATTACTGCACTCTTCGTCTTCGTCGGTTCACCTACCAGTGTGAAGAAGGTACATAGGAGAGTGAGTGAGCCGAAGATGGCAATGTAGCTATGCATGTCCGAGTGCTCGTTTTCCGTGAACAGAGGATTGTTGCATTGGATCCCGCAGCCTTCCACATCCTTGTACCAACTTGCCTGAATGTCAGTTTTGACAAGGGGAGCCTCACACTGTCCTGATGTGTTGAATTTGATTTTCTGGACCTCATTCTGAAAGTCAATTTGGTCACATCACAGGCCATTCAGACCATTTTAGCCGTACGCAAAAATGGATGACTTACCTGGCAACCCTTAGGGAACTGCTCCTTGTTTTCACACTTGAGGAAGTTGGGCCAGCCCCTCTCCCGCTCCACAATACTGCAAGGTTTGCGTGTAGCTTGGCACAGGTGTTGGCTGGGCAGTTCGACCTTTCCATTCTCACACTTTGGCATGTAAACGGCACACAGCAATGGCTGAATGACGGCCCAACAGCGAGGAGCATTTCTCAACCCTGGGCACAAGAGATTGAGAGATTAGACGTTAATTGTCTGAGAAAATAGTGTCTAGTTCTCATTAGCTGTCTGGTTAAGATCCTGATGGTTTGTCAAAGTATTATTTATTGAAATAAATCAGGATATTTAGTTAAGTTCAACAGCATCAAGTGGATATTTAAATATCTGGTAGTTTTCTTTTTCGTATGTCAATTGGCAATGGAATTTCAGGAACAATACTGAGAACTTTGGGATTAAGGCGTGAATGTGACAGGAAAAGGGTGGATTGGTCATTATGGGGTACTTGAGGAAAATTAAGAACAGGATGGCATTAATAACTGATGCAAAAGTCATCTAAGAATGTATTTGAATCATTTAATCATTTACAATTAATTTAGTTTAGTACACTGTACTAAATCAAAATAAGTTGTCACGTTTCCATTTTTTCTAAGTTATACAAGATTCAACTAATTTTTTTAAAGTCAGTTTAGTTTAATTTAAGTTAAATAGACTTAAACATCCAAGTTGATTGTACTTAAAAATTTAAGGCAGCAACTTTTTTTTTTCAGTGTATAGGCCTATGCTAAAATCTTTATGACAAAGTTAATATTATTTATGTTCTGCAACCAATTTACACAGGAAAAATTTTGTTCAGCAATATTAGGCTTTCTTATGCAATAGGTTTCAAAATTGACATTCAATCTAAAAATTTTAGTCATGGCAATTTTATTCAATAACTAAAATAACTTAATTCGCTTTAAAGGGGGAAACAGGTTATTTCACGGCATTTATGCATCATATAATAAAACAGTAACTTACCAGACCACATGGCCAGTTTCTCAAAGGCTTCCTCCTGAGTTTCTGAGTCTTCAGCCAGAATTAGAGAAGTGTGTGTGTACGGCAAAGGTGAACCCAGGCACGTATTGTATTTTAGAACTTCGCAAGTTGTCGATTTCTTACAAAAGTCGTTGGATCCCGTTTCATTTGGGTGCAAGATGACCGCCCGAGCGACCATAGAGATGGCTGCCCAGATCCAAAGCATCCAAAAGCTTCCAACAATGGAGCAGAGGCGCCTGGAGGACATCTTGGGAGACGCAACAATGTATCCCTGTTTCATCAAATGTTTCCAATTAAACTCTCGTCCAGCACTCGCGTGCAATGCGCTTAAAGGTTTAAAACAAAGCCAAAGTGTGAATATTTGCTAGATTCCTGATTCGACATTTCCCCCGTTAAAAGAAATGTCTTTTCGTCCGATTCCAAAGTTTTTTATGCCTCTTTTCTCGCTCACATACTACTGAAAATCTCGTCATCATACAAATGCGGTGCGTAAAAGTAATAAACAAAATAATATTTTTAAGCTTCAGCGCAAAGTTTAGCTCGGCTCCGTTTTTTTCTTACTCTAAAATGTTGAAGAAACCAAATAGCGTTCACCATCCCCCACTTTTGTGATGGAGGAAAAAAATGTTGCCTTGAAAAGTCTGGGACTGGGACTGAAACTTGATCCCCGGGCTGCGCGCTCCGTCCCCCTTCAGAGCGTCCCCGCGCCCCCCAGTTTACAGCAAAACCAGAGTGAGAGAAATGTTATCAAAACTCATCTGCCCATCGGATGGAGACCTGAGATCCAGTGATACTAAAATGTCTTTCACGAGAAACTTTTTTTTGTCTAGTCTCTGGAATGCACACGGAGAGGGTGCACACACACACACACCAGACACACAAATAACAAAAACTTCTGCTCCCCTCCCATCCCCCTAATGCTGGGGAAAAGCAACCCATGCCAGCCTACAGAATATTTATGCTTCACTCATACCTTCCCTCATGTCCGATATTATCATTTCTACTTATCATACTTATCTTACTTTTGTCTTTAGCTATTCTAGCTACATGAGAAACAAAGAATGAGAACATTGTATGTGTACCCTTAAAGTGGTAGGCTATGATCAAAAAAGTTCATTTACTATAACGTAAATCACTGTTAACGAAAAAAAAAATTGCTGCCTTCAATTTTTAAGTACAATCAACAAGGATAGTTCAACTCAGATTACATTAAAAAGGCTTAAAAAATTAGTTGAATCTTGTATAACTTGTAAAAAAGTTGAAATTTGTTTTGATTAGTTAAATATGTAAAACATGAGTTGTCCTACCTTATTGATCATATTTTTTACAGTGTATGTTTATATGTATATATCTTTTTGCTAAATACCTCTCTTATAATTATTTAATTAATAATGACATAAAAGTCTAGGTCTAGATAACAATTATAATAATTATCTCAGTTTCAACTTTAGTATTTCTTTAACTTCAACTTTTCATCTCATAATTTTTACTTTTAACTCATTATGACTGCATCTCATAATTTTGACCTTATGATTTAACAAAACATGATTGTTTTTTTTTTTTGTAAGTGTTGGAAAGGGGCTTTCACAGTGATGAGAGGAATAGGATGTTGTCAATTAAATATACAGTCATACAAAATGTACTTTAAACACTTTCAGTTGGAGTATCCATAGTGAAATCTTGCATTGTAGACAAACAACAACAAAAACAGGACTTTTATGTTGGTGATGTACATTTAGGACACTTTATTAATAGTGATTGTGATTCATGACTGAGATCATCTCATTTAATCGTTTCAAATCGTAATTTCTTCAATCTTATTCCCATGGTTCCAATTTGGCCGTTGCGATGGAAACTAAACGGAATTCTCAAGGGAGGAGAATAAACTTGGTGTATCAGATTTAGACAGCAGCACTTGTTGGTGTGGATGTGGTTGGTAAGCTATGCTGCATGTTCCCAGCACAGGGCCTCCTTAAAAAAGCCAGTCTAACATGGCTGCTAGAATGAGTCAGAGAGAGGCACGGACCGGGGACCACACACAAACACACACTCAAGCTCCAAATGGGAGAGCCTGGCCCGAAATGTCTACCTCCCTCTCTTTCTCTACACACACAGTTTATTGCTTTCCTCCTATACACTGACATAAAATACCTCTGCCGTGTTTTCACATTTCATGTTTCCCCCCACTGGCATTCAAACAACATTAACAAACTGAAGGTGTCTGCCACACTGTCTGTTTGGATTTCCAAATGAGTTTTGGATAAAAGCCTCATGAAATACCGGCTGTTCTCAGTACGCTGTGCTCTTGGTTTTTGCTGAGTGCTTTGCACCTGGTATGCATTTCCTACCATGTCTATGAATGCGTCTTTGTAACATGTGTTAATACTAAAACTGACCACCAATAAAATCCCTCAGCATCCATGTGCAACACCAGCTAATGAAATGTGGAATCAATTGCGTGCTTTTGTATATTTGGATTATTGTGAATAATAATAATAATAATTCAGTTTGTTCAAATAAAATATAAATATTTATTAATTATAATATAATAATAATTATTAGAATACCGTCAATAAACATATTAATACAAAACAGAAAATTAAAGTTTAATTTAGTAAATTATAGATATAGATATTGTATATTTAACCTCAGATGTTCACGATATCTGCCAAAACAAAGTTTGTTTCTAAAAATGTCCATACTGAAAATTTTCTGTGACACTATTAAAATATCCCAAAATAGTTTTATTGACCTATTGATCTTCAGTGTGCTTAAACTGAAAACTGCCAGTTTTTCTTATTCAAAAGCCAGTCCATGTCAGCCACTTTAGGCAGCAATGACTTTTCTATAGAAACGCATATATATTCTTGCCAGTTTCAGGTCCAGGGGTCTGAGCGATGTTTTTGGTTGTAAATCTGCAGTTTAATTTGATCTTTAATTTGATTGATAAGGATCTGCGAGAGGAGGATCCCAACCAGCTGAAAAAGAGAAGAGAACAGGCCGTCAGTTCAAACTAAAAGATGCTTAAAGATGTATAGATGCTTAAAAATAAATCCACAATGTAGCCTGTTTGAAATCAAACTAAATATGCTCACCCACCTTTGACATGATTTAATTTTTTAACTTTTATTTTATATTAAATCAATAGACAATTCTTATTTTTTATGGAATATTGCAGTATTTATATTGAATAAGCTGTGCACATCTTTTTTTTTTTCATGTGCCCTTGCAATTTTAAGCAAAATAACTCCTCTTGCAGCGACATCTTTTCTCTTCTCTGATAATGTGTTTCTATCATGAGGGCAGGACAATAACCTGTCACTCACATGACATCACAGCATTAGCGTTAGCAAACCAAAACCATCCAATCAATTCCGGATGGAAAAAATCATGTCCCATCCAACATTTTCTCTTTTTCGAGAGGCCATTTTATTCATGTCACAATAGGGAAGAAAAGACTATCGTAACTTCCCTTTCATGTCAACTTTAAGCAGATTGCCCTCTAATCTCATATCAGGGGTTACCTGTGGGATGGCCAGGCCCAGTGCGATGCCTCCCAACAGAAACAGGTTACTGTGGATCCAGTTCACCACATTATCAATACAGCCATTGGTATGGATGACGGCACCAGCGTCAACATATTTCTTATTCTGCATCTCATGACCACACATGGTATTTATAACACTCTGATAAAACAGACAAAAGGCAACATGGTTTTAGGAGGAGAGACATTTAATATATGATTAATATATTTGCAATATTATAATTTAATACAAGAATATTATCAATAACATTTCATTATATTCATTATAATGGATATTCATTATTTTCATATTACAATATTCATTATTTATAATATAGTAATAATTAATATATTCTAAATATTTAACATTTAATTCGATTTTAATATTTTCAAATGTAATTATATTATTATTGACTATATTAGATATTACACATATAATATTTAAAAGTACAAACAAACTTTTTGGAGCCCAATTACAGAAACAATATATTGTTTACATGTGTATTTATATCCTTACAACTGTGAATAATAATAATAATTCACTCTGTTAAATTGATAATAATATATATAATATATATATATATATATAGAGAGAGAGAGAGAGAGAGAATTTATAATAACTATAACAACAACAACATATAGTTTTTTGAAATAAAATTTTAATATGTATTACTATTAATATGATAATATGTATATAAATAGTTACATTTAAATATAATACTATATATTCTATAGTGGTTTTAATATTTAATATATGTATATAATTATATTTTAATATATATTCAACATTTAAATATATAATATTGAATATATTAAAGTATATTCCAAATATCTTTTTTGGAGGCCCTTTCTCACCTCCTCTTTGGAGATCAGGCAGCAGGAGAAGGGGACAGAACAGCGCTCTCTGCTCGGGTTCTCTTGTGAACAATTGAAGTATAAGTTCTGACCCCAATCCATGTAAGAGATCCCCCCGCAGCAGTTAAACTGATCATAACACAAAACAGAAACATAATTACCAGCCATTACAAACTATTATTATGCATTATATACATATTCAATTATCCTGACCTGTTTTTGTCCATAGTCGATGAGGTTCTGTAGGTCTAAATCATCCCTGTAATGCTTGATGCCATTGTCAACCATCTCTGTAACTTTGCCGCGTGCCTGTAATGGATAACTTTAATTGAAAAAAAAATGTTTGTTTGTTTTTTGTCAGATTTATTCAAATGATAATTTAAAGATTTGATTATTTTAGTCAATTGTTGTTGTTAGCTAAAGGCGTAGTTCACCCAAAACATTTTGTCATCATTAACTCATGTTGTTCCAAACCTGTATAAATCTGTTGAACACACTTATTCGACTTATTCGTGCCACACAACCCCTTTTTTAGCACAACTTATTCAAGAACTTATTCGAAAGAATGTTGGTAATCAAATAGTTGGCAAACATTTTTTTTCCTACTATGGACGTCAATGGGTGCCATCAACTTTTTTTGTTACCAACATTCTTCAAAATATGTTCTTTTGTGTTGAGGGTGAGTAAATCCATTCCTTTATTACACTGGTAGGTGACAGACACTAGGGGGCGCATCGTGTCAACTAAAAACCCAGACAAGGGTTTTTGTGACAAGGGGTTTTGTTAGAGCATGTCGAGACTGTGTGTTTAGTTTATGCCTGTTCATACAAAGCCTTCACAAATACAGGGACTGTTAATAGTACACTAAAATACTATACTTTAATCTGATGAATTAACAGTAAATTAAACAAATAAAAGGTAACATTTTTATTTAAATGAGCGTCATCAATTACTTGAGAAAATAAATCTCATGTTCACATTAGCTCTAAAAAATGGATCTACTCAAGCTTGCTTTATTGTAGCATTGGCATTAGCCTACTAATCTGATTCATGATGCTTTTTTACCTTGTCTGAGAAGACAAAACCCATAACACCAGCCACTAGCTGGAGCAGAAAGATGATAGTCAAGATGATGCAAAACTGCAGGGGAATCAGAGTTTGCTATTAGGGTTTGCTTTGCATTTGACATGTAAAATGTATGTTGTTTGATGCCGTATGTATTAAGTATTATGCCGTAAGACAGTTATGAAAACACTGATTCAAATTACACATAATGTAGCCAAATTCTGATGTACCATTCTCAAAATCATCTAAAAATTTTCATTACAAGGCTTCATTACAGACCGTTTGCAGTAAGCATATGTTCTCCCTCAGAGAACCCACACAGCCACAGAACGTGATGAAGAACATGAGAACGCCCACTATCATCAGTAACAGAGCAGGATCTACAGTCAGATAGGCCAGCAATGTCTCTCCTGAGCAAAACAGAGCAGACCAGATAGATATATAGAAACAGCTTTTGTGGCATACTTACTCTAAGGAGAGAAAAATTGTATCTATAATGTTGTATGTACACTACTGGTCTAACATTTGGAATAATTTAAGTAATTTAAAGTTTATTAGGCTCACTAACGCTGTATTCATATGACAAAAGTACAGCTAAAGCAGTGTTATTGTAAAATATTATTATAATTAAAAAAAAAAAACTGTTTACTGTGACTGTGACATGTAAGTGCCATTACTTCGGTCTTTACTGTTATATGATCTTTCAAAAATCATTCCAAAATGCTGATTTGGTGCTCAATTATTATAAATTATTGCTCAATATTTTATAATGGGTCTCGAAAACATTGATATGTGTGTGGAAACCAAGATTATTATTTGTTTCAAATTTTTTGATGAATTGAAAGTCTAAAATAAATATTTTGTAAAAATCTTTGAAATGTCTTTGCTGTCATTTTTGAACACTTGGATGCGTCCTTTCTGAAAAGTTTTAATTCTTTTGAATGGTTGTGTATCACCCACAAAATATTAAGCAGCACAATTGTTTTTAACATTGATATTAAGAATGTGTCTTCAGCAGAAAACCAGCAAATTAGAACGATTCCTGAAGGATCATGTGACACCGAAGACTGAAAATTCAAGCTTTGTCTTCACAGGAATAAGTAACATTTTAAAATACGTAACCATTATTTAAAATTGTAATAATATTTCACAATAGTTTTTACTTTAATTTTCATCAAATAAATGCAGCCTTGGTGAGTCTGAGAGACTTTTTTTTTTAATTATTACAAATTTGAATGGTAGTGTAATTTTATTTTAAAAAGTTTCACTTTATCTTGGCAACTCATATATCACTGGACACTTTCAATCATGGAATCAATTATTAATGGCTGACTTTCTACAATGGCACTGGCTGCTTAAAACTATTGCTATTCCAATATCAGACTGCCCAAACCTTTAATGTCAAGTGAATGTGTATGATGACGGCTATGAAGGATCTGAGGGTATAAACACTGAAAAACAATTAAACACTCTTACCGTGTTTAATCATCCTGGAATAAACTCCAATAGATATCAGGACCAGTGCAATTACCTATAACAGAAAGATAAGGAGTGATTATGTGTGTTAAAACAGATAGAAACAGAATAGCATTCCTCTCCAGGGTGTGGCATAACATCCTCATTCATCGGTTTTCCTAAATATAAAAGGATATCTAAATATAAAAGGATATAAGTGTAAAATGCATGACTAAGTAAAGTAAAGACAAAAAAAACACCTGACATTTTAGATTATATACAGCATCAGCATGTGTAAAAGTCCATGAGAAGAAAAGAGCACATGAAATTCTATATGAAGAAGTGAAGTTTCAAGGTTCATTCACTCTTGGTTTCTCACACAACTAAAGGTCCCAGTTTGTCTGACACAATGTAGAGTAGACCCCTTTCTCTGACACAGCTATCAGGTTACTATGAAACTCCACATTTTTTCTCAGAGAAAGCCGTGTAGACCGAGATCACTTCAAAGCCAGAGAAAACCCTAGTCGTTGCCTGAAGGAGCTTTTTAATGCATTTGAAAAGTACTTAACTTGGTCTCTAACTCAATTTTTTTTAGGTTTATTTATTATAATAATAAAGGCTAAATAATACATTTAATTTATGAAATATTTTTTTTATAACAATTACATAAAAATTCAGAGCTCATACTGTATTATATTTTTTATTGAAAATGTATTTATTTATTTATTTTTTGTCATACGCACTAAAAGGAAGGAAACAAGCTCTCGGGAACATTGACCTATAATGCTAGTTTGAACATTTGCTCATTTCCTGTAACACCCACAAACTATGCTGCATCACTTCTCATAAAGGTGAAAGCTTTAGCTTATCAGTGCAGACTCGGGTTAGGTGCTTTACCACAATGCATTGAGACCCGGTAGAAACTGCCTAGTAGCATTATACTGCATTATAAAAAAAAGCGAGTTGTTCTTGAGGCTTTCAGCATGAAATCTCCTTAGGTATTTGCATGTGCATATTTGCACCAGCAAGCATGCAGTACACTCTTATAGTTAAAATCAACAGACTTAAATCTGATTGCGCCCACTTACATTGTTAGAATGTTCTTGATGCCCTTCTGCAAACAACTAAAGTAATTGTCCAAGACTGTTTTAAATATCTTGGGTGTCTGATTCACCCTCTGAAGAGGTGATATTCACTTAGGTCTATGAACTAAAAGCTACAGGGCAACAAATAAAAGAGGCATGGGGCCCCCACTCGTCCAAACACCCTGCATGGCTCTTTCAGCATATGAATCAATGAGACCCGCTGCTTAGCAACAGCCTCAAGTTCAGAAAAGTTTGGGAAAGTAAACTGGCAGTATCAAGAGTTTCATAAAAGAGAGTTTTGTTGATGAGGTCTAATATGAACTCATTATTATTCTAGGAAGATTTTATCACGCAGCAGGGGAAAATGCAGACAGTTCCCTGAGTGTAACTCAGTACATCAAGTCAAGATAAAACAGGTTAAGCTGTTGCACAATGCGTCAAGAACTGTGAAGTATTTTTCAAAGTATTCATAGATAGCCTGTGGTGCTGGAACACACAACGGTGTTGAGACATGCCCATGGGTGATGTTTTCAGCAATTGTTCATACCTAAATACCATGAATGCAGCTGTCTTTATGAAAACACATAAGTCAAGTTGCTTTTAAAAGACTGACTTGATCATTATTCAGTCTGCAAATGAACTAAGTACATCTGGTTGTATATGAAAAGCTTGCTTGGTGTTTGAGCATGTTAAAGTGGGAGTTTAAAAAGTCATTTGGTAAAGCATTAATCATTAAACCTTGTCATGTGATAAGTTAAAAAACTGCTCTGTTTTGCACTATTTAGTCTCTGTTCTTATATAATAAAAACCCAGAGTGTAAAAATAGGCAGGCTAGAGGCTATTTTTATATTTTGTAATATAATATAATATAATATAATAGTGTAAGTAAAAGTGAGCAGCACTTACCCAAAATAACATGTTAAAGAGGAAAAGTAAATATTTCACCACTGGACTGACGAAAGTGAACTCCTCGTCTCTTTTGGTTTTGGATGTTGCCATGATTGAAGGTTTGTGATGTCTCTCACCTACAAACCTTCAGCGTTCAAGTAACTTTACCAATCTAGGTTTTCATCCTGCTGAATCAAATCATCCACTCGACTTTTTCTAAAGCGACTCTTCAAGTCTCTCGATGTTTATTCAACACGCTCGAGCGACTAGCATCACAAGAACGCATCGCATTGAACCAGGGCTTGTTGTCTCAAAAGGCATTTCCTGATTTGGCTCAGTTAATGAACTGTGAGAAAGCCGAACAGCGGTCGCATGTGCGGTATAGATGCACAAGTGGGCGTTTCCTATTTACTTTTCCAAAGAATTACCATGTGTGAATGCGTTTGAATCTTTTTCAAGATGAGACCAAGCAAAACATTAAATATATTTATCAGCATTCATATGCCTACTCAATAAGCATAATGCACTTTTTATTCTCCTGATTTAGATGGGTTGTCAACCAGCTTGCCGAAAACCCCTTTTTGGCACCTTTATTTTTAAGAGTGATATCTCACACTTCTGCACAAAATGCTTGCACAAATAATGCATTTTAATTTTAGTACTTGAAATGAAACAGTTATTGCCATGGCAATGTCATGTCCTGCACAATGATTACACAATACATTGTAATAATGAGTATTGCAACAATGTCATATTCTTCTGAGCAATAAAGGCTTGTACAGCTATCATTAAAAAGCATTTCAAAACTCTAGTCTGGGAGTATCTGTCATTTAACACTGAAGAGCTTCAGTGCATCTTGTTTTATATATGTTTTCTTTAAACTCATGACATACTGGAGCCTGCTGGGCTTTTAAACCATTTTATCTACAGGTAAGAGACATATTATATGCTCACCCCTACTTATATTAAATGTATAAAGCTCTAAGCTGAATGTAGCAAAAAGGGTGAATAACCTAGTTTAAGTAGGATAGTCCCATCTTCATCACTGACAGCAGTAATGTGAAATACTTTGATCATTTAAATTAAAGTTATAAAACTGTGATGTGATTTTCTAACTTTATGATTTTGAATTCTTGAATATAAATAATTCTTGATTTTTGAATATTTTGAATCATGATACAATAGGAATCAGATTCTCCCTAGAGTCTAGACTCTCTAATTTGCCTACAGTCTATGTAATAGTAGCCATTTATAATGGTAGGCTATAGTGTGAGAGGCAAGTTATGGACATTTTAGGACATTAAAACGCCAATGAGAAAAATCCAATATGCACACAACACAGTATATATATATATATATATATATATATATATGCCTACTGTATATTATGGCTTATAATACCTTGGTTTTAAGTTGCTGTTGCATAGTTGTTACACAAGAGGGCACGCTTACATCGCAGTTGCGTCCTTAGGGGAAATACTTCATTATTATTTATATTTATTATATAAAACAATGTTTTTAATCTAATCATAATTACTTATAAAAACATTACTTACTTTTTTTTAACAATCTCTTTATAATCTGCCGAATATCAGGTGTACAAAATCTATCTCCGTCCGTAATCTGATACGGTTGTTTTATTTTAGACAACTACATGTCCCACGTGCCATTTCCGGGTGCGTAGTGACGCATGAGGTGACGTAGCGCTTCTCTTATCAGTGCGGCAGATGACGCAGCTGTCGTCGGCAGTTTAAAGGGCTTTCACATGTTATACAGTAACAGGACTGTCGATGCTCGTACTCTTCTCAGCCCAGTTCTCCGACCTTGGGTCATTTTCAGAACGGAGGCGGAGATAGGTAAGATGCTTAGACTTTTTTTCTCATCCTGAAAACTACAATAATTTAGCAAAGCTCGTGGTTAACGATATATCGTACCTGCTTAACAGGTTTATGGAGTCGTATGGTTGAACAGAACGAGGACACTTCGAAAATGTTTATTTTTGTTTGCCTTTTTGATTTTAAAAGTGTGTTAGCTCAGAGTATGGCGGAAACACACGTAACGTTACTGTTGAAACTCACTGTATGCTATTACATCATGACTTCATGACCATGTAAACGTGACTTCCAACGAAGGAAAGAACAGCATTCACTGTGTGTACAAATAACTATTTTAATTTAAAGGCTTTTTCGTCTTTTTATCTGTCTCTAGACTTCTAAATCCTACTTATCCTGGGTATGCAAGAAAATATGCACATTTGCTATGTAAGGCAAAAAGAGTTGTTATTATTAAATTATTATAGTAGTGTTAATTATTATTTTATGTTTAATAAAATCCCCCCCCCCCCAAGGATCAACCCTATAAACATGATTTTACAATACAAGTTAAATTGATAAAAAGCATTTTATCATTACATCTTGTTTGCCAATAGGAAACCATGTTAAAATGCCCTGTCACCATGCTTTTATACATTAAGCTAACTTACTGATTATTTGACAGCGATTTTATAGATAGATGTAGCATTTGTTTCCAATAAATAGACTGTAGTGTCACTCCTTGAGCACAATTCTATGTCTAACTTAAAACTGAACTTTAAAACTGTCAACACTTTTACTGTCACCCTGTTACTGTTTTTTATTTATAAAAAAGCATTGCTAAAGCTCAGTATTTAATGTTTATATTAAGTTGAGATGACACAATGTAATTGTGCATTAATTATTATAATATTTTTTTATATATATGTACTGCGATGATTAAACTGATGATTATGTTCGATTAAACTGAGAAGGATCATAGCACATATTGTTGTCCTACTGTTAGAACTGCTTCTTTTGTTCTCATTTGTAAGTCACTTTGGATAAAAGCGTCTGCTAAATGAATATATATCAATTAATAGCACTCATTGAAACTCAAATCCATTCTTTGCAATTAAATGTATGTTTCCAAATCTTTAAAAAAATGCCTGTTCACAATGGATAAGGCAGCAGTTGTGAATGGAATGGCCCTTGCATGTCATGAGTTCATCTTGTTTAGTGTGCATGGTTTGTAATGTTTACACCACTGCTTTGCCAACTTTGGCCTACTACACCAGCAACATCAGTCATATCCAGTTTGTTTTATTATGGCCTTGTGATTTGCAGTGGACTGTACTAAAAATGGACTAGATCCATGGAGGGGTTGTTATTGCTTAAGCTGTACACCGTGTCCTCGGGCCAGGTTGTGTGTTTTAGACACACTGTTGTATGGATTAAACTATGAAACCATACGACATTTCATATTACTTAAGGACACAATATTTCCGATTCTTTGAATGGATAAAAAAAAGAGGGAAAAAAATCAGATTTGATTAGGTATTATTAATAGTTTAAACATTCCAAAATGCACCTGCAGACTAATTTTGTCATTGAGGATTTCTATAAAATGTTGTGCAAAAATCTCGTCTCGTTCTTGTGAACCCAATCTCGTGTTTTGTCTCGTGAGATAAGTGTCCCGTCACACCCCTCTTAGTTTAATATGCAAAGCTAATTTACAGAGTTTTATTTATTCCTGTACGTTGCAGATCATCACCGTCATCTGTAACAGGCTGTGCAAACTACAACTGGCTTTCATTCGAGATTATTTTGAGGGCTTGTAATTATACACCAGCACTGTTTGACCCCTGCAAGTCTCCAAAAAAAGCAGGTGAGTTGCAAGTGTGACATAATTTTTTTTGCTTGAATAAAACCAGCATTGTGTGTGATAGTTTAAAGCTGATTCTTAACTTTTCTTTCTTCACAGAGTGCCATCTTTCCACTACTCTTTGAAAACAGGAAGAGGAAGTAAGGCAAGAGCACGTTCTTTCTGAAGGTCATCATAGCCTGACATGCCTGTGTTTCCACTGCTGCTATGGAGAACGTAACTGCTAGCGAGGAACCATCCGCTACATTGATGTACCACGTGGAACGACCCGTGTTCAATGAAGGATATATTGACTCAGAGCTTCTGCACAGGAAGAAGAGGACACCAAAGTCCTGTAGACGGAGAATAACTGAGCATCTCCGGTAAAGCTATTTCAATAGATTCTGCTTTCATGGTTACTGATGAAAAGTCTGTGTTTTGTAAGCTACAGTGGAGTCCAAAAGCCTGAGACCACATTGAGAAATTTTCTGCAGTATTTCTAGGTCACTAATCATACAAGCAAATTTGTGATATTGATCATGTATCAGATGTTCATCCACTGAAGCACAAGATGATCATTTTCATATCATGCCAGAGGACATGATCATGAGTCATGATATACTTGTGGACTGGAGAATATTTCACTCACATTGTTATGCTGATTAAATAATTAATAATGCAAAGTGTATTAAATTATAAAAAGCTAAATAAAAGATAAATATAATTTTAAATAAACTCCGTTTTCAATTGTGATTTCTCCACTGTATTTTATAACTAATAATAATAATAATAATGGTATCAGGTTCACGTCTTATCTAAACTTCAGAAAATATAAAAATATAACAACAGTCATAATATATTCATTATTTGAATCATATCCTCCATATAAAATTGCAATACTACTAGTATTACACAACAATAGTGACACATTAACATTTGTTGAACCTACCCGTCCCAGTCTGAGTTGGATAAATTGATGACAAAGTTTCAATGGAAAAGGACAGACTATAATTAAGTTATCATTTACTGATAATCTTGCTCACGTTTATTCACATACAGTGCATCAAAACTTTTTCAGTGTTTGAACATGCACATATTAAAAATCACTCAAATGAAAATATGAAACTATGAAGAAGATGATGTATTTGTACTAACAGCCATCTCTCCCTTACTTTTCAGCTGCTCGTCTGAGAAAGCCAAATCGGTTGCACTTAGTTTTTTTCCCATTTTAACATGGCTCCCATCTTATCGAGTAAAGGAATACCTGTTTGGGGACATCGTTTCTGGCATCAGCACAGGTGTAATGCAGTTACCTCAAGGTCAGATGTTATTGAAAACCGTTCTATATCAAATATGAACAATTATATACAAATATTGTTATGTAATTTATTATTATAGTATGTTAGTTATGTTATTAATTTATCTGGTTTACTCTTATGTCATTGCGTTATTGATCACTGAGCAAGTTCATTTGATCATTTGCTTCTCTTTCTCACATTCAACAGGGCTTGCTTATGCGATGTTGGCAGCTGTTCCTCCAGTGTTTGGGTTATATTCATCATTTTATCCAGTCCTATTATACACATTCTTTGGTACCTCCAGACATATATCAATAGGTGAGACTCAATGGCATGCATTCTAAGGTTTTAATAACATAGTTGTGACTTAAAAAATAGTCTTAGCTTGAAAGTGTTTCCTTGGTCTGGAAAGTTGAATTCTGATTGGTTCACTTTTCATGGTGAATTTCGTCCTGTTTATTATTGTAGTATCATTTATTTTAGATAAACCTAGCCCATGCAGCACATCAAATCAGTACAAACTGCTGTTAGTCTAACAGGCTGCAATGTGGAGCTGTTTTTTATCTTTTTTTTTTTTTTTTTTTACCAAAAGACAGCAGACTGCTGCTGCTTCTTGAAAAGTGACATTCCTCTGTACAGTTTTGCTAAGTCATTGTGAAGCATTACTGTCAGACTAAACAAGTGTAGTTCAGTTGGATAAGATTTAAAATCCTTAGTCTGTTTATTCCAGCATTGGGATAAACAGACTCTGATTTCTGTGTCCCAACTTTCAGAATTTATTTCAAAAAGCCTTATTTGTGGTGGCTTTTATGGGTGCGTAGATGGCCTGCAGTTTTTGTTTTTGTCTCGTTTAATGTGGGGATCTTCAAACCCTCAGAAATCCCTGTGGGATATTACAAACACCACTGAGAAGATATATTAAAGGTTTAAAAGGTTACCCAAACCAAAGTTGTTGCTTCACTATCTTGCTTTCTCGGCCCCATGGCGTGAATTGAGAGCGAGAGAATGGGCAACAGTCCAAATGTTTGGCAAGGTCCTGCTGCACAGAGGCATGCTGCCTCCTGTTTAAACAACACTCACACTCTGTCCCTTTACAGTGTATAACAGATCTAGATGGCATAGCTCACGTACGTAAATAAACTCATAAATATTTGCTCACATGACAGTGGGGCTCCTGCTCCGTGACGACAATCCGCCACCTTACATGATGTACCTTACAGCAATTACACCACCTGTTATTCTTACACACAATGACTCTATAAGGCTTGAGATACACTTAAAATAGTATGATTATAATTAAATATAGTCCAATCACACTTTTTAAGCAAAGCATTTAACATAAAAAGAAGTTTGTGAGGTTTGAAATAATCAAACAATATTTAAAAATGTAGACTGTGTGTGTATAGACCATTTTGCAAGATGTAAACAACACTGGTCCATATACACTTCCTGTTTTAGTTTGTAACTGTTTTCTTTATTTCACATGTAAAGAAAACATCAGATGTTTGTTTAACTTTTTGATTCAGTTTTATATGTTCTATTGGTTGTATTTTATCCCAGCTTTTATGTAGTGTTAAAAAACTGAAACAGGAAGTGCTTCTTGACCAGTGTTGTTTACATCTTGCAAAATGGTATATGTATATATATGACAACTTCTGCTAAATAATTACAAAAATGTCATCCATACATAAGTTTTCTTTAAAACACAGTTTTTCTTCAGGCACTTTTGCAGTAATCAGTCTTATGATTGGCGGAGTGGCTGTAAGGGAGGTCCCGGACTCCATGTTTGCGGTCAATGGGACCAACGCATCACAGGTTGTGGATTTTGATGCCCGTGATGCCAGAAGAGTGGAAGTGGTTGTAGCTCTGACAACCCTAGTAGGAATCATTCAGGTAGGCCACTTTCTGAACTTATCCAAAGGTTTTGAACATCACAAAGTGTGTAGAATCTAGTCGTCTTCTTATTTTGTTATTTATTAAGGGTGAAGTGTGTAATTTCTGATATCAAAGAATTAATTATTTAATTATTTTATGTCTTGAAAAGCTAAATTCATCTATATTTGTCATTTGATTGCCCCATTAGAACTGTAGTTAATCAAAACTAGTGCATTCTCAGTATTTGTGCTGGACTGCAAGTAAATTCCAGCAACACAGTCGTATGTTGCCATTACAAAGCAGAATAATAACAGCATGTTTATGACATCACCCCCGTATTTTGTAGATGGACCATCTGAAAAACGTTCAAGTGCAATTCTCAGTCACTCTGCTCACATTATCAGCAAGAAATACTGCAATGTTACCATTAACCTATTAAAACAAATGTATGACCTACATCACAGGCATATCTGCAGGCCTAATCTAATTGACAGCTTTCATGGAAAACTGTAAACTTCATGTGATTCTCCTCAAGTTTCTGTAACCCGTGATACTTTCAGATCGATGTTTGGGAACATAATTCTGTTCTGATTTGTAGTTTGTTTTGGGTCTGCTGAGATTCGGCTTCCTGGCTATTTATCTGACTGAGCCACTGGTGCGAGGTTTCACTACGGCTGCCGCTGTGCACGTCTCGGTGTCGCAGCTCAAGTACCTGCTGGGTGTCCACACTGCGCGCTTTAATGGGCCTCTCTCTGTAGTGTATGTGAGTAACCTTTCACCCTAGGGAAACTCCAGTGTGTTTGTTTTTGGAACTATGAGCATGTTTCATATTACTCCATAAACACTGTTTCTCACCGCTTAAGGTATTTTGTGAACCGTGAATGAATAAAAATCGTTATTAACTAAAACTGATACTTAGGTAGTTGAAAGAAAAACTGAAATAAGAAATAAAGGTCCCACTTTATATTAAGTGGCTTTAAGTACTATGTACTTACATCGAAAAATAAGTACAATGTACTTATTTTGTTCAGATTGTATTGTAAAACACTTTTGTTGCTATTGAGGTGTGATACGGGTAAGGTTAGGGTTAGGTGTGGTTGTATAGGTCGGTTTAAGGGTGGGTTAAGGTGTAAGGGAAGGGTCAACTGTGTAATTACAAATGTAATTACATTTATTAATTACAGCTGTAATTACATGCAGGTATTTTCAAAATATAAGTACAATGTAAAAACATGTATGTACACAATAAGTCCATTGTATCAAAGTATTAATTTCAATGTAAGTACATAGTACTTAAAGCCACTTAATATAAAGTGGGACCGAAATAAATAATAGATCTGAAGAGTCTGTACTGATCTGTGATTGTTCTTATGTAGTTGTGGAATTAATTTTGTTTTTCCGCCAGAGCATTGAAGCTGTCTTCAGTAACATTGCCACCACTAATGTCGCCACGCTTATTATTGGACTGGTGTGCACTGTATTCCTGTATATCATCAAAGATCTCAATGAACGCTTCAAGAAGAAGCTACCTATCCCCATCCCTGGAGAAATCATAGTGGTAAAACATTTTAAAGGCCTTTTCCATAAAAGACTGTACTCAAACATGTACTCACGATCCCTTTGTGTAAATCCATGATGTTCTTGTTCTTTTAAAGGTAATCGTGTCCACTGGAATCTCGTACGGGATGCTTATGTCTGAAAACTATGGCGTAGAAGTTGTGGGTAAAATTCCCACTGGGTAAGATCACGCAACCTAAAGTTTCTGAACTGAAACTGTTTACATTTTTACAAATGTTTACATTTTAATATTTCTTTCTTAATGTTTTGTTTTAAGGTTGCTGCCACCCAAGATTCCAGACTTCTCAGTCTTTCCTAACCTTCTTGCAGACGCCGTTGCTATATCTGTTGTTGGCTTCTCGATTGCAATATCATTAGCCAAAATCTTTGCTCTCAAGCATGGATACAGTGTGGATGGAAATCAGGTAGAGAATAAAAACAATCAAGCACAATGCCACACTTGTGATCTAAATTGCGTTATGTAACATAATGTCAAACCAAGTGGAATTTTCTTTAAAGGAGCATACTTTTCAAGCATCTTTGTTAGTTTTGAAGTGATAAAAAATAGATTTACTGCTACACTGCCTCTAGTACAGTTGTCCCATACTTCATTGTGCAAATAATTTGATTCAGAGTTTCCTAGAAGCAGGGACATGGATTTTATTCAGCTGCCCTTTATTTTGGTTTCTATGGCTTTAAACTACAGCCGAATATCTGAATTGGCCAGATCACACAGTTACTTGGTTACTTTCCATTTAGCAGATCCTTTTGTCCTAAATGACTTATAGTACACTAATTGCAAGGAAGGTTCATATGGGGCAACATAATGCAAAGAGCCTTGCTTAAGATGAACAACAGTAATAAAGATGGATTGTGACCTCAGTAACTCACCAGTTCCTCTGTTTAGGACTGAACCTTTGTGTGAGGAGCCTAGATTTTCAAGACAGTAATTCAATTTCATGAAGTTCCCTTTATATAGAAATGGAATAGCATGCTAACATAATACTTTTACTATATCTGCAGTATATTTATGTGTACGCTGCTTGGTCAGTACTTTTTTTTTTTTTTTTGTAAGAAGCCTCTTTTGCTGTTTAGACCATATTTATTTGATCATCAAAATAAAATGGTAAGACTGTGAAATATTATTATAATTTCAAATGCCTGTTTTCTATTTTAAAATGCAATATTCTTGTGATTGCAAAGCCGAATTTTCAGCAGTCATTACTCCAGTCTTCAGTGTCACATGAGTTTTAATATTTTTATGATTATGAGGTACAGTCAGATGGTCTTATCCAGTCATTTTGTGTTTAATGTGACTAGGAGCTCATGGCGCTGGGACTTTGTAACTTTATGAGTTCATTCTTCCACACGTTTGTCGTTACCGCCTCAATGTCTCGCACCCTGGTACAGGAGAGCACAGGAGGACACACTGAAGTAAGTGAGACATTCTTGTGTAAGATGCCATATCGATAATTATATGTACTTATTGGTTATTGCAAAATGACTTTTCCTGAAACGGAGTGTGCCTCTGATACTGAATTCATCCCAATGGCAATATCACTGCTGTAAAACCTTAAAGATAAGATAAAGCAGTCGTGCCTCCTAAAAGACTCAATTGAATTATGTTGATGTGTGTGTCTGCAGATTGCGGGACTGTTGGCGTCCTTACTCGTGCTACTGGTTGTGGTGGCCATTGGATTTGTCTTTCAGCCTTTACCTACAGTACGTGAAGAACTTTCTGATATGCTTGCCATGGACCTCATTGATTTTGTGCAATCTAATGAAAACCACCTAAAATGTTTGTGTTAGTGCAAAAGAAGTCAGAGATGGTGTTTATTTAGTGTCCTTTTTGTACTCCCTTTAGACTGTGTTGGCTGCTATCATCATGGTCAATCTTCTGGGGATGTTTAAGCAAATGAGAGACATTCCTGTATTATGGAGAACCAGCAAGATTGAACTGGTGAGCTTCAGAGGCACTTCTCATTTGGTTGTTTTTCATCTATTAAAATGAACCTTTTCTTTGAATGGCTCTTTCCACTTTCTTTTGTGTGTGAAATCTAGTATTGTTCTTATTAATGTCTAACATGTTTTCTTCAGGCAATTTGGCTGGTGTCCTTTTTTGCATCGGTTTTCCTTGGTCTGGATTATGGTCTGGTAGTTTCCATGGGCTTTGCCATACTCACAGTTATTTACAGAACACAGTGGTAAAGCACATTGTCTCACTGCTCTGATACAAAATAATTCAATATCAAGATTTATACACAAAAATCAAGGTTTTCATGCTGAAGTTCTTTACAGCTAAAATAATGCATTCATATTTTTTTGTATGTATTGAAATGTATTTAGTACATAATAATTATTCAAATGGTTATCACATAATTTGTTTACATGTGGATAATTTTATTCAGTGCATTAATTCATTATGTTCTAATGGCAATACATGCACTAGTTTTTTTTTTTCTTTTTAATAGTTTTTTTTAATCCTGTAATATTGAGTACAAAGTAAATTGAGCTTTTATTTATAGTAAATAATTAGTAAAATATTGAACAAAAAGAATTTTGTTTACTTTGTCATTTGAAATGTCTAATTCAGGTATTTTTCTTTTGTTTTTAAGCCCTAAGAATGCTCTTCTTGGACAAATCCCAGATACTGGATTGTACTTTGATGTGGATGACTATGAAGAGGTATGACATATTGCTCTTAAAATACATTAAACATGAGACTGAACCCATAGCCATCTCATGAGTAACATTAGCGTGCTCCACTTCAAAACTGTTGTTATCAGCTTTTCTTAGTCAGTCACCCGAATAGTCCTGATTTAATCCATCATTCTTTTTCCACCCACAATCTTTGTCGTCTTATCTGCTGTTTGTTCTCTTGATCAAGGCTGAGGAATGCTCAGGGATTAAGATTTTTCAGTCCAATACCTCCATCTACTTTGCAAACAGTGACCTGTATGTGAGCGCCCTCAAGGCGAAGGTGAGTCTAAATGCTTGATGTTATGATTAACTTTAAGTGTTTTACTGTTTGTCCTTGAGTACACAAGCTCCCATGAACAGCAAGTGTTTTGCCCCCACAAAGTTCAGTGTATTTTGCAGATATTATAGTTGTATTATTCTGTACATTTTGCTTTGTTTGACTACAGACTGGAATTGACCCGGCACAACTGCTCACTTCCAGGAACTCACAGCTAAAATATGCGAAAAGAGACAACGGGAAGAGTAAGACTGTAAACCATGACTCTTCACTGAAGAAACATGCAGTTGTCTTATTGGTATGTTGCTGTTGTTGTTTTCTTTCATCTGTACGTCAATAAAGTCTTCTTATCCTTCACGTAGACATTTGAAACTCAGCGTGGGTTACATGTTGCACCAGATTACCCACACTCACTTTTCCATTGTTTGGATTGTTTTATGCATAAAAAAAATTGTTTGCAAGACAAATGTAATTTCAAATGACAAATTAAAGGACGCAATCTCAACTTCACCCTAAAATATGGCACTATAACTTATTTCCTTCTAATTTGGTGGTTTGGTGATACAACATTTCTGATCTGATGTGTTCTGTGGTGTCCCAACAGGATGTGGAGCTGGGTGTCACTCATGAGGTGGTGAATGGGTCACAAAAACAGATGCATGTGTACAGCAATGGCCAGAGGACTGAGAACCACAATGAGTCTGAATCTGAGGACGACTTCTTTCTGCAGCGTCTAACCCCCATTCACTCCATCATACTGGACTTTACTCCTGTTAACTTTATTGACTCTGTAGGAGCCAAAACTATTAAATCAGTAAGTTGATAGCTTTTATTCTCAAAGACAACACATACCTCTGTAAAGACAGAACAGTGAGATCTGGCCACATGCCATGCTGTTACGTGCTGACCAGCTTGCCATTTATTATTACATCACTTGATCATTACAATCAACTGAAGACAACTTGCACTGACAAATCTTAAAATATGTCAATGTCATGCATTTGTCTCAAGATGCATATCAGTATTGTTTTTTCTAAGGCATATTCATAAAAGCTACTTAAGTATCCTAATTGAACTGAGGGCAAGTCCTAGTGTAATCTAAGCCCTAACAGTGAAACCAGACATTACTTTTTCATTATTGTTTGTGGTACAGATATGACATTGGCTTATTGAGAAAATGTGTACTGTTACTTTCCCAGGTGATCCAATTTATCATATTCACCCCAGGGATGATAAAATGAGCAAATTCTAGAGATCTATTGCGCTAAACAAACTGAACACCTTAGCAGCCGTTTCACAACACCTTAGCAACCACCCACAACATTGCAGAAATCTACTACAGAAATATTCAGCCATTTGTAGTTCTACATTTGCAATAGTTCTTCTTTGTTCTACAGGTGATCAAGGAGTATGCAACAGTTGACGTGAAAGTTGTACTTGCTGGATGTAGCAGTAAGTAATTAATTATATATATATATATATATTTAGTTTTACATATGAAGAGTTCAGATGCAAAAGCCTCTAAGTGCCATCTGAAATTTTCTTCTAGAATTTTTTTTATCAAGCTTGTATATATAAGTTCAGTAATTGAAATTAAATGACAATTAATAGGTAATCTTCATTGCAATTTAAGTGAAATTACTGAACTTAAAAATTATCATTCTAGAAGAAAATTTCAAATGGCACGTAGAGGCTTTTGCATCTGAACTCTTCATATATATATATATATATATATATATATACAGTATATATATATATATGTATGTATGTATATCTGTTTATATATATATATATATATATGTATACACACTCACATTATTATTATTATTATTATATATTTCTATAATATAACTTTTTTTAAAATCTATCAGAATACATACCCTATGTAGCAAATAAGTAATTACATTTACATACATTTTTAAATGTTTATAATATAATTGAAGTTTAACAAATTTATGATTTACGTTGAATGTCTTTATGTAGGTTAAAGTTCATTGTGATATATTTGTTGAATGTGGTAAACAACTCCACCTAGAGTTGGAACTAATTAACGTTCATATGGCCAAACTGAAATGTAGGTTAACATTGATGTAATGAATGATTCTTTCCTAAGCTCTGCACAAAACCTTTTATATGTTTGTGTTGTGCAGGAATCCTTCTGTCTGATCTCAGGACACTAAAATTCTTCTGTGAGCCTGTGACCTCTGACCTCATTTTCCCTACAATTCATGACGCAGTCTTGCACTGTAAGCACAGGAAGAACCTCCCCATCTGTCCTGACATCCATTGAACACACAAACCAAACTGACATTTCAACTTTGTTGGAACAAGCACAAGTACTGTTACGTTAATTGGGTCACTTTAGGATGAATGACACGATAACAAAAGAAGGCTGGGAAAGCAATGAGCTGGCCAAAATGTTTTCAGTGTAAACGCTTTATTTAATGTGAATATATCAGCAAATATTGGGCTTAATATCTTTGGTGCTCTTGCACTAGCCTTGTTACGAATGACTATAATAAAACACTCTGTAGTTTCTTTAAGTGCAATTAGGATAGATTGATTCTTGAAGTGTTTATTTTTTTGCACTCGTCTTTTGACATTCCAGTAAGGATCGAAATTTTGTTTTAAAGTTGTACGCCATGTGCTTGCTGTTTGTTAATACAAATTATTTTCTTTTCACAGGATTAAATTTTTGTTTACTTTCTTTTTGTTTCTCATCTGTCTGTAGTATTCAGGAAAAAAAGGCTTAATATGTTACATATTTAAAACCTGATCTCCATTTAATCAAGACACTTTTTGTCAAAAGATTTAGCCAGGGTTTTTTGGAACCTACTGCAATTTTTTTTTTTTTTTTTGTGGCTACAAAGAACATTATTAACATAAAAGGGTCTTAGTTAATGATTATTGAAACAGCTGATTCCATGAAGACTTTAATTTCGGGTATTCTTGTCTTTAGGACATTTACATGGAAAGCCCACAGGCTGAGACTTTCTCTGACATGTTTGACACAGAAATGTTCACTCGGAGTACGTTTTGGTTCACAGCAAGTGCACGCACTTACTAATATTATTATGTACTGCCACAGATGCTGTTTCATTACAGTAATGAAGACCAAAAAGTTACACAATCAGTTGCAACTGCATATAATGTAATGCATTGTCTTTATGGATATAAGCTATTTTTGTATAATAAATTCAAATCATGACTCTAAATGTTTTTTTTTTTGTTCTTCAAACATGCCTTCCCTTTGTATAATTGCTAATTATTACAGGCATAACTATCCCAAAGAAGTGGAAAAAATTAAACATTTAATATATATATAATATAGAAAAAAATGACATGTGGTATGGATAGTTTTTATTTTTTTAGTGATAATCACAGAAAGGTGCCAAGACATTAGAATCCTTGAATTATCAGGCAGAAAACATTTAAGTGGGTATAAAGCACACAAGAAGAAAACTTTTAGTTATAAGTCATATAGCGAGGGGTGGCGCTGAACTTGGCGTAGGATTTGATGACCTTGTTCACAGCCTCCAGAAAATCTTTCTCTGTGGCAATTTTTCTACGAGCTCTGATGGCGAACATCCCTGCCTCTGTACACACACTGCGAATCTCAGCACCTGAGGGAACAATGTCCTATGTAAACTATAGCTTGCATAACAACATTGTAGAAAGCCCAAGTTTAAGCCTATGCAAATACAGTCAATTTAAATTGTGTGCTAATTGCAATGTTTGTCAGTAAGAACTCACCTGTGCTGTTGGGACAGAGACGTGCAAGAAGCTCGAAGCGGATATCTCTTTCCACACTCATAGAACGGGCATGAATCTTGAAGATGTGAGTACGTCCCTAGACACAGAGCATTACATACATTAACTTATCTATCAGTTCAGAATGATGTTATATGATACCTGTCTATTTTTAGTGAATTGTCACTATTGTATTGTGAGCTAATACTCACTTCCAGGTCAGGCAGGCTGAACTCTATCTTTCTGTCCAGACGGCCAGGTCTCATCAGAGCAGGATCCAGGGTGTCTGGTCGGTTGGTGGCCATCAGGACTTTAATGTTTCCTCTGGGATCGAATCCGTCCAGCTGGTTAATCAGCTCCAGCATAGTTCTCTGGACTTCATTATCTCCTCCGGCTCCATCATCAAAACGGGCACCTATAAGAGGGCAGTGTAAGCATGGTAAGTGAGATCATACAAAAGCTGTTGTGACTGATGTGAAATGGATAGTCAACCCAAAAAGAAAATTCTGTCCTTTATTTCACTCTAATGTTGTTCCAAACCTGTATGCATTTCTTTCTTCTGCTGAACGCAAAATTAGATTTTGTAGAAAGTTGGTAACCAAAGACAATGAAATGATCTAAAATGGTTTGGCTACCAACATTATTCAAAATATCTTCTTGTATGATTTTATTCTGTGAAATGTAGAAGATATTTTGAGGAATGTTGGTAGCCAAACAATTTCGATTCCCATTGATATTCATTGTATGAACAAAAAAATATTAAACGGAGGTCAATGAGAACCGAAATTGTTTGATGATAGAATTCATTTTTTTTGGGATGGACTACCTTTTAAATTAATAAAATTTAGGGTCTGGATTATAGACCCACAAAGGAAGCTGAAATGATCCGATCCTGCAAATAGTATCAGATTATAGCAAATATGAAATTCTTACCTCCAATGGCATCAATTTCATCAAAGAAGATCAGACAGGCTTTCTTAGTCCTTGCCATCTCAAACAGTTCACGAACCATCCTGGCACCCTGGGTTAGACACAAAAGCACGTTATTATATAGATCTTACTAGCACCTAATTCCAAAAAAAAAAAAAATTTTTTAATTCACAGCTTTCTTCTGAATAGAAAAAGCACTTACCTCTCCAACATACTTCTGAACAAGCTCGGATCCGATGACTCTTATGAAGCAGGCATCAGTGCGGTTAGCCACAGCTCGAGCACACAAGGTTTTCCCCGTACCGGGGGGCCCGAACAGCAACACACCCTTTGGAGGCTCAATACCCAGGTTCACAAAGCGCTCAGGCTGGAATTAAATAGATGGAGGTTGATTATAGAAAATATGTAGTATCTTAAACATCTACAGACATTTAATACCCGTTTATTTTTAACAGGTACATTTGGATGCACCTATGACTCACATGGAGCAGAGGGGTCTCAACAACTTCTCTGAGTTTCTCGATCTGCTCTTTGCAGCCCCCAACATCACTGTAGGTCACATCAGGCTTCTCCTCCACCTGTTTATGTACAGTACATCATTATTCCTATAGTATTGCCTTGATGATGTACATGACACTAAGCAACCTGAGCTGTTTCGTACCTGCATCATTGTGACCGTAGGATCGATTTTTGGTGGCAGTGGAATATGGATCTGATACTTGTTCCTGTCAACACTGTTAATAGATACACAATACTCCTTTAGATCAGATGCTACTCTCTAACATGAATGAACAGAAATGAATGATCCACCATTTTCTGCTTACCCAACCCTCATTCCTTCTTCAATGTCAGTTGGAGCGACCTGATCGCTCAGGTCCACCACAAACTTGGCAAACTGTTTCACATTAATGATATACTTCGGATCCTCTGAGTCAGCATTGATTATCTTTGTGCATCTATGAACAAATAAAAAAATATGCAGATTAGTATCTCATCATTCAACCACTTTATTACATAAACTCCCTTTCTAATTTTCAGCATCATTACTCCAGTCTTCATTGTCAAATGATCCTTCAAGAAATTCTTAATATGCTGATTTGCTGCTCAAGAATTTGCTGCTCATTTCATATTAAGTATAATATTAAAAACAGTTGTACATACTTTAGTTTCAGGATTCTTTGACAAATCGAAAGTTCAGAAGAACAGCATTTATTTGAAATCTTTTGTAACATTGTAAGTGTCTTTACTGTCACTCTTGATCAATTTTTATGCATATTTGTAGAATAAAAATATTTATTTAAAAAAAAAAAAAGAATGGTAGTGTATTCGAAGCACACGATAATTATTTTTTCCAATAAATCTAAGGGTTAACCCTTAATAATTCTACATGTCTCATACCTGGCCACTTGCAGAGGCTGTTCACTCTGTAGAGTCTGTTTGTCTGCAGCCAGATCCCATAGTGCTGGAGGAGCCAGACCTGTATCAGACTCTTTAATACCTGTTAAGACACACATAACACAGCATCAATGCATTTGTTTTAGCACGTAGTGATCCACAAAACTAGTTCCCCACACCACGACGACAGTGCACTTACCAGTGAGCTCATTTATTTTCTTCAGAAGCTGTTGAATATCATCTTCTACTTGTTTAATCTGTCTGGAATACGTGCTTTGGCCCTATTCACACACACAGAATATATTAAATGAAGTCTGAATGCCAAATCAGGCATTACTATGATGTAGGAATACTTACATAGGTTTTCAAGAGTGCAATATCTCCTTCATCCAAAGCTGAGAAGTAAAACAGATCAAGATTAATAAATGAGATATGCATATGCCACATGATGATAGATTTCTAAATTACCCAAATCAGTCAGGATCGTCAATTGACGTGTTTATTATTCTGTGAAAAGTAACGTTATGTTTAAGGCAACACAAACATATTTAACTAGTACCGAGACATTTGACAATGTATGTCATGAACGTGCCAGCAAATAGCTGGAATAATAACAATGGCAAAACAGTAAAATAGATTTAGCTTAGATGATGCGGCTAGTCAACCAATGCTAACTTGTCTGCTAATTCGTTTCATTTAAATTCCAACCGCAAGTAATCGCAAATAGTACCTCGAATTGGTTTGTCCTCTTTTTCCTCTTCTTTTACTTTGCGTTGCTCGGTTCCTAAATAATCAGGCATGACTGCTTTCTTTCTTTGAAATAAACTCGGTTAGTGAATGTAGAGATGAGATTACACAGCAGGTTTTCAGGGGACAGTCACAGCGCTTTTGTTTTCCGGTGCATTAGAGAACAGGAAACTGAGTTTACATTTCAAAATAAAAGTTAGACCCCCACCCCTACATTCTTTATATGAAACCAACCCCTTATGGTCATACCGACTGTAAGATATTTTTTTAAAATTACGTTTGTACTTAATTACTTATGAACTTAATTTTGCATTTGGCTTCTTTGATTTGACTGCAATGTCAGGACACATTGTGGGACTCTTGTTTTAAATCATGAACCCGTCTTGTTTGCCTTTAGCCATGTTATTGTTTTTATACCACAAATCTTCCACGGAGGGATTAATATTTGGTCTTTTTAGTAAGTAAATTTGTTGGTTGTCTTTTAAATGAAATACCTTTCAGTTAACACCTTGCCTCCTGTTTTTGCATTTATCTAGGATAACGTTAACGTTAGTTAACTGGCTAGCTTAGCCTCTAACACTGGCTACTTTTTATGGCTCTTCCTTGTCGATGTCTGATAAAATACATATTTCTTGAAATATTATGTAGGTCTTTGTATTTATTAGCGTATTGAGTACATGTATAGCCAGAAAGACTGCGCAATTTGTCTTAAAAACTTCAATAAGGCTTATGATAGAGTGTTATGGTTCACAATTAAATGTTTTAATTACTAATAGGACGAATCTTTCCCTTTTCCAGATCCAAGAATGCATCCATCACATCAATGCCTTAAGTGATCTGTGTTGTCAGGTAAACAAACATGTCTGATTCTGCTCAAGCACTATGATATACAAATGTATTTTAAATGCAATGACATTTCTTCTATTAAGCATGTATGACATAAACCTATGGTGTAGTCATTGTATTTGAAATCCAATAACATTTCTTCTGTTCAGCATGAATGACATGAACCTCAGCCCAGTGGGCATGGACCAGCTCAGTGTGCCTGTGAGTGCAAGTCACCTCGGCCTCCCCACATCCCCAACCCACAATCCCATCACTTCTCAAGGTCAGAACTCAAATGTGTATACATTGGCATGACATTTGTTTGGTACAGTGTGGGAAGTCAGGTGTATGGAGAAGTAGCACTATTTGGTTTTATTTCAGGCATGCCAGTCGCAATACCCAGCTTGGGTCCATCACTTGGGCCTCTCCCTTCTGCACTGTCTCTGATGTTACCCATGGGTCCTTTAGGGGACAGAGGTGTTATGTGTGGCCTTCCAGAGAGAAATTATACATTACCCCCTCCTCCATACCCACACCTGGAAAGCAGCTACTTCAGACATATCCTTCCAGGTAATGATACAGAAAACCTGTTAAGATACACTTCAAACCAAGGGCTGACAATCTTTCCAGACCTAGGGATCCCTTAATGGACGAACAAATAAAATAAAAATAAATAAATCTACAATATGAGCTAGTATTAGTTTTTTTTTTAATGAACCAACATATCTTTACAAACTTTGCAAGAATACTGGATTCGTTGTGCCACTTTATTGTCAAACTGAATTACAAAGATGTCACTGACCCTGTGCAGTACCTTCATGGAACCCCAGGGGGCGTTAAAACTATGTAATAACTGTGTTAGTACACCAATGAATCAAATGTATGAAATTTGTCCTTTTCTTATCTCTTTAGGTATTCTGTCATATTTGGCAGATCGTCCCCCTCCCCAATACATTCATCCCAGCAGCCTTAACATGGATGGGACTCTCTCCGTATCCAACAACAACCCCTCTGGCTTAGACCCGTACAGCGGCCCTGGTGGCCCTCTAGAACAAGGCCTGGTGACCTTAGACATACGGCAGGTGGGAGGCCAGGCTGATCTCCATCAGGGAGGCTCTCACGAAGTGCAGCTGGATGCCACTGGACTAACCATGGAGTCACGTGTCAGTAGTCCGATGTCTCCTGATGGAATGGAAGAGGACTTGGCCACCATGGAAGGTGTTGTGGGAGCAGAGACTCAACAGCAGCTGGGCTCCAGACCTCAGCGTCATGAAGGTTTGACAGGTGTGGATTCTTCAGGAGGTGTTATGCCCCTGCATGGAGCAGGGCTGGAGCTGATGGAACAGGAGCACATGGGCGGTCGAGTAGGAACCAGAACTGCAGGAGCAGGCGGTCCAGGGACGCTGGGTGAAGCCTTACACTCCACTGGAGAACTGAACTCTGGGGTGGTTAGTGTGGTGCTCACGGGGGCCATGGTGCCACAGACACAACTAGAAACGGTATCTCTACACGGACCTTCAGGTATGGGACTCGAGCCTGTCAACGTGTCACCCATCACTGCTGAAGTGTCTCTTGGGCCGGACAACAGCCTGGTGCTTGTGAACTCTACCTTACAACTAGAAGACTCAACATCTAATAAGGAAAACATGGCCTCTGCATTCAACATATGTAAGTTTTACTTGGTGTTTTTGAATTATGAAATGTGTTTCGTTCCAATTTTATGCGTTTTATTTTCATTTAGGGTGCACTTTATGTGAGCAGTCATATCCTTCGGACTGCCCTGAGCACGGACCAGTCACATTCATCCCAGACACACCCATTCAGAGCAGAGCCCGTCTCTCTCTGCCCCGCCCCCTGTGCCTCCGCATTTCTGTTACTGATGAACCTATTGGTAAGTGAAGTTTTGCTCTTTTTAAAGTTCAGTGACATTATCAGTTAAATGTTATTCGGAAGTGAAGTCCATTTGCTTTTGAAAACTGAAGATTTTGTTTCCATTGCTAAAGGCATTTTTTGTTTTCTGCAGGGGTGTTTGCTAGAGAGACTATACCCTCCAGGACCTGCTTTGGGCCGATGGTTGGACAGCACTGTAGCAGTGTAGAACTTACAGACTGGTCTGACAAGGACACCCCTCAAATATGGAAGGTCCTTGCCACATTTCTAAAATATGTGAATAAAAATGACTAAACATTTTTACTTATTTAATGATTTTACTTATAAGTTTGGGAGTAGTATGTTGTTGTTTTTTTTCACATTTTTAGGACCTTAATACTTTTATTTAGCAAGGATGCATTAAATTGATCAAAAGTGACACTAAAGTGTAAAGAAATTTATTATACAAAAGAATTCTATTTTAAAACGTAATATTCATCAAAGAATCCTTAATGTTCCACAAAAATACTAAACTGTTTTCAACATTGATATTAGTGTAGAAATGTCTTGAACACCAAATCAGCATATTAGAATGATTCACGGAAATTGTTGTATCATTTAAATGGACAAATATTTCACAATATTATTGTTTTTACTGTATTTTGGTAAAAAAGATGCAGCCATGGTGGGCATAAGAGATATTTGCATGGTAGCTAAACAGCCTCATCTACATATTTTATTCACACTGACATATCATTTGGTAATCCCAAGAATGGCTTTAACATTGTCTTTTTAATCTAATGTAGATGTTCCACAACGATATCCAAGAGTTCTGTATTGTGACGACAGATGAGCATGAATGCAACTGGATGATGTTTGTACGGAAAGCAAGGTAACCACCTCACTTTTATCCTCAAAAAAACTTTTCCCCATATCACTTAATTCAGGAAGCTCTATATTGAAAATCATGCATGGTATGAAAACAATCAGGTAGTTGCGAACTAAAACCGACTCTATTTGCAGGACTACAGAGGAACAGAATCTCGTGGCATATATTGACAACGGGAAGCTTTATTTCTGCACATCCAGAGAGATTCTGCCAGATCAGGAGCTGCTGTTTTATTTTAGCAGGGACTATAGCAGACAACTAGGTGGGACTTCCTCCAGCGTGTCCTAACTGTACCGTGTATGATCTTTTCAATGTTGCTATGTCTGTATCTTTTCAGGTGTACCCAGAGTGCCAGAGGGCCAGATATGTCATTGTGGAAAAGAGTGTACCTCTTTTGCAGAGTTTAAATCTCACCTCAGCAGCCATACCCAGAGCCATAGCCCCAACCAGGACCATCACACTACACACAGCCAATCCCAGTCGCAGGAGAAGGTGATCAATGAGCCGTCCCGGTCCGCTTCCTCCCCACAATGGCAGTGCCACTCAGACGTGAATGAACATTCCAGCAGCAACGGGCACGGTCGCGAGAGGAAGTTTAAATGTAGCATGTGCACCCGAGCGTTCACTACGTCCACTAAGCTAAACGTGCATTTCATGGGTCACATGGGCATGAGACCACACAAGTGCAGCTACTGCAGCAAAGCCTTCAGTGATCCCAGCAATCTCAGAAAACACCTGAGAATCCACACAGGTACATGTGCATGTCTAGATTGCATTTGAAATGGTTATAATTCGTTTTTAATTCAGTATGAAATAAAAATGGATCTTACTTTTAAAGGTTGTTTTTTTTTTAATTCAATCCAAATGGGAAAATAGGTCTTCATCCAACTGTAATAACAAGTTATATCAATATAATAATTATAGAATAATATTTGTTTAATGCCAGTTCATGATGTTTTTTAATTAACTTTTGAAATGAACTTCAAGTAGTGAACCACTTGTTTGTTTTTAATTATCCAAATAAATACTCATTTATCATTACTGTTGTCCTCATTATATATATTTTTTTTTTATTTTTACTTTTTTATTTTTTGCTGCAGGTCAGAAGAACTTCAGGTGTACAGTATGTGGGAAGTCTTTTACTCAGAAAGCGCATGTGGAATCTCATATGGTTATACACACTGGTGCCAAGAACATTAAATGTGACCATTGTGACAAGATGTTTGTGCGGAAACAAGATCTCAAACAGCACATGTATTCACATTCCCTGTAAGGCTGTATTTCATATTTAATTTCAAATGTATATTATAAATATAATTGTAAATAATTATTATATTATATAAATAATAATAGAAAATATAATTAATATGAATATTACGGTAACTATTAGTACATTTCATGATCCAATAATATCCTGATGAATAAACTCAAGTCCTGCCGTATATAACTTTCATATGTGACAGTACGGATATGAAATAGGTTGAGAATGCTGTTTCATGTTGATTTAATAATCTCCATTATTCAAATATTCTAATAGCAACCTTGCTTTTTACTCTGCTTATCTTTTCTCTATTTCAGAGACCGCCAGATAACCTGTCCAAAGTGTGACAAACAGTTCTTGAAGACCGACCATCTCAAAAAACACTTAAACTCTCACGATGGGAAACGGGACTTCATCTGTGAAAAGTGCAACAAGGGCTTTCTCACTAAATACCACCTGACACGCCACCTCAAAATCTGCAAGGGTCCTAAGATCAGTCGAGGCGCAGCGCAGGGTGAGGATGGGGAGGAGGAGGATGAAGATGATGAGGAAGATGAGGAGGAGGAAGAGAGGGAAGTTGAAGGACAGATCAATCCAGCCAATGAGGAGGAGTGTGGAATAGGCATGGGAGGATATACTTCTGAAAAAACAATGTAACTTTACTTAATGTAACCAAGCCTTGTCTAGCCTGTTTGTCCTTTTTCGTGTATTCTTGTTCTGCCCAGCAGCCTTTTATTCCTGTTGCCAAAATGTATCCCAATGTCACCTGGCCCATAGAAATGCAATTAGTTTTAAATTAGAAAAATTATGCCTTACTTGTTTTCAAGTAAACTGTCACAGTTAAATTGACAAATCTCCTGTCTAAAAATTAACAAAAGACATTTCCTTTTTAAAATGCTTTTTTTGCATAAAATATTAGTTTACAGTGCGCATTTGTTTTGTTCAACGTGTATGTTCAGCGAACTTGTTCACAGCAGCCATGCCTTTTCGTTTTCTATATTCTGTATTTATATTGTAAATAATAAAATTTTTCATGCAAACATTGTCATTAATGAAATTAATATGCATTATAAATTATTATTTCTAAATGGATAGTTATTATATACGAGTCTATAATGCAAATGAAAGGCAGATTTTTTTCATAACAGGGTTTTATTGGTAAATGTTCGGTGACGTAAGCCTACGTCGCTCCCTCAACACGATATCACGTTAAGACCGGAGCAATCGAAAATAAAAGAAAGACCGGAGCAATCAAGCCAAAACTGCACCTGTGTGAACTTCTTCACCCACTTTCTCTGTTCAAAACAGCTCGTGGTTAATCTATCTTTCACCATGGCAACATCTGTGAAGCTGAATACCGGGGCAGATATGCCCATCGTCGGGCTGGGCACCTGGAAGGTACGGTGCGATTCATTTTATAAATGATCGTGTTACTTACATAAAAGTTAACGTTACATAAGTGCCTTAATTTAGCTGGCACGTTGCATGTGGATTTCATGCCCAAAATGTTTTCAAAATGCATGCAAAAGTTAAATTAAAAAGACACATGAATTGACATGAGGCTGCAAAAGTTAATTTTGAGAAATTAATAGTCAAACGTTGCGCAATTTAGAGGAAAGAAGTTGCCTTGGCGGTTATGAACTGTTTTACGATTTGAAATTAGGGGCAATATACGTTACTATATTGAGCAGGTTCGAAATATGAATGTCTACTAGAGAAATTAGTTTGATCATAGTGACTCAGCAAGTTCACCGATATCAGTCCTGTGCGTGTCTATTGTTTGGTAAGTTAACATTAGATAAGAGATTTTATGAGGAGTATTATATTAAAGTGACTAAAGATATCTGATGTCGAATCATGTTGGAACCATAATACACAATCACAGGTTTAACATTAGTCTTTGTGCACTGCTTTTTCTTTTGTTTTTAATTTTCTTCCTCTTTCTTGTAATTTCCTTTTCGCTTCAATTCCTATGATTTTCTGTACATTTTTTCTGCCCATTATACTTTTCCCTTATTTTCCATTCGCTTTCTTGCCCATTTCTCCTTTCCTTTCCCCCATCCATTCGATTTTTTTTCTCCTTTCCTTTCTTTGTTGGTGTTTAAATTTTGGTGTCTAAATTCTGTTGCATTCCCTCCAGTCTCCCCCAGGTAAAGTTGCAGAGGCTGTGAAGGCAGCCATTGCTGCGGGTTACAGACACATTGATGGAGCCGCAGTTTACAATAATGAAACGGAGGTCGGAGAGGGAATTCGGGCCATGATAAAAGATGGTGTGGTTAAAAGAGAAGAACTGTTTGTGGTCAGCAAGGTATGTCAAGCTGCAGCATTTACCTCAAGAATGTCATTGACAAATAGAAAGTTACTGCTGATTTAGTAGGTTTATGATGAAATGAATACACTGCATTTTGATTCACAGCTTTGGTGCACCTTTCACGAGAAGGCCTTAGTAAAGGAAGCTTGCCAGAAGACTTTAAGTGACCTAAAACTGGACTACCTGGATCTTTACCTGGTTCACTGGCCAATGGGCTTTAAGGTGATTTATTAGAATTTTTTGAGAAAGTCAGAATGAAACTTTTTCTCTAAAGTCCTGTCACACATTCATGTCTAGCATTCAGTGTTGATCTCCACAATGAAAGCTAAGATCTCACTGTAACATCATTCAGAAATGCATTGTCATCATTACTTTTCAGTCTGGGCCAGATCAGTTTCCATTGGACAGTGAAGGGTTAACCATCGGCGATGACACCAATTTCTTGGACACCTGGGAGGCAAGAATACCTTTTTTTAGATCTTAAATCTTTAAAGATTTTAAAGTTACCTTTCACATTCATTCGTACGAATGAATCTGTTTTACATATACTGCATCATTATAAGAACTGTAATGCCAGTGTATATTGGCTAATATTTTTAGCTCTATTTAATGAATTATAGTTATGACATGATATTTGTGCTGTAGGCCATGGAGGAGTTAGTGGATGCTGGGTTGGTCAAGGCCATTGGCATCTCCAACTTTAATCGAGAACAAATCGAAGCCATCCTGAATAAACCAGGACTCAAGTACAAGCCTGCCAACAATCAGGTTGGTACCGGCACTCTTTAAAGGGCATCAGTGCGGTTTAATTCGACAATTACAGATGGGCCAAGAAAAGTCAACATTGATCCAGAGATCAGCCTTTCGCCTCCAGCAGCTTTGTAATGCAATTATTCCTTTAATTTCCTGCTACTTGTCCAGAACAGGCACAGTTATTTGTCTGGATATAGTCTTAAAATATCATTAGGACACTGCTTGCTTTGTGGTTGGCAGAAATAATGATTATTTTGGGGCAGAAAGACGAGAATAACTTAGTATCAATAATATGATATTGAACTTTTGTTGTATATGTTTTACTAATTTAAATGTTAGCACATAGTTAAAATCACCTAATCTAGTGGGACCAAAAATCATACTGATCCCAAAGTTTTGAATGGTAATGTGTGTGTATTTATTTAATAGAGCTACAAGTTTTAAACTTGATTTATGTATATACATTTCCCTCTTCAGATTGAGTGCCATCCATATCTGACTCAGGAGAAGCTGATTAACTACTGTCAGTCCAAAGGCATCACAGTCACTGCTTACAGTCCTCTAGGTTCTCCAGACAGACCATGGTAGGCAGCCGTTACCACTTGTTGATGCTTTGCTGCATGTGACATTTATTTGCTTCAACGGTTGAAGTTGCACATTTTGTCTCAAACTTAGGGCTAAACCTGAAGATCCCTCACTGCTTGAGGACCCAAACATTAAGGCCATTGCAGAGAAGCACAAAAAGACAACCGCCCAGGTAAGGAGACTGTCATCTTACTTATGTCATAGCTTATTGATTCATATAATAATGTCAATTTGACATCAATGTACAGGTCCTCATCCGCTTCCATATTCAGAGGAAAGTCATCGTCATCCCCAAGTCTATCACACCTCAACGTATTCAAGAGAACTTTCAAGTAAGTTCAACACCAGATGTCATTGGATCACAGTGCTCCTTGTATTTTAATATTTTTGTCTATATTCACAGGTTTTTGATTTTGAAATGAGTGAGGATGATATGAAGACCATTATGGGCTTCAACAAGAACTTCAGGGCTTGTCCAATGCATTGGTGAGTATGTTTCACAGGGTTCCCAAGGTCATGGTCAACCGGGAAATATCAGGAAATTTTGCTATTGAAGTCACAGAAACGCAGCCAATATAAATGATTATATTTATGGTCGGTTCAGAAATGTGTAATAAACTTTTTAAAAACGTTTTAATTATATAATAATGTTTTATTATAATCAATAATGATCATTTATTTATCATTAAACTTAATGTGATTCTCTCTACATCCATCAACGCAGGGGTGTGAAGCACAAAGACTACCCATTTAACGCTGAGTTTTAAAAGAAGACATCTCAAAACGTGCTGTTCGATGAAAATAAGTTCCTCTGTTCCAGAGAATGCTGTTTTGTCATCGATCAGTGTGAAAATGCTCTTCATTTTGCATTACGAAACTTGTTATTGAGAAATTTCCTTACAGGTCATCCTTGATTTGATTTACAATGCTTCTTACCATAGACATGGAGGTTAAATTTGTTAATACATTGACAATTAAGCTGTTAGTACTTAGAGTACACATGGAAATGTAAAAAGTTTCATGACGAAACAACCCAATTAATCAAAAAACACATGCACTTGTAACTTTTTTTTTATTGGAACAATGTCACATTTTGCACAATTGGGTAGATAACAAGCGAATGTATTGGTCCTGAGAATATGTATATATATTTTTTTATATGCACACTCCTTGTTTTCAAAATGACAACAAAGCACTTCCAGTTTGTAAAAGCAGCTTTCTTTACAATATATTGATGAATGCTTTGAAAACCCAAATAAAGCACTGCGTCAAACAGCTCTCTGGCTTATGTTTTTAAATGTAAACTCACTTGGCCTTTACATTTAACCACATTTAGTCCCTTAAATGGCTGTATTACACTTGAATAAATGCTAATAATGTGGGTTTGCTCATAACATACTTCATTCATACACTTAATGTATTCCCAATGGGAAATGCAGGAGTCATATTTAACATCAGTTAATATGCAAACATCATTTACTAAAGCTTTAGAATTCTGCATTCAGTGGATAATCCTTATGCTTGGAAGCCCTGCAATAAAATGGTAAAGGAGGATTTTAGTTCACTTTAATACTACACGCACAGATACAAAGTCCACTGCAAATGTTCATAATGATGACTCACCATTCCAGCATAAAAGCCCTCCAGTTTCTGTTAAAACTCAGTATGGTGTTCATCTCCTCTTTACTCAGCTCAAAATCAAAGACCTGCAGGAATAAAACAAGTAAATCTTGATTATACTTAACCATCATAACTGATCAGGTTATTCTTATTTCAGTGCTGGTGCAACATGTAGGACACGTGCAAAGTTATCATAGTTTTTGTCCAACTCCATTGACTTTACTTGGACAAAGACTAAGATAAAACCTGTTGGAAAGCATCTTTTGCAGTGATTTTTGTGTGAACATGAACACCCCAGACCACTCAGTGAGTTTCACGTCTTTGTAAACTAAACTTTAATGTGTTTTATGACGGATTGTTCCAGTGCACCTATGCAACCAAATTTGTCAGGACAGCAGCACGTGTCCAAAGTTTAATCTGAAATCGTTTATTTTAATCAGAAACGATCTTAAAACAGGGCTTTAAGTGTAAAACACTGAACTTATCCTTTAATTAAAATGAGAGTACCTTAAAATTCTCTTTGATTCTGTGGGGGTTTACAGATTTGGGAATGACCACAACATTCCTCTGCATGTGGAACCGGATTAGGACCTAGAAAAAAAAAGTTCCCTGTTTAGTCTTATGATGGAGGAATGCATTTAGTAAAAGTGTGTAATGCAAATGTTTTAAGGGTCGTCTTAACATTCAGCTGACAAGTTGTACTTGAACATGTGCTTCTTTTAGGTTGATTTATCCATAACATGAACTAACAAGAATAAAACATCCAAGTTTACACCTACCTGTGCTGTGGTTTTACCATGCTTATCTGCAATGGCCTTGATCTTTGGGTCCTCCAGTAGTGATGGTTCATCTGCCTTTGCCCTAAAGAAAGTCAAATCTCTTGTAATATATAGGCCAATACCATATTTTATATAGATAGATAGATTTATAGTGCAAGTAAAAGTTAACAACGCGTTATAATATTGCATAACTCTAAAAAGAAATTAACTTTAATGGAAAGTTATGGAAAGCCGTCCAAAATATCTCTTAACATTACTGGTTATGTTACTGACTGTACAACTCTTAGATTTGAATGTTGGCAGTAATGTTTTTTGTTACTTTTGTGGCTTTTGTCTGTTCCTGTGCACACATGTCTAAATGACTATGTTACGTAGAAGAGAGAATTTGAATTCAGTAGTTTAAAAAATGTTTAAGCAAATTGAAAAGTAACATGCATTACTAGTAACTCAAATATTGATGTGTAATGTTTATAAAGTAATGCATTCCTTGTGATATCAAATAGTAATTTGATGACTAAATTAAAGAAAAAAGTACTTACCATGGTCTGGTTGGAGAACCTAGAGGACTGTAAGCAGTGACTGTGATGCCTTTGGACTGACAGTAGTTAATCAGCTGCTCCTGAGTCAGATATGGATGGCACTCGATCTGGAGGTGAAAAGTAATTTTTGAAAAGATTTTGGCACTTGAACTTGAACAATAAAGTCTTGATCTGTTTTAAATTCTTCAGGATGTATTGCAACCAATGCAATACCTGGTTGTTGGCAGGCTTGTACTTGAGCCCTGGTTTATTCAGGATTTTTTCAATCTGGTCCCGGTTGAAGTTGGAGACACCGATGGCCTTGACCAACCCAGCATCCACTAACTCCTCCATTGCCTTTGTGAGAACAATTTAACACTCAAGTAACCAGAAACTTTTCTTTGATCAACTAAATGTGAGCCTGAGTTACAAACTGAGTTTTTATTCTACTCCTTATTACCTCCCATGTTTCCAGAAAGTTGCTGTTGTCTGGAATTACTTGGCCATCCTTATCACATGGGAAAAGATCCTTTCCAGGCTGCCAATTTGAATACACAGATCAGCATGAATAAAAATAAATGTAGCATAACATAAACAATACGTTCTTGTTTAGTACTACCTTAGTGCCCATGGGAAAGTGCATTAGGTAGAGATCAACGTAGTCCAGTTTGAGGTCACTTAAGGTCTTTTCACAGGCTCCTCTTACCAAGTGTTTCTCGTGGTAAGTGCACCACAGCTTCAAAAGACACAGGATTTAGTTTTGCATTTGTTTATGGCCAATGTCTCTTTCACATGATGTATTTGTTAGGCTTTTTGCTACAAGCTTTATTGTTCTAACCATGACTTGCATTTCAGTAATTATTAATTAGGGCATGACGTAACAGTGCATTTATAACACAACAATACGTGTTATGTAAATGCACAACTGTGTATGATCTTTGACATGATTCATGCTGTGTGAAATTACAAGGCACATGACTGGCATTATGGGACCATGTTTCCTATCATGTGCCTCTGAGACAAATCTTTACATTAATATGTGTTACTACCTTGCTAACAATGAAGAGGTCCTCTCTCTTTACCACTCCTTGGTTAATCATGGCATGTACACCCTCTCCAACTTCATTCTCATTTTCATAGACAAGGGCCCCATCAATGTGATGGTAGCCGGCCAGAATGGCTGCCTTCACAGCCTCTGTTACCTCACCTGGAGCAGACTGGAGAAGGTTTCAAAATTTTAATATTAAATCTTATCTTAGTAGATTTTGCATTTATTATCAAAATAAATAAATAAATAAAAAAAAAAGATCAAGTGAGCATTAAAAGAAAAGCATTATAATTCATAAATGAATGGTTTAAAATAAAAAGATAAACCTCTAGTGTTTAATTAGAAAACGACAATAACAGCAACGGCAGAAAAACAAGTATTTACCATAATTAATATCATACAGAATCAAATTGTACAGTACAAAAAAGGGAAAAAAACGTAAATACTTACCCTCCATGTTCCCAGTCCAACAATGGGCATTTTAGCTCCATTATTGAGAGTTACAAATGTCATGGTGACTTTTACTATAGAGCACTTATCAGATAAAAAATAAAACACTTGTTAGTCTGCACTCTGCACACTGTCGCAGCTTTCTCTCAATGACTCTGCTGTAGCCTGTTCTTTTGAAACGTGCTTATTATGTGGGCTTGTACGTGAATTTGATTGGTCAGGCCTGGAAACGCCGCTTTTAGAGGGCGGTGCTGTTCCTCAATCCATTCAATTTTTAACATAGAGCAGACTTGCATGTAGTTCAGGGAGATTTGTAAAGGAAATTAAAAGTAAATGAAAAAAAAAATTAAAACAGTTTTGAGATTGTAATTGATTTTTAAAACACGTGAATGGCATGCTATATCATAATGATTGTTATTCTGTACAGTATAACACATTATTTAGGCCTATTTATTTATACAGTTTTGAAATTGTTTATGATTTTTAAAACATGAATGACATCATATATAGCTGTGATTATTTTGTATAGTACAACACTTTATTTATTTATTTTCTATTTTATTTTAATATTAAAATACCAATATACAATTTTAATTTGTATATTTATTAAGCTTTAAATTTGGAATTGTATTTTCAGTTGTTACCACAGCAGTTTTCAGTGTCAACCCTGAAATCCAAAAACAATGACTAACGTAATTATGCGTGGTAAATTAACCATTCCTTTACATCAAAAGTGAACTATATAACATGCAACTCGTGACATCTGCAATTCACTTCTTTTCTTCAATGATGGTTGAAGATAAATTACCTCATCATGAATACTGGATTCCCCAAACAAGAAGAGCACTTGGGTGAGAGTTCATAACAGATATTCTGCAAGTGTTAAAATCTAATTTTCTTTTTCTCTACATGTTTGAATTAAATCTTTAGATGCATAACATTTAGTTTGTTACAATATTTAGACTGAAAGATCAACCCAGTCTTAAAATGACTTTGTTTCGGACAGAATTCGTGTCCCTCTCTCCGCCCTGCGCCTCTTGTTACCTCCTATATGTCTCATTTCTGCTGTGGAGTGGAGAACTGTGCAGCTAAATGATGTGATGCAGTATGGGATGGCGATGCTGGCAGATTCTGTTACATTGGTGTCAGAAGTAGTCCCAGAATTGATTAGTCTTAGACATGGAGCCATGTCAAATTCCTTAAGTCATAGCTTAAGCACCACAAGAACCTTGGACATCTAGATACCAAGAATTTGATCAAATCTGTTACATACGATTTATAATGGTTGTCTTTCATACTGTGTTAACCTTCATTGCATTTTTTTCCAGTCTCTTGTCAGTCCATGAGTGCAGGAAATGCATCCTGTCCAACTCTAAAGCGGGTGACTTCCATCAGCAGAGTGTAAGTCAAGTTCAGATGTTTGACTGAAAGACCCTGGAGTCATTTGAATGCACAGAGACTCAGGTAGGACAAGGTGAAGATGGAGATCCTGCAAGAGATTCTGGTTTGGATGATTCTGGGCTTACACTTCCAGAAGACCACAGATCAACAGATGGTACTGAAAAATCTCAAGAGGAGCCATGACTGATGATAGAGGCTATGATCTTTAGCGTCCTTGTTAGCATCCCTGCCTCCCACATAAGAGACTCGCTGCAAGATGACTCTCTTATCAGACACAAGTGGCTCCACACAAAGGAACGACCCAATAAGTGTACCGAATGTCAGTCCAGCTTTATCTGCTTAAACTCCTATAACGCATCAGCCTGAGAGACCATTGCACGGACTGTGGAAAGGGGTTTCTGTACCATGGGCTTTGATGCAACACCAGAGGAGCCATTTTAAAGAGAAACCATGAATGGCTTTGTGTACACTGTGTAAAAAATGTAATATGGAAAACTCTTGTGAACTGAATGTGAAACAGACTTTCGAAAACTTTCAAATGCACCAAGTGCGAAAAGTTAAAGGCCAGCCGGACCCTTAATAAACTCTCACACTTAGAAAGCAAAGACCATTCCTGCAGAAAGGCCTTTGTCTCTGTTGGAGCTACCAGACTGAACACAAACCTTTCAGTGCCCAGACTTTGAAAAGAGTTTTACACAGTCCTGTGACCTGTAGGTCCACATGAGGCATCACACACTCAGGCGTTTGGCCTTATTTGTGTTTTCAGTGTAAAATGACTGTCTTTAGTTCTTACCACCTCAAGAGGCACCTGCAGATTCACTCAGAAGAAAAAGCCTCGGACTGCGGGACAAAAATTCTACAGTCATATAATCTGAAAGTGGACTTTCAGACTAAAAAAGAGAGGGAGGGGAGGGCATATAAAATTTTGGCCTTCAGGCTATGTGACTAGACATTTTTTTCATGTAGGCTATATTCTCATACAATCAGGAACTTAGTAATAATGTGGTTCATGTTATCAGTGGTTAAAGTGCAAGTGTATAGATCTTAGTCACAACAGACACCTAGTTAATATTTCTTAAGATAACATGGCAGCACACATTATTACAGAGACGTATGTTTGATCTGTGTATTTACATCTGGAAGTCCTGTCAGATGTCAAACAGACGTTTAGAAGATGTCTTTAAGATGTAATGATTTCAAATGTATGTTAAACATCTTAACGATGTCTATCAGATGTTAGTAAACAGCAGATGCTTTCCAGATGAAGTAGACATCTTGCAGACGTTTGTGCTATCTGGGTAACCAAATAGTACCGACCACTTTACTGGAGCGGTTACTGTCATTAGTCAATTATCACTTTTTTTAAATACAAGTTTACCATAAACATTTTTTTTTTTTAAAGTTCACATAGCGGCCGTTGTGATAATTGTTTGACGGACCTCAGAAGTAAGTTCAGGTTTTTTATAAGTATTATTATAGTCTTTGCACTACTTGCACCGTTCGCCAGATGGCAGCAGCACAACGCCAATGGAATTAGTTCCACGGCACGTGCTCACTGTTGCTCCATTTCCTTCACAGTGTTTGTCAGCAGTGCAAGCCACTCTCAATAACAAAAACAAGGAGAAGGGAACTGGTATGTAAACATTATTATTTTTTATTACCATATTTCAGGGTATGGACATAGGCCTGGATATTAATTAATATTACCAGCAGATGATTTTGAAACTAAAAATCATAGGCTACTAAAACCATGCTAAATCTAATTTAATCGTTACATATTTCTGTTTGGGGTCACTGTGACCCCAGCAAAGAAGGAAAGCTGAAAACTCCATTAAAACATAGCTAAATAGCCAATTTTTCAGTTATAGGTTAGTTGCATTTAGCATTGTTGTTCCCTGCTGTTCATGACCCTGAAAGCTGGTTCCTTCCAGGTTTTAAAAGCATTGCAAAACCCCGTGTAAGCTGTGATTCAGAAATCCCAGCATGAGAAAATAAAGTACATGTATTGAAGCTTTATACTTATGATCTCAAAGGCCCCACTCAGAAGTAATATAGCAGTTTCCATGAATTGCTTCTGAGTTGTCATGTTCAAACTTTATGTAAATATATATATATATATATATATATATAGAGCGAGAGAGAGAGAGAGAGAGAGAGAGAGAGAGAGAGAGAGAGAGAGAGAGAGAGAGAGAGAGAGAGTCGGACTAAATGAAGAAATATGCTAGGAATTATAGTGCATGGGTTTGTCACACTTAAATGGTGCGTTTGCATCCTTTTTAAAGTTTAAAAGTGTAATTACCCCTCCAGTTGTTGTTCTATTTTTTAGTATCTACAGCAAAGCAAGCTGTCTTTCATCAAAGATTCCCAAAAAGCAAGATTCCTGCCTCTCTTTATTATTATTTTTTCCCCTCACAGAGAAATATTAAATCAATATAGCTATATTAGAACACAAAGCAGCAAAGGGCAGACACTTGTGGGTGGTTGTTTGGAGTCCTTTGGTCCATTCACTCTGTAAGTGTTTCCAGCTGGGATGGGAGAGACTGGCGCCTGCCCAGCTGTGCACCGACCTTCCACTTACAGCAGGAGTCATTTTGCAAGAGGAAATCTTACATTAACTCTGCATTTGCAGGCTATATGTTAGGGGCTTTTTTCTTTTTAATCTCAAACTAACCCATACATTTTCACATGAGGATTTTATGAAAACTCAAATCATTTGGCCTTCCAAAATTGACTTCCTATAAAATCATAGTAATCAATGATATAAATGTAATTCCTGTATTTGATCCAGCTGGATATTAACCACACAATACATGCGATTCAATTCAAGTTAGGCTTTAGGATCAGAATATTTTCGATTAATTCCAAAGGCCTGCAGTTCTCTGTAACACCATAATGAGTTTCTAAAAACACAGGTAAATGAAAAGGGGCACCTCAGTTTTAAAGAACAAAAAGGGCTATTTAAACATTTGTCCAGTTTAATTTGAACTTGTCTGTATTTTCGGTTTTCTGTCTTCTCTTCATTAGCTTTACAAAACTGGGAAACACAGGGGCACCGTTTTCTCTCCCTCCATTTGTGTTATCTAATTTTCCTCCTCATCTCAAACAATCAATTACCTGGCTGAAGTAAGCCCTTAATGCCTTTAGCTGGAAATTGCCTTTGCGCCCATGCAAGCCAAATAAACCAGATTAGCCACTGGTGATTGAATTCCATAGGGCGAGACCCTGACGAGGACAAATTCCCTCATCTGCCAAACTCTTGCAGCATTCAGCTGATAAGTCTGGGTGAAAAGCTCACGAACCGTGTCCCTGTTTGTGTGTTTGCTTTGTTTCATAGAGCGGATTCCAGTCCCTACCTAGTTTTCCGTGAAGAATTGAGGACAGACGTGTGACGACAGAAGTGAAGGTGTGTGTGTGTATAATAAATGATATATATATCTTGAATTAAGATAAAATTGAGTTACATCAAAAATGTCAGACCTTATTTTTGATTCAAAGCATATAAAGTGGCGATTGAAGCGCCGCAAGACCTGCAGTCAGAATAACAATGATTTTAATTGGAGAAGTATGCAATGCTCACATAGAAAAAAATAATTAGTCTGACCTGACAGCAGTTTCAGTCATGTGTCAATCTGTTCTACATGCGCAAGTGGCCCTCAAGACATCGGATGAATGAAAGGCACAAACACACCTTGACACAGAAACTTTGTAATGTGGCTTGGGGTCATAGTCAGTCACTTTACTGCAGGAAACATCAGTGTAAATCTCTTGTCTACCCAATTTAATTATTTTGTAATTATTTTGAAAAATATGCTGATGGCAAAACAGCTTGGACTATATTATTGTCAAAATTAATGACAGGCTTTACATTCACAGCCTCAAGTTTTGGATAAAACATTAATGTAGGCTACATTTATTTTATTAATCGAATAAAACAAGGATAACTAACACAAAAATACATTAAAGTAGTCTCTTAAATATGTATAATTGATTTATTATGTGATGGAAAATGATAGAACCAATAATTAAAACTTAAATGAAGCTTGTGTTTTATAGTTAAATTTAATGATAGATTATCTTTAAATCAAACAGGGTTAGAATTAACACCTATGGTGTAAATGGCATGTAACAAATAATGAATAAATGGAAGCACATTTCGAATACATTTTTATTGTTATTTTCCATTTTCATTTTCATTGAAGTTTTAGTTAACTATGATAACCCTGCTAGAATCATTTTCAATTTGGAAAGAAAACAACTATTAATTTGCTTTTAAAATGCAGCAAATCAAGGCAGTGTTCACTTTCTTATTGTCAATTAAAGAAGTATAGTTCACTTTTCAAAAAACTTTTGCTGATAATTTACTCACCACCATGTCATCCAGGATGTCCATGTCTTTCTTTCTTCAGTCGGTTTTTGATAAACATTCCAGGATTTTCTCCATATAATGGACTTCAATGGGAACCAAATGGTTCAAGGTCTAAATGAGAGTTTTAGTGCAGCTTCACAGGGCTTTAAACGACAGCAGACAATGAATAAGGGTCTTATCTAGCGAAACGATCGGTCATTTCAGAAATAAATAAAAAAGTTAAAGTTTTATAAGCACAAATGCTCACCTTGCTCTGTTCTGTGATGAGCGTTCGTGACTCTCCTGTTCAAACTCGTTCATTAAAATGAACAAATTTTTTCGAGTCATGACTCGAAGGGTCCTAGGTAAGAACCTTATTCATCATCTGGTGTCGTTTAAGGCCCTTTGAAGCTGAACCGAAACTCTAATTTGGACCTTGAACCGTTTGGTTCCCAATGAAGTCCATTATATGGAAAAAATCCTGGAATGTTTTCATCAAAAACCTTAATTTCTTTTCGACTGAAGAAAGAAAGATATGGACATCTTGGATGACATGGGGGTGAGTAAATTATCAGCAAAAGTTTTTTAGTGTCTACTCCTTTAACTCTGAAAGTGCATTGTACATTGATTTTTTATCATTAGATCAATGCATTTTTACAGGCCAAATAGGAGGCTTTGACATACATTGTTGCCCTAGATGCCTTTGTTTGGAGAGCATCTACATTTGAACAGGTGTGGAAAGCAACAGTGAATAACCCATTTGTGGCAATATCAGAAAAGATAAAGAGACGTGCTGGGAAGGGGCACCACTGAAAGACACTGAAACTGGGGCAGACAGTTTATCTTGGTTTTAGGAAGTCATTAGTTCGAAATGGATTCACATACGATCAAACACGGTCCCGTGAGGGTCATTGCCTATATGAGGTGAATATAACTTTGGTGTGTGTCTAGTGGGCTTTGTGATATTTAATAGCTCTTCCGAGACCATGCATGATGAAGTTTTAATGCATACGTAAAGAGCCCTGCCTCTGCCTAATGAGCTAATCCGTTTAATGCTAACTTCACACCCACCAAAGAATCGCTTCCAGTCTCCCCTCAGACAAAAGACGGCGGCAGGACTATAAATAGACCTTAATAGATTAATGCAGTTTCTGTGATTTGTTGTTGAGGTCGGATCCGAAGCTTTCCGAACTAGTGACAAATGAAAGCGATTCTCAGATTATTTCCCGTTGTCTCATTTCCTTCCTCTATATTTCTCTTATCTCTTATGTCTGTAGCTTGACCTTTTCTTCTTTTTTTGAGTTTCACACCTGTGCCACACGTTTCTCTGAACTTTTCTTCGTCATCTCTCTAGCTTTAATGATGTGACTCTCTGTTTTGAACACTCAGACAGGGCTGGTGTGCCACTTTTGTGGCCTAGGGTTCCATGTTCAGACAGGAAGTTCAGAAATAGCCAGTCACACACATTCATTTGAGCTGTGCTATCCCCTCAGAGACAAACTTCCAGCCCTGGAACCAATTAGAGCAGGAGGAGTCTCTCCACCAGTCCACCAGAGGCGCCTTCGGTGTGAAGACAGAGGTGCTGCTACTGTCGTTCCTCTGATTCTAAGGTGAGATGGAAAACTTTGGAGAGTGCTGGGTCTCACTTTTCTTTGACTGAGTGGTGTGTAAAATAAATGTAAAGGGATCTTACCATGAAGTTTCAGAGGTTTTTAGAGGTTTCAGAGGACATATACACAACACTATTAAAGGCACATCAGCAAAAAAGGGCTATATTTCATGTGAGAGGATGGGAAATTATCATGATATAACTGTTTGACGTTTTAGAAGAATGTGTAACTTTAAATAATGCGCTTACACTTTTCATTAAGTTAATGCAGCCCTGCTGAATACAAGTATTAATTTGTTTTTTAAAAGTTATACTGATCCCCAAATTTTAAACGGTAGTGTATAAAAAAAATTCAGGAGGAGATATATATATACACAGAGAGAGAGAGATCGATAGACATCCAAAAACACTGCAAAAGATAAATCTTTATTTCTCCCAGACTGTAACAGTAAAAAGTTAGCAAGTGCAATTACAACTCCAGTGCCCACCCCCCACCCAACCACCATCCCCATAATAAAAACAGAGAGAAGTTGAACAGGTGGACGGCCATATCACACTTCAACTGAGGTACCAACCACAATCACAGAACAAGGTGCTAGGCATGTACTACAGATTTACCGTAAGGCAATTTATAACCATTATAACTTATTACTCCAAAACATAACATATCTCTCTTCCCTCCAAGAGGGGAAAACTATTAGTTTCACCTTAAATAGATAAACGAAATCACAACAATTTCTCCTCTATACACAACACAACTCAGCACAACGCTGTGTGTTATTGCAGGTGAATACTCACAGCCTAACAGTGGCTACTTTTACCTATGTCTAGTTGGTTTCGACTCAGTGCACAAATTCATTAGGGATAAAACAATGATGTCACTGTATTTCTACAATGAAGTGACCGTCAGGAATCTGATTATCAAGATCTACACTCCATGAAGCATTGCCACTTAGTCAAGTTTCAGGGTTCTTTTGGTCGATAAATAACATTTCTCTTAATAGTTATTATTATCTATTGCTTTATGTTGAAATTATTTCCCCAACCTAAAATTTCAGTAGTTATAAATGTTTCAGAGTTTTCTAAATCGTGATGTCACTTCCTTGAAACAGAATTAGGGAATTCCGTATAAGAGTCAGTTTTGAAATCTGTCTCTTGCAACATTTTGCCAAAAGTTGAAGGCAAAAAAGCTTTTGTCTATTGTACTATAGCAATGTAAAGTCTCATTCAACTTAAACCAAGCAACTTGGAAATCTGCATCAGGAAATTTTCCGCCCGAAACGTGGAATTCCCAATCTATTGAAATGACTGGAAATGCGCATAACAATAGTAAATGTGCCCGCACCTTAAATACTGTAAGAAGATGTTGTGGTTAATCCTGTTGGGTCAAATTGATTTACGGACCCATCAGTCTCCTCTCTTTCTTTTTGCAAAGTCCTATTCCCTGCATCTTAACTTTCTAAATGACAAGGCAAGGTAGTGGGTGTCAAAGACAACATTCTCATTAAAGTCCTTCGACGGTTGTCGAAAAGTAGATCCAGCTGAAAGTCATTTGCAGCTGTCAGTTTCAGCATCAGCATGGAGAAAATGCCATATCCAGTAGAGCTGCAGGAGGTCGCTGGCACAGTCCGTGTCGTAAATGTAGATGGGGCCAGGAAAAGAGTCTAAGAAAACTAAATCTCCATTTCCTGGCTGTTCCTCCTTTGTCATACCAAGTATATCCTTGGGATCAAAGCTGGATATCTAGAGAAACGGAGAGAGAGAGAGCGCAGATCAAGATTAAAATTTAATCTGTCAGTTGACACCCATATATTTGTGGCTCAGGCATCAGAATTTCTAATAAAAGTATTAAATACATGGTATTTTACAATACAAGCATGTATTCTCTGTCGGTGATGTACGACGATCTTTTAAGGGAAAACAGGATCTCCCAGTGGAACAGATGTGTTGATTAGGCCCTTGTGGATGTTATAATCAGACACCAGCTCTGTAGCCATGGGCAAGCCAGAGCACGATTGAGCTGTGCGTTCACAAACAATCTCAGATTGCATCGCAACCTGTTTACATGTTGATCTACTTCACTGTACGGAGAGACAACACGCTTGCACACATTTTGGATGGCTAATAAGCCCTAAAACAAGTCACACTGAAATTACATTCTTTCCCAAAAAGCTTTTATAAACAAAATGAATATAATGTATTTTAGAAGCCTCAGCTCATAAATATATCATAAATATGAACTGATATGACACATTTGTGTGGGTTCACAATACAAGTGGGCGGTAAGTTAAACACTTGTGGCGTATTTTTTATAACCACTTTGTCTCTCCTTTTCTTAAAAAAAAATAACTCAGCTAAAATCTGGAAGTGAATGGGACCAATCTGTAAACATTAAAATATTCATCATTTCAAAAGCAGAGCCACGAGATGTAAACAATGTGCACAAAAATATGATTTTAATGTTAAAAAAAGTCCAATTTTGCTGCCATGGCAACGACTGCCATGATAAAACCCTAAAATTAACCTAAAAATGATGATGTACAAGTTTTGATGAATGTAAGAGCTTTTATAAGTATAAGCTTCACATTTCTGTTTCCTTTTAATATATACAGTATATACTATACACCACTTGTATTTAGTTTTAGACATCCCCAAACAACATTCATTCCACCCTAACATGGATATTCTGTCTTTGTTTATTATTCTTATTGTACATTTATCGATCATTATATTGAAAAAAGTGACCAGGACATTCTTCAAAAAACACTTTGTGTCCCAATGAAGGAAGAAAGTAAACATGGGTTTGAGGTGAGTAAATAATACTCCCTTTTTGGGTGTATGATCCCTTTAAGTGTTGCTTAGTAAATGTCCATTTTGGCAGAGCTAGAACGGGCACTTGACTGCTGGTATTCTTGGCTTGAGTTATTTAGAAGTAGCATAAACATTTGGATCCCTCTGCCACTTGACTGAGACTTGTGAGCCTCTTAAATGGAAATGTCAGATAAAGACAAAACATTAAACCAACCCGTTCCTACAAACTAATCCTGTTTGTAATGATGAATGCTTGACTCTGTTCGACTGCCTGATCCTTACGCTAGTCTGAACGTGGTCAGACTTTTAAGAATTTAGTCTTGGCAAAAGTTTCGGGAATGTCCAGAGCTTTGGCCTACTTAAGAGAAGGGTCTGTCTGCACAGAGCTCCATGCTCATTTATAATGCATTACAGAACGCTTTTAAGCAATGTAGGTCAGGAGCGCAGACAGGTAGGTTGGTCTTGAACACGCCTCTAAGGAACACACCGTTGTTCATGAAAAGAGTTGAAATGTCACACACAGGTCTTCCCTAACTCTACTGGCGTCCTGGAAAATACTCAAAATGGAGTACACCCTCTCCACAGAAAGAAAAAAAAAAACAGTGATAACATCTGTATTTATTATGTTCACTAAAATCATTTTATTCTATACAAAATGGAAGTACATATATACACATAATTAGAATTACTTATTGTATTTTAAATATATATATATATATATATATATATATATATTTGCACAACACCAGCCAATGATCACAATTGTCTGCCTTTGACCTGCTCTCAAACACTTTATTGTAGCTGAGGTCTGGAAGAGTATGTTTTGTGGTTGTTTCTGCGGAGAGATAGCAAATACACTTTCCATGCACTTCAACGCATTCTCATCCTAGGGCGTCATCTAACTGACACTTTTGACCATGCGTCTAAATCCGACGCACATGGCAACCTTTAACGTCAGTAAGATGACGCTCATCCTAGGGCGTCATGTTACTGACGCTTTTGACCATGCGTCTAAATCCGACGCACATGGCAACCTTTAGCGTCAGTTAGATGTCGCGGGTAGGTTTAGGTCTGGGGAAGGGTTAGGGTTAGACCACTAGGAGGCGCGTCTCATATTGACGCTAAAGGCCATATGCGTCGGATGTTGACGCATAGTCAAAAGTGTAAATTAGATGACACCTTGGGATGAGAACGGGGTGTGCACTTCCAAAGAATGAGGACTCGGAACGAATTGAAAAGGTAAAACCCGGTGCCATCGTTTCTGTTCGTACAACTGCGTACAAAGGGCTGTTTTGTTTCCGACATGTGCTGTAAGCGGTAGACCAATCGCAATAGATTGAGCCATCTGACTAATCAGAGCAATGTATCTCTTTAAAAAAAGTTTTTTAAGGGAGACCTGATCCTTTATCGAACCATTTCAGACATTGTGAGAAAAGAGGCGATGCTGCAATGTAAATTTTGAGAAAATTCATTTGTTTTTACATTAGATGCATGTAAACGTATCATAGAAGACTTCCAAAACAAAGGAAGCTTAAAAATAGTATAATTGGGGCACTTAGATTTTTTTTGTTCACTAAAATATATATTTTTTCTTTTACAAAAGAAAAGCTGGAAATTATACACCTACAACGCAGTTAAGTCATAAGCACACTTTTGCTGGAAAACAGCGACATATGCAAAGCATTGCTGATTGGTTTGTTGGCTTGTGGTTTGCAGCAAATTCTTACTGCTTATTACAAGACCATCACAAGTCATTTAAAAAAAAATGAGAAAAAACCTCATCTATGTTAGCCAGCTAAAATATAGGCAGAAGAATAAGTTGCAAGGCAATACAATATGAAATTAATGAAATTTTCATTAACTGAAAAGCAGAAACAGCTGGTTATATCTGCATATGTGAAAGAGAGTTCCTCTAAACCAAACACGAGGTCTTAATCCAAACCAAACCCTTCGAGTATGAGAGCTGAGACAATGGTGAGTCACTTCATGCTGAGATATTTACACAAGATGAGCACTGCCCTATGTGTGCAATAGAAATACCAACTGCCCCCACTGGGATTGCCTCCACTCCGCAACCCGTGAGAGATCATTGTTTTGGGAAATGAAGCAGAGGCGTTATGATGGGAAGTGCTCAGAGTTGGTGACATTTAGATGAAAATATCAGTTTTCTCCGACTGGAGTCCTTTCAGAGGAAAATAGCTAAATTAATATGTTTGAATTACAGAAGACTAAAGGCCAATTCACTCCGCACAGACAAACAAGCTGTCCGTTGGGTTTTGAATTTTAAGAAAATAACTGTGATGTTCACACTGCCCCAACAGACACCGACAACAAACGCTGATTGAACATGTTCAGTTTGTGAAAATAAACCCCAACCAATGCCAAACAGATGCCGACAGGGGTAACACACTGATCCGACAAACTGTGCAGAATTGCCCCTAAGGCTCTCAGTATCACAAGCAAATTGAGTGGTAATTTTAAAACAATGCTCACTGCTACGCTCCATTACATAATGAAAATTGAGTGTCGGCTTTGCATAGTGTGTCAAATTCTCTGCTTTATGCACTTTCTAATTGGTTTAAAAGCTTGTTATTAAAGTAGAAGTGCAGACTCCATCTCCTAACATAGCTCACCGATTCATTATTCATATTAAATGCCTGATGAATACGATTGTGATTTTTGTCTGTAATTTCATTAAAACCTTTAGGGTATTCCCATTTTTCTAAATTTCTGTTCCAACCCAATACCAATGCCATCTGGAATCATGATGAGAAAACTCCAAAGCAGATGAGAAATGCAATCACAAAAGCTACGGGAAATCACTATCTCAACTCACCACTAGTCGAGAAATTGCTTAATTATTATCAGATGGATTCCATGAAAAATGTAATTTTATTCAGTGATATGCAATTTGTTTTACTGCCAACAACAGTCCAGAGTCCGCAGGCTGCATGTCGTACAAGTTTGGACTGTAACAAAGCTCTAAACATCACTCTGATCATCACTCAGATCAAGTGTTTTTCATTTGGCGTCACCAATGTGATATCCAGTTACTGTTGGCCCTTATCATCAGAAGTAAACTGACCTCTCTTGTGTGCTCACAAACTGTGACATTAATACCATGACTCAAAAGCAAACCTCAGCTTTTACAGTATTATCTATGCCCTCGAGTTAGCGAATTAATTATTTGCATTTTTGTCCCTATGAATGTCAATGGTGTCCAAAACTACACTGGATATTTGTTGACTTTAAAAAAACACTTAAATTTTTTCAAAATATATTAATTGTGCTAAAAAAACAGGTTTGGTAATAAAATCTTTAAAACGCTAATAATTAATATGATCTTTTTGTATTTATGTCAAACTCTAAAATGTTTTATTGGGTAGAAATTACTGAGAAATTTGCAATAGATAACTAAATGACTATAGATAAGTAACTACTATAGTATGTATTACTATAGTAATAATGTAAACATGTAACAAGGACACAGTAAAATAAATTGTTACCAAACATTCACTTCATTTTAATGTAATTATGTTAACGGTATATTGCCACCCCCAGTTTCTAATGAAAAATAAGAAGCTTTGCCATTGGAGTAAGCACCAGAAATATCTTGAGGAATATGTTATTGGACACTCCCAGCTCCCAAATAAATTAAATATACACAAATCTGCCTGTTACGTCAAAGTAATGACATTTGGACTTTTTTTTTTAAAATAATCATTCAAAATGTTTTTGATTGCTGGAAGAGAATCTTGACACAGTAGACAGTCAGAAGGAGGGTAGAGGGAGGCTTTAACTTCTAAATTATCTCCTGCCAACAGCATGCAGATGCAGGACTTTAATTAGTAGCACCTGTGCAACACACAAACACACACAGATCGACCAGGCGGAAGGAGGCAGAGAAAATCACATTAATAAATTAGATTTTGTGCGCTGCTGAGATGGCCATCAGTGTTAAAGTGATCATTGTCTATCATTTGTAGAACAAGTTCATGGTGGTGATTTAAACCACACTTATAGTGATTGTGAGCACAGACTTTGATGCTTTGATGCCAATTTACATCTCAAGTGTGCCAGTATTCAATTAACCTTATCCTTCAAAATTCTTTTGGAGTCGAACAGCCAGATGAACGTATCTCTGAGATGCAAGAGCTCTATTTCTCCGGCTTCTTCAAAGTGCGAGACGCATCATCATCACATTACACGCTAGATTCCACTCGCCTGCCTCCAGACGTTCCACTCTCTGATGACAGGACAGGTGTGGAAGGGGAGGGGCGAGAATGAGAGAATGGAAAGCTCAATGGATCGTTTCGGAGTTTAGTTTGCATTTGACAATTCTAGCTTCAAAAAAATTCTAGCTTCCCGGCTTTTGCATTTGTTGCCTGTCAGAGTGTAAGATGTGATCTGGGTGGATAAACGCTACGACAGACATCAATGATATTTCATATTATGATATACAGTATACACTAATGTTCATCGTTCAATCGTGACCTAAGTCTTAGCTAAAATACAGCACCATTCAAAAATGCAAGGTCGATGTTTTTGATAGAAGTCTGCATTTAATTGATCAAAAATCTGTAAAATTACAAACGTTTCTTCTCATCAATGTTGAAAATAGTTATACTGCTTAATATTTTTTGTGGAAACTGATACATTTCTAATGAATTCATTTTCTTGCAACATAAATGTCTTTGGGATTGAATTGGATGCCATGGGTCGCCGTGTCAAGGTCTTGTCAGGCAACAGTAAGCAACAGATGCAACAGATGGCATAGCGAATGCTACCTCATACTACGCCAGATTAACCATGAGGGACCCATGTGTCCAGCACCTGATGTTAGAAGATGTTTTCCCTTCAATCCCATCTGAAACAATTTCTGTGGTGTCTGAGTAGTTCCTTTGCTTGAGCCAAGAATTTGCAGACTTTTAAAAGGTCAGCTTTCCACCCTTCTTTAATGTATGATTAGCTGGTAAGTTCTGTGTTTAAAGTGTTTCCTAGAGTATATCAGATATTAGTCCACAGGCCCTGATGGCGAAGTTCATGTTTTTACTGGCGGACAATGGAAATAAGAAGAAATAAACCTGAGAACATTTCCACGTTAAAGAAGGCGGAGCCTCAGAGCCACACCTACTTATTACGTAATCGCCACAGACTAATGGTTGATTGAAGGGGTTTATCAGCTAGAGCGAATTTTTAGCGAAAAGTTTGATTTGGCAAGCTGTTTTGAACTCCCGAAACAAACATAAAACGAAGGTTTTGTTCGAAATGACGTCACACCAGTTCTTTGTTCGATTTTATACTTGAAAATCACCAATTCATTCAAGTGTCCGAGTATGACACAATCAAGATCAGAAATCAATTAGGGTTATGCTACAATGACTCTCTGGACATAACCCTATTTATTTATCTGGGAGATCTCCTTTATCCGTGTTCGTTGACTCACCAGGCTGTTGAGGTTTGGAAGGTCAGGAGAGTAGGGCTCTGTGCTTCGCTTCTCAAACTGTGCCGTGGATGGTGGTGGTGACTCAGGCCTGATCCCATGTTGTGTTCATCCTCATGTTGAGTTGTGCTGTGCCATTGACTCCTGGCCCGTTTGAGCCACCGTCCTCCCAGGCCCCATTTCTCCAGGTATACCCTGCACAACTCATAGTTCATAGCCGAGTAGTACAAGAAGTCCAAAGCCAGAAGGATCATGACGAAAAAGCCGTAAATCCACACACCGATGAGGGCGGTGTAGTTACTAAAGCGACAGGGACGACAAAGAGATGGAAGTTATACTTGTGCTCTGCAAAAAGCTCCATTCTGAATGAGAAACAGGAATAGTCATATCAATACAAGGGAGATGGGCCTGTTTTTTCCCCTCATTTAAATCAACTAATACAATGAAAAGAGAGGTCAGTGCCAATGCAGTGGCAGTAAAGTGCTGTAATTGCTTTCCACTGGTCTTTGTGATTGCTTTGGCAGGATAGTGTGTGGGTCAGGTAGACGTTGTACTGCTACCCAGTGCTCTGGGATTCTACAGTCACACAGAGAGATCGATTTGATCTTGAGCGGTGAAATAATATTTTCATGCTTGACTAGAGTCAGGGCATGGTGGCAAGCTGGCCTTTATGTCACTGTTTCATTGTTTATGTCCCATTGTGGGGCTGAAAATTAATAGATTTGTTTTGGATTAGGACTGAAATGTTTCTCTGATGGAGATCTGAGATGCATGACTGAAATAACAAGGTAGTTTTTCATACGCATGAGTGTATGACATATTGTCTGTTTTGCCATGGATAAATGTCAGAGGGATTCTTTCATCATCATTGCTGACAGTTTGATCTGGATGCTTGGTTCACTTGGGAATAATGAGTAATAACTTGCACTCACAGCAGATGCCAACAGAGATGTTTCAGAAACGCTGATGCAGGCTGTGACAATACAATCATATAATCACTTTTTGTTTTTCTCAAGATATTGTACTGATATTTTTAATTGTTTTAAATGCATTTATAACGTGACTTATAAAGTCATGGATGTATGCAAATATTCAAGATTATGGGGGCCCAATTTAATACTCTGTCATTTAATTCAAGGATTTTGAAAGAGGCTGCTAAACAAATTATTTTACACATTATTTTTCACATTTCAGAAATCAAGATGGCTAAATTACTAAATTAAATGTTTAACCCTTTGATGCGCAAGCTATGGATACCCCTTCTAATGCGCAACATGGGTCTAAAAAGACCCGTATTCATTTCCTATGGTATTTCAGTGATGGCTGAGTGTTTTCTTTGCTAATCTTTAAAATATATGTATTTTATCATTTGTTATTCCAGGTTTTCATTAAATATCTTGTTTTTGATTTCCACAAATCATTGGGTTTATGTTTCCTTTCTTACTTTATAAACAAACACAGTTTTTGTATTTCTACATCAATTTTACATACATGGGTCTAAAAAAACCCGTATTCATTTCCTATGTTATTTAATGCATGGCTGGACTTTTCTTTTCTTTTTATCTTTTGAGATCAATTTATTTAAGCATTTAATATTCCATTATCTATAAATTTCATGATTTATAAATATTTAAAAAATATTTTTTCAATTACCAAAAATATTTTTTTTTTCATTTTTTTTCTAGGTTTTGTGTTACTATATCAAATGTACTTATCAAGCATAATAAAACAAAAGAATAAAGACAACTTTTTGTTAAATTAATCATCTTAGAAGTAATTTAGACAACACATTTAACACTTGAAATGTTTATTTGCCACTTTGTCTCGCATAGCATTCACATGTCACAGATAACTGATAACTGATAACACTGAAATTGAACTGTGGTGTAGTGTAACTGTATTGAATTGTGGTGAATGTGATCAAAGAAAAGAAAACAGAAAAAATAAAATCACACTGGTACAGCGGCATCTCAAGTTGCCATCTTAGTGCTTACATGCCTCACGAATGACAACTACATGTTTGTGCTCCTTGCACACAGGCCTGGTGCTCTGGGAACACCAGCTGCTGAATTGTCTGTCTTTAGCAGAGCTGGGCATCATTTCAATCATAGAATGATTTCAGTATAAGAATCATTTCAGCATATGAATGATTATGAACTGTTAGGCCTACTAAATGTAAATAAGCTTTAAAAAAAAAATCTTTTTTTTTAGTGTATAGTTAACATTAGCTAGCTAGAATATGTCAACAGCTAGCTAGCTAATAGTATTGGACATGTTTCTCCTCACAAGTAATTTCTCACTAGGTTTACAAGGTCAAGGTAACCATAGCCTAATATTGAGATATTATGTTGTAATCTTTTACAATATATAAAAAAATGTCTGTGGTTAAAATAAAATAAGATTAATAATAATTTTTGACCCATGTATGTAAAATTGATGTAGAAATAAATAAATAAAAAACCTAACATAATGATTTGTGGAAATTAAAAACAAGATATTTAATGAATACCTGAAATAAGAAATGATTAAAAAACATATTTTAAATTAAAGATTCAGCAAAGAAACACTCAGACATCACTGAAATAACATAGCAAATGAATATGGGTAATTTTAGACCCATGTATGTAAAATTGATGTAGAAATACAAAAACTGTGTTTGTTTATAAAGTAAGAAAGGAAACATAAACATAATGAGTTGTGTAAATCAAAAACAAGATATTTAATGAATACCTGGAATAAGAAATGATAAAAAAAAAAAAAAACATATATTTTAAAGATTCAGCAAAGAAACACTCAGCCATCACTGAAATACTATAGGAAATGAATACGGGTCTTTTTAGACCCATGTATGTAAAATTGATGTAGAAATACAAAAACTGTGTTTGTTTATAAAGTAAGAAAGGAAACATAAACCCAATGATTTGTGGAAATCAAAAACAAGATATTTAATGAATACCTGGAATAACAAATTATAAAATACATATATTTTAAAGATTCAGCAAAGAAAACACTCAGCCATCACTGAAATACCATAGGAAATGAATACGGGTCTTTTTAGACCCATGTTGCGCATTAGAGGGGTTGCTATACAAAAACTATTTTTATTCAAAAAGTAAGAAAGGAAAAATAAAAATAAGGATTTGTGATGATCAAAAACAAGTTAATTGAGGAATACCTGGAATACTGAATGATGAAATTAATTTCTCGCAAAGATATAGAAAATGAAAACTGAGTCGGGTCTATTTAGACCCATGTTGTGCATCAAAGGGTTAACTATGAGTTAATTAAAGGTGAATATACATATTGTTTTGTGAAAATATTTTTATTTCTAATTTATCTCTCTTTTCACATTCAAACGACATTCATATGTAATGTTTAATAGAACGTCAATATTTTCCGAAAATACTTTTTCCCCTTTTTTTCTTTTAAGCTAAATACAATATAAAATTCAGATATTGAATCTTGGTAATGTGTTTATAAAATCACACATTTTTCCCACACTGTATAAATGCATCTTATACATAGTATATATATATATATATATATATATATATGAAGAGTTCAGATGCAAAAGCCTCTAAATGCCATTTGAAATTTTCTTCTTTAATGATGATTTTTATCAAACTTGTATATTTAAGTTCAGTAATTTCACTTAAATAACAATTAATAGGTAATATTCATTGCCATTTAAGTGAAATCACTGAACTTAAATATACAAGCTTGATAAAAATTATCATTCTAGAAGAAAATTTTAAATGGCACTTAGAGGCTTTTGCATCTGAACTCTTCGCTTGTATATTAGGAAGGGGATCCTGCGCAATTGGGCCATCATATTTGGGGGTCCTTGACGTCAAAAAATTTGAATATTGACTTAAATAAACCTGCATTTAACCTATTCTGTCAAAAATTTCTATCTTCTGTCTTTTGTGTGCATGTGGTTTAGTATCTGCATTATGCTTTTTGAACCGTGTTTGCATTATGTGTGAAGATGGGAGACAAAACCAGGCTTTCCGCAAATACGCAAGTCCATCTGATTGTCACATTTTTCACTCCTCCCTCAGTCAGCTGGAGGGATAAACAAGCCATGATAATATTCAGAAGAACTGCATCACTCTACAGATCTATGGTCTTGCTGGCTGCTTTAGAGACCGGGAGTAATTTTTCAGACTTCGTTAGTTTAACAGCCGGTGGGGAAAATCTGAATGGCACTGCTAGCCTTCTGTGGTCATTACAGAACAGAAGAGTGCTTTAACTGCACAGCGTATGGTTCAGAACCTTGTCAGAGGACGTTTCGATCTGGTGCAGACTGGCTGTGTAAGGTTAAGATGAACGGACAAGCTACGAATGAATATGTTGGAAATAAGTGAGAGTACACTGTGTATCTTTATCACCCAAAGATTAAAATAACAAGTACAAGAGAAGGTGTGAATGAGAAATATTTTGAATTATTTCACACTATGTATCAGATTTTGTTTGTCATTAAGACTGTGAAGAGTTTGAAATGGAGATTTACATTAATTTTCATTATCTGGGTGTATATAAGTATAGCCTAAATGTATAACAGCATCAGATTATTTTTGTTGTTGTTGTAGTCTTTTAACAAAAATTCCTTTAAATCTAACATCAATATTTCATCATATCATATTCATCAATTTGAGTCAGTTTTACTCAAATGGGGAAAAACAAAAATTCAAACATTTTATATAATTTAAACAAGTATCAACATGTTTATGTTATTATGCGGTCATATTTTTGTCAACAGTATATTATATTTTTTATTTTAATCGTTTTTCTGTCTTTTTTTGGTCACGTCTTTGTTATTACCAAAACAATTTAATTCAATAATTTTGTTGAAGAAATGAACACTGTTAAGTCTCTTGAAAAATTTAGATGGGGGTGCATCATTTGAACAAATCATGTGGGTTTGGGTTATTGGTTCAGATCCCAAAAATAACAAAGTGCATGCTTGCAAAATACTTTTATTCTGACCAGTTGCTTACTTGTGCGCATAGCTGTCTGAGTTGGTGGTGAGGTTGAGCTGCATCACACTCTGAAACTCGGTTTCGTTGCAGCAGTATTTGAAGGGCGTGTTGTTATGGTGACAGCAGAAAATGTAGGTCTTGTTGTCCGAGAGTCGAGGGCAGTGGAACCCGAAGTGATAGCGCCCCTTGTGGTCGGAGTAAGGCTCACACACTCTGAAGTGCGCAGAGAGAGCTGCAGAGATAAAACAGAGGAGGATGAGAGAATAAGGTCGAAAAAGCTGAGTGATTTCAAACAGCTCGTGATCTGGTTCAATGTGGGATGAATGACTTCTGATATGCGCTCGATAGAGATTATGAGGGTGGAACAGAGGGAGAGATTTACGGAGCAGTTCTTTCATGTCTCCGTTAATTAGAGCTTTGGCTACTATAAACGCTGCCAGATTCATTAAATACGTCCTTTTTGACTTTCTGTTCTGTGGTACACTTTAACTCCAGAACCATAAGGACTGTAAAAGTGAGAGATCACAAGTGACATAACAAACGTGTTCGTCTTGCACCAAAACAGACAGCTTCTCAACTCGTGAACTAACTCTCCATCGAACAATCCTGCCTCCTGTAATTGCTCAGATAATGAAGTTCGCAGAGTCTCAGAAGCATTGTAATGACAAGGCAAATAAACAAGCAAGTATCTTGGTCATTCCTACTTTTCTTTCCCTGTGCTCGTCAGCAATGCCCATAGACTCACTCCCAAATTGCACCTGCTCATTTCTAAAGCTGCATATTGAGCTTTATGAACAATAAGAAAGCACTGTGCCATCATTTGCATATAGATGAGAGTTGTCTGAGAAGGCACTTTGGTAAGTGGAATGGACAAGAACACTGGATCTGTGAATTTGATGGACCTCACTCCATTTTTACAGTGGATTAATATTTGTGACTGAGGCGTTGTTGCTCTGAACTATACACCAGAGTGTCAGTACTGATCTTAAACTTTGTCTTTGGAAACCACCAGTTATATCAAGGCAATGATTCCCATCCATATTAGAACAATGAATGCGCAGGCCTGGAAAAGACTCGCAAGAACTGGATTGGAAACAAGTAACGTTTATTGCCACGGAATCGAAGTTGAATAAGAGAGCCAAAAAATATTCTGACACAGGAAACAATTTAATGTTTGCTGCATTTGACCTCTTGCTAATGACCAAAAGCGCCAATTACTTGAGAGTGCAGGCACACAGAGAGGCTCGTAATGATCGGAATAAATCAGTGCTGACAGCAGTGTGGGCCAGAGAACCCTCCAGTGCCACCTCTGACCCCAAAAAGGGCCCAGTATTGCATGTGAAATTATTTGGCAGTGCTCATGCTATGTATCCATCAACCAAAAGCACAGGGAACAAGGCAGGTCTTTCATATTTGGAAAAAAAGAACAAAAGAAAAAGCTGAGGTGTGAAATGAAAGCCACCTGTTGGATATATTTTCATTCTCCTTTTCATTGTGGCAACAGGAGTATTTAAGTGTTTTTATTTTGGTGCGCCAGTTTTCTGTGCTGACAGGCAACACCTCAGGTCCTATATCCAGAAATAAAGTGAGAATGAAATGTGAACGTATCTGCGATGTTTCCAGGTCTGACAGGTCTAAAATCATAATATTAACCCTTAAAATCATGTATATGGCTGTCTCTTTGAGAGCCAAATTTAACAACAGAAACCATTTTTGGTGTGTACACTACTAATCAAAAGTTTGGAGTTTGTAAGTCAGCATAGATGCATTCAATTAATCAAAACTGACAAAGACATTCTATTTCAAATAAATGCTGATTTATTTGTTATAAGAATGTATGACAAATAAATGTATTACAGTTTCCACAAAAATATTAAGCAGCAAAACTGTTTTCAACATTGATAATAATAAGAAATGTTGCAGCAAATCAGCATATCAGAACGATTTCTGCAGGATCATGTGACACTGAAGACTGGGGTAATGATGCTTTGCCAGCACAATAATAAATTACATTTCAAAACCGACAAGTTTTCTTTCAGAGATTTCACAATATTACTATTTTACAGAATTTTTTGATTAAGGCAATTGTGACTTTATATCTCACAATGTGGCTTTATATCTTGCAGTGTTTATTTATTTATTTATTTATTTATTTATTTATTACTTTATTGCACCAATTACATTTTCGATTTTGTATTTTGAGGTGGAACCAGACTTTTATTGCTTCATATTTTGGTGCTAGTCTTGTTAGTAAAATAAATATCTGGAAATAAATCATGGAATTCTTTTTGTATTTATTGCCCTTCGCAATCTGACAAGCGTTTTCAGTCCTCAACAAAACAGAAACGGCAAATCATAAATAAATCTTGCAATTTTTTGGTTCAATTTTTCGCATTTTTATTTGTTTTAATGCGTTTAATCCAATCCATTAATTGGTCCTGAATACATATTTTAAACAAGAACACTAAACCACAAAGTATTGTTCATTTGCTTATTCGTTCATTCATTAATTGTCACTTGTATAAATAACTACTTCATACAAAACTCATAATGTGTATCATATAAACAACTAAAAGCAACACTCATTTAATGAATGACGTGTTAAGTGAGTAGCCAATCACATTGATTCATAAGTGTTTTTGATTCACTAAAAAATAACCAGACTACAACTGATTGATTGATTGATTGATTGATTGATTGATTGATTGATTGATTGAAAATTTATTAATGCCGGTTGGGAAACTGGTTTGCCACCAACCGTACAACCATAAACACAGTACACAACTAACAGACAAATAAATAAATAAATATGCATTAAAAGAATGACAAAAACCTGATTATAAGACACAACTAAAAGAAATATTCAATTTTACAGTGCAAAAATAATCAAACACTAACACTAATAAAGGCCCGGATATCACTCAATAATTAACAGTGTTCATTAAAATATCTGACTGCTGCTGGGACAAAAGATCTTCTCATCCGCTCACTAGAACACAGAGGCAGAACCAATCGCTCACTGAAAGAGCTTCTGAGTCCCCTAAACAAATTGTGTAGTGGATGGCCTTCAAAAAGCAGGACAGTTTTCAATTTTGAATGTATCCTCTTCTTCACAGTAACCTCCAATGCATCTGGGTTAAGACCAATAACTGAACCAGCTCTCTTGATCAGTTTATTTATCCTATTTTTGTCCTCAACAGATATACTGCCCCCCCAGCAAAGTACAGCATAAAAAAGAACACTAGCTAAAATCCCTTGATAAAAAACATTTAAGAGCTTTGTGCTGATATTAAATGATCTTAGTCTCGACTGAGCCTTCTTCATCACAACACTAGTGTTCTCTTTCCAGTTTAGTTTTTCATCCAAATGAACGCCCAAAAATTTAAATGACTGTACAATTTCGATCACCTGACCTGAACTGGGTCCAATATGTTTCGCGAAATTTCAGATTCCATAACAGTGCTGCGGTTTTAAAATCGCACTTCAGTGTTTTATCCACATTGATGAAAGAATGCACATTCAAGAACTGTAAACATAACTCAAGGTCATAAATCACTCCGTTCTGGTATTTTTTAAACCATGGAATCGGTTCCCAGTTCTATTTAACATTGGGCTTGGCAACGAACGGCCTCAGACTTTTGCTATTTCAGAGTTCAGCTGAGAGAGACGTGTCTGAATGCTAATGCCTCGTACAAATAAGAAGCATAAGACATTTGCTCAGAGAAAACCAAAGATGAATAGTGAAATCATTCATGCTTATCGAAGTGAGCTCAGTCAAGAGAGTCCGGTAAATATTTGTAGGATACTGATGCTGCCATAAATGGATAGGTTTAGGACTATTAACCTCCGGGAACGGCCGGTTTTGGATGGGTATGTAATGCTTCATAAGCCAAACACGAGCTGTGTGGACTCATAAAGGTGAAAGTTTGGGAGTTTTGGCAGATGAAGGAAGTCAGCATGTGTTTTCTGGCAGTGAGAGCCGATCTACCTGGTTGTGTTTTATAATGATGGTGGACTGTAGCTCTCGCTCATTATAACTAGTTACATGACTGAAAAACAATGAAAGAAATATTAAATATTCACAGATGTTTGAAAACGAGCCTTGCCCTCAAGTCACTTCTTGTGTCTGTTGATGTTAGAATTAACATGTCTGCACTCACTGGAGAATAACAGCTAAATGTTTTATGAGTGACACTGTACACCATTACTCCATGATGTTCAGCCATTAGGACTGAACAAAAAAAAACTTCTCTACTTCTTTCCATGCTCATTTTGAGGACAGGTTTCGGTTCATTTGAGATATTTATCTCTTCTTGTCGGTTGAGACATGGCTCAGGAGTTACATAAATAATATCAAAATTCTGAGTGTGATACTTCTGGCTCTGCTTGTCTGTTGAAATATTTAGACAGAATTCACTAAACAGTTGTGCCACTTCAGTGTACACTCAATCCAGATTTTAAAATGTCCTGATAACAAAGCTAAATTTTGAGCATCATTACTCCAGTCTTCAGTGTCACATGATCCTTCAGAAATCATTCTAATATGCTGGTTTGCTTCTCAAGAAACATTTCACATGATTATCAATGTTGAAAACAGTTGTGCTGCTTAATATTTCAAAAGAACAACATTTATTTGAAATAGAATTGTAACTTTACCTGTCTTTACTGTCAAAAAAAAAAAAAAAATCTTACTGACTCCAAACTTTTGAGCGGCAGTGTGAATAATCTAGTGGAGCAATACAAGAGGGGAATTGCTCTGTAAAAATTGCATTATACATTGCATTCATGTATAAATATTCCCCAAATACTTCTCTAAATATCTCTCTTATTCAGTTCCTCTCTCACTCTTACATCCTGTTATGACAGCATAGTCTTCTGAGCTCAATCCAAACACACATCTGTCATCGCCCTGGCCTTTAGTTTCGTGGCAAAATCAGGCTTGAGGCTTTTGTGCTGGCTGTTTGTCTAATGGGAAATGTGGTTTAGGTATCGAATTCATGTGAGGGCCATTTGATGAAATATTCGGCGGTCTATTGAGCAGATGAACAACTCCTTTGCATAAAGAGTTCCATGTACAAAATGGAAAAATACTTATGTTCTACATTACTATATAAAAAATACATAGTGCAATATAGTGGCAATGCATCATTTTATGTTTATTAAGTTCTAAGTAAATATTTCTTCCATAATAATTGCAGACCACAAATTGCAATTGCTTTTGTGGAATAAATGGATCAGAATTATAATAATCTGCATATGTGTGCATGCATCATATTTGATAAATATTGTCAAAGATTACAAAAAAATGTATTGGTCACACAATATATACTATATGCTATATTTTGCGCTTACTGGAACTGCTACAAAAATGGTAAACTTGCTTGTTATTACATTGCATTTTATTTACGCAAGGTAGATGGCCCATGAATTGCTTTCAATGACATCATAGCCATTATATTTCTCTCCACACGTGTTAGATGATTGTTGAACAAATCACTGCACACTTTGCCTGACAGAAAGGGCAATATAAGCCAATGTTCAATCTCGAATGACTCATGTTGCCAAGTCAGATCCTTATAATTGTGACTCAGTCTGCATCAGGTCCAAGTCAAGATTTCTGAGCACATGTGTCTGAGTTTTTGTTCATTCTAATGTAAAACTCAACGCTGCATGCGCATTACACTCATTTTGGGGGAGGAGAGAGAAGAAAGACTATTGAAAGTGAGATGGCTGAGAGACATTACAAAATAGAAAAGGTCAGAGGAATATCACTGGAAAAAGAGGGGCTGTGACTTTAAGCGGGAAGGCCTGATAATGGACGCAGAAGTTCTGTTGTTTCTGCTCAATACAGTACGTGACTAACATTGGTTTTGCTGTTTCAGATCCTGTTGTTGTATTGTTAGCTATAGTGTGAGGGAAACACTTCAAACAAGCTTGCACACTCTAACAATGAAGGGGAACCACCAATTGCAAGATAAAACCACTGCTTTTAAAAAAAAAGGCAAACGTTTCAGTCATGTGACCTTTCTCAATGCCTAGTTTAAGTGTTTCCCTGATTGGAGTTTTTGGTCTATGCTTCTCATTTGGACAATTTTAGATGCGGTGAGTTCCTTGCCTTTCTTCAGCTATAGTGACAGGACAGTTTTGAATGTCATTATTTTTGCTTTGCTTCAGCCAAAGAGACATTCAATCTTGCATTGAGTGTTTGAGCATTTTGTGGGCGGAGCAATGAAGGGAAGGGTGTGTTTGATCGGCTTGATTTTAGATATCAATAGTGTTTCTTAGAAATCACTCACTTTAAAGGCATCTATATGATGTGGTCTTACCTGCAGTGGACAGAAGGATGAAGATGACGGTCAGGGTTTTGAAGGACCAGCTGTTCATGGTCATCTCTCAGCCCTCATGAAGAAACAGTGTGAGGAGAGAGAGCAAGTCAACACACCCTCATTGCTCACCGCCTGGTGGTCATTTTATCCTGCAAGCTCTGAAACACACACAAATATAGGCTACAGGTAAACTTTACATTCTCAAAACAAGACAGTAAAATTTCAGTCATGATGCTGTTCCAACATAAAATATAATGGAGTGAAGGATTCATGCATTATTTTAGCAAGGCAATCTGTTTAGCTTGATATTTAAGTTAGTTGGAGCTACAGCTGGTGTTACAACAATCCTTTCATTATTGCTGTCAAAAGGGAAATGAGATATGACATGAGATATGCGAATATTAATGAGGGGAATCTTGGCACGAAAAATACCACATGACAAATAGATAAAACATGTTGCAAAGGATTAAATGCGATAATTCTTTATTAATGATTCCATCCAGGCGTCTTTGGTGAAAAGCATATTTTATAACAGAGCAATATGAATAAAGCCTTCCAGTCCCCACACAACTTATAAATTAAAATTCACTGTCTAAAGCCTTTTCAAAGCCTCTATCCTCACAGATCCTGGTGCGACTATCATGAGACAAATAATAATATATATATATATAAAAAAGATGGAATGGAATACTAACATATTTGCTACTGCATGCTACACAGCATAATTGCATAATACAAAAATAATTTATTATATGTGTTAAGAGCTACTGCTTAGTGGTTTTTGCATTGTGTGGGCATGAGTTCAACTCTGGCTTGTGCATTTATTTATAAATAAAAAAAATAAAAAAATTGAGTTATCATTTACAGTCGATTTGTTTTTGCCTGAATAGTAGTGAAATGGATGGTCAAGTCAAGCACATTATATTCTGGCTCTCTATATTTGATCAGGTTGCACATTCTGTCAAATGTTGTGTCAACTGGGTTTCCCATGCCTACAGAAAGTTCTCGTACAATACACTCTAAGCACAGGATGGGGAAAGTGGCCGGCAGGAGGATCGCATAGATTAAATGCATGTGTCGCACCAACACATTCTCATCCTTTGGCGTCATATAGGTGATGCCATATGACATTTCGTCGAAATACTACGCACATGGCACCCTTTAGCGTCAATATAACACACACTGTTATGGGTAGGTTTAGGTCTGGGGTAGGGTCTGTATGACGCCTTGGGTTCTGTGTGTTATATTGACGCTAAAGGGGGCCATGTGCGTAGTATTTCGACAAAATGTCATATGGCATCACCTATATGACGCCAAAGGATGAGAATGGGCTCAACATGCCTAAGACAGAGATCTTCAGGCAGGAGGAGGGGAAATGTGGCACAGCTATCGGATAAATGGAACTGCATTGCATAATATGTTGAACTAAAAGGTTTTATGGGAAAATGTCCTTGGTGTGTGAATGTGTCTCTCTCTATAGATTTATATTTATATCATCTATCTTTCTTATCTTTCTCTTTGTGTTTAAACAGCAGTCAGCATGTCTGTGTTTGGTTAACAGCTACACTAACAGCATGGTTGCTCTGAGCTGGCCGTCTGTCATAACACGTCACCATGCCAATCCGCCTCTGTCACCCGTACAGGCCTCTGAATCGCTTGTTGGCAGTCGTAAACACTCCCACTTGCCAACATGGAGGAAACAAACCACACACACACACACACGCACACACGCACACACATGTAGTAGGCCTACTTCCTTTAGTGATAAATGAGAGTGAGAGAGACAAAACTGTTTTATTCCAGTGGTCATCTCTGTGTTGTTTTTTTACTCATAGTTTTCAATACCATGAACTCTCAATAAATAAATAAATAAACAAGTATACATGCTATCAAACAACAATTATAATAATAATACAATATTTCAGACTCTCTCACAGTTGTTTCACACAGATGACGCACTGACAGACTGTTCTATTTTAGCTATAGCAAAATCATTCATGAAACAAACACCTAATTGATCTAATGTATAGATGCAGCTGAATAACTGTTGTTTACTAAAATTTGATCATTTTTACTAAACTTTAGTGATAAATGAGTGTGAGAGAGACAAAACTGTTTTATTCCAGTGGTCATCTCTGTGTTGTTTGAGGATGTGCCACAGTTGTCATGGCAACATTCAACTCCCAACTGTCACTCAGAATTCAGAAAATGCCACTGGACCGTCCAGTGCAAACTCATTAGTAATTTAAATAAAACATATTCTATAAATAAATTGAAATAGACATATATAAATAAAAAATAAAAGAAATACAAATACAAAATTTACGAGACCCAAATGTGCTGGGTGGTCTCACACACACACACACACCGTGCATTAATATGCAGTCATATTCGCACAAGCCCATGGCACACATAAATTCTCCTTAAAATATTTACTTCCTGACATACTAGTTTAGTCTCTAGAGTTTTTTACATAATATTTGATCTTCAGCAAATTAGGGTCCACCCCCCCTACCCTCCCCCCCCATCTTGTGCAGAAATGATCAATAATCAACACTGTGTATTAATATATACTGCCTCGTGTTTTTGCGGGAATGTGCAGTTACTGTATCGTATTGCTCCAAAAAACAGCCTTGAGTATCAACAATCAGATAATGCTTTTTCTGCATTTCAAATGAGGTAATGACTGTTTACTCAGGCATTAAGCCATGTCAGAGCTGATATCTTCATATCTTAATCAAACAAAGAAAGCAGCTCTGTTTGTGTTTATTGTTCCTTTAATACTCCAGCGAGGTCTGATGAGATAACAAACATATGCTGTGTGGTGAAACCAACATTGTACTTTTATATTCTAAAACCAGAAAGCGAAAAACATAAGGTAAAAAAAAAATATCTCACTGTCCTACGCATATGCAACAGCTTTAGTGTTACCGTGGAAACTCAGGGACATTCAGAAAGTATGTAAACATTAAAGGGACAGGTCACCCAAAAATACATTTTTTTAAGCCTCGTATTGTTCCAAACCTGTGTGAATTTCATTGTTCTGTGGAACAGCTTTAAGATGTGAATTTAATAATTATAAATTGAAAATTTATTCAAAAATTTATAATATTAATCCGTTGTTTAATTCAATTTTCAATTATTAATTGAAATTGAATTATTTATCATCAATTTAATTAATTTAATGCTTGATTAATCACTTATAATTGTTAATATATATATATATATATATATATATATTGCTGAAGAATGTATGTATATGACTTTCACACACATTAAAAGTCATTGGGGTCCAAAACAAAATATTTTATGGACATTTTGTATTCAAAACATAGAGACAGACAGATAAGAAAAAAAGACAGACAAACAAACAAAGAGAGACTGGCAGACAGAGACAAACAGACAGACAGACAACCAGACAGACAGACAAACAAACAAAGAAACACATCAACAGACACATCAACACTTGTTAATTTTAGAGATGAAGATCTGGACCACCCCCCTACACACACACACACCACACAAAGCTAGATGCAGTGTTTTCCTTAGATAGATCAATCCCTCTGAAACAGAAGTGTGGTATGGCTCTGAATTCTCTGACATTTGTGTCCAAATCCACTAGCAGTGTCTCTCCTGGCAGTACATCACATATCGCTTCACAGAAGCAGAGAAGAGTGTGAAGGACTTTCTTTTCCCAGGGCTTTACTATAGTGTGTATATCGATCCCCTCCAGACCGTTGTGCATGTGTGAGACTGTAGAGAATGGGAGACGCTCCTATTGCCTTTGAGCAAACGAGAATCACACAATTCTGCTTGAGCTTCGCTCGAGTCATTGTTCCTCTCTGAAGATCAATTCATATTTATATTCATATGCTCATCCAAACACCCCCTGCCTCCATTGAATAATAGAGTAGCTACTTGCTAATTGTTTGTGTGTTCTGTTGCTTGTAAATTTTTTATTACAGAAAGCTTTGCTAACTAATGTGAGCTTAGAAGGAAACAATGCCAGATTGCAAGAAGATGCAACACCATCCTCTGAGACTTACGACTGTTGTGTGGACAAGTTCCTTTCTGTTTTTCTGGTGTCAAAGGGACGTTTTTTGACACAATTGGGTAGAGGAGGTTTTTAATACCTGGAGAGAGGTATGCATTTGCATTCATCTCAGAGGCAGTTTTTAGTGCAGGACTAGAAGTAAAGCAGACAGGGGAAAATATACAATACACCTACTTTTTAATGGCCATCATTGAAGAAAGATACTTTTTGTCCACAGTATTTGGATAGACTACTCTGTAAAAAAAATACTTTCATGATTTGTAAATCACAACATTTTTTTCTTCTGTCAAAATCAATTTATGTAGTTCCGATAACTTAGTATTTTGAGTTTCTGATGATTAAATCAATCTCCTTCATTGTATTAACTCAATTTTTCCATTTCAATGAACTTCAAATTTTAAGGCAACCAGGTTATTTCCTTTTTTAAGTTAAACCAACAATATTTTTTGAAGATAGATCTGACTGGACAGACTTTTTGATGTCCATTTTAAAGGAACATTTTTGTGGAAGTATAACTGTATTCAAAAACCAGTCACTATATCATGATTTTGGATTGTTCAGCCCAATAAATCTGACTCTCTCAAACATGTATATGAGATGGAGCTGGTGCATGCAAGCTCTTACAGAGCTCAAGGCTCAATACACCCGACCGCACAATTCAAAATCAAATGCACCGCAAGACCAAATACAAAGTTATCCTGATTAAAAAAAATGTCCCTCAGTTATTGATCTTTTGCTTTCTGCCTGGCTTGACAATTTGAAACTGCAAAAAACTTCCACTAGCATTCTAAGATAAAGTCGTTTGTAGTAAATGCAAATCTTTGAGGGTGATGGAATCCATTTTAAGTTTTTATGCAAAATGTCATAGATTGCACCAAAAGATTTTTAATGGCACGTTTTTAAGAAAACAAACAGCAAAGTCTATAGACTGCGCAGGGTTTCATTCTGAGAATGTGTTTGGTTGAATTGAGATGTGCTGAACACTGAGAAGAGAAGGAAGGTTACATTTGGATAACATGAACTAACGTCATTAGCACTGCAGATGGTACAGACTGTTCTCTGCTCATCCCCATAGTTACCATCAATACACCCCTTACCTAAAACCAGAAAGAATGGCACGGGGATACAGACACCTTCAAACACCTCAAACATCAGATCAGGCACTGATGTGTTAGAAATGACCCTTTCTCAAATAATATTTTTGTTTATTGTTGTTGTTATTAACTCTTTATTTTACAGTGTTACATGTTACCTGTAAATTATTAATTACATAAACCAAACCCTAATCTAACTCTAACCCTGATTAACCATGTTAATTCATGTTACATGTATACCTACAAGGACACCTTAAAATAAAGTGTAACTTTTTTATTTTCATAATTTCTAATGTAATAATAATAACTGTAATTATTATTATTAAAAAGGCTCATAACAAAATATAATTTTGTCTATAATAATATAAGTAATAAACTATTAAAAAGTGTGGGAAACGCATATTAGTCTGGGGGGAATATGAGCTTGAATTTGTCATTTTATTATGAACTCGTTTTATCCTCCATTTTCTAATCTTAAATATTCATACTTTTATTTTTGTAAGATTAAATATTTTATTATGATAATATTATTATTATTAAAAAGGCTCATAATTCAAATATTATTTTAATATTATTAAAAATATTGTTTTGTCTATATAATATTAATAAATCTATACATTAAAAAGGGTCATAATAAAATGGCTCATTGGTGGGAAAACATTCTAAAGTGAGAGTAGGGAGAGAATTGGTAGGAAAATAGGGAGGTCATACATTTAAAAAGGTCAAAAATATTTTGTGTTTGTTAGTAGTTCGACTGACCTCCTCCATTTTCGAATGACTGTCCTTTTAAATGGGAGATCAACAGTTGTAAATACCCTCTTTCTCTGTCCATTTATGCCCAATTCACTCTCTCTCTCTCACTTTTCATTGCTGTGTTAGTAAAGAGCTCTTTTATTACTCTTCTGTGTCCGTTTTCTGCTGTAATGTGAAAACGATAGAGGCAGGCTTATTCATTACACCCATTAATGCGCATTGTCTTTAAGCGACTCAGATGCCCCTTTGTGTACACCGTCTGTGAGCCTGAGGGAAGACCTATCTGCAGTGTGATCGACTGCTCTTAGCTTTAAGATAGCTGTAACTGTGCCTCAGGCGTATTGATGCTTAAAGCAGAGCATCAGGTGTAATATATGACACACTCTGGGTGGATCTCAGAAATAAAAGAATTTTTTGCCTTTCAAGTCATCTATTCATAGCAAACTGTTTAGAGACATCCAGAGCGGGTTGTTTGTAACTGAGAAGAATGTCTCTTTCTCTCCGTCTCTGTGAAATGCAGATAACCAATGCTGCTGGGGCAAAAGGGGACTGAAATATGGCTCTCATTAATACTATCTCCTCCTAAATGTATTTCTCACCTTAGAGAGATGACATGTCCAGACTAAAATTAGGAGCCTAAATTTGGCTTCTGATTCAGAGAGAACTTTTTTTTTTTTGATAATGCCACATTTCAAAAAGTCTTTTAGTGTAGATGCTGGAAATCCTGTTTCATTCACAAAAACATCAACGCTGTGAGGAGATGCATCAGCTCACATCCTGGCCTCAGGTGTTTCCTTTGGGGGGGAGTGTTTCTTAGATACTAATGATCAACCATTGATATTTAATGGTATTACACGGCTTTCTGGAATAGTTTTTTGGTCAATCACAGCATTCAGCTGATATTTCCTAGTATTTGCTGCCATCCGTGGGAATACTATATATCAGACCACACATGGTAACTGAAACCAAGTCTTTCGTATTGCTGACTCTTGTTTCATGCAAACCCAACCGCTGCCATATCGCATCACTCAGTTATTGTTAACTAAAACTAAAACTATTAAAAATCGCGTTCAGTAATCAAAATAAAACTTCAATAAATTAAAATATAATAGATGAAAAAATTAAATATTAGAAACGTTGCCATGGCAACTTACTGAATAAGTATACAAAAAAAATACTAAAACTGAAATAAAAAGTATTTTTTTAATTTACAAAAAACAAAAAATAAAGAACTAAACCTTGAAGTAAAATGTAAAATAGATAGCTACTTCAACATATTAATACATACTATTATAGTAGTACTATTATAGTAGCCTATATAAATAATATAAAATAACCCTGCTGTAGTGAGAATGACCTCAGATTTTAGTTACTATCATATAATTTTAATATTAAAATGTAATATGTTTATATTTTGGATGCAATTAATCGTTGCCCAGCCCTAATATATATCTTATTTTGTATATATAAATACACACACATGCATATATAAGATTTAAGAAATATTTGCATGTATATACTTTATATATAGTTACACATAATTCACATTATGTATAAATATAAATATCTGATATATTAATAACACATTTTTCTTAATTATATACATGCATATGTGTTTATTTATATATACATTGCACACATATATTATGCACACATATACACTATGCACACATATATTATGTAAACACAAACTTTTATTTTGGATTAATCGTTGCCCAGACCCATATATATATATATATATATATATATATATATATATATATATATATATATAATTTATGCCCTTATAAGCTTAAACAAAAAGTTTCAAAACCCAAAAGTGGTTTGTAGTATTCTGGTCATGTCAGTCACTACATGTGTCTAATCAAGCTGTGAGGGTTTCTGACATGCTGTGGCACTCTATAAAAATCAGCTTGAGGGCTCCGTCCAAAATCACTCATCACTGCTCTGAGGATACATTCTGATAAACTAAAGTATGCTTGAGTATACCAAGTGACATCTCAGCTACTCAAAGAGATAAGAGAGCTGTCAAACACGTAGACTCACATAGTCTGAGAAATAACCGAAGTGGGGAACCCAATTAGCAGTTGTGAACTGCTGCCCGGGATGCTTCTGTCAACCACAAATGCACACAGAGATTAAATGGATGCCCATCTGCTGCTGACGTAAACAAGTTCATTACATTTCCCCCTGATCTTTCCACACTCTTGTCTCCAAGTTACCATCTCTCCCAACATTCCCTTTCCACTGCCGAGCAAACGGAATTTTTAAACACTCAAGAAACACAAACAACTGAGCAGTTCCCTTTTTAACCTGTGTGATTATCTAAAGCGTGAAGAGCTGATCATCATGTGTCTGCTCCAGCGTTCCCACAATATTCCACATTAGCTGCCAGTGTGTATTCAGTAACTGTAACTTGAGTGAATGTTCCAAGTTCAGCACATGAGAGTTAAGCAGGGATTGTCTGTGCTAATGAAAACAGACAGAAAAGTGCATGTTTCATGTTAATGAGAAGCAGAGAGTCAGTCTTACCTCTTTCTGTGTCTCCTTCTCTTGAAGAGCCAGTTTGCTTGATGTTACAGCATGTTGAATGAGACTCTCCAGTGGAGTGCGCCACACATGCACAGGTACACACTCATCCTGTCGTTTCCAGCAAGCGTTCAGGCTGTCATCTGAATGAGAAGATGAACGGAGGTAAAGGGGAGGAGAGGAAACACGCACTTCTGCCCTCTACCTTCCATGCGCTGGATCCCTGCACTTAAACTGAGCGCAGACAGAGCGAGTGAGAGAGGGAGAGGCAGAGAGGATGAGAGGGAGCGTGTGTGTGTGTTTTTATGTGTGGGTTAAGTTTTGCCTATATTGAGGAGATAGTAAAACCTGAAATCACCTTCATCTTTTGAAGAAATTAATGGTATCCATTAGGAAAATGGCTTAAAGCATGTTGAATAGTGTGAATTAAAATATATGCTGAAAATAGTTTGGAATAGGTTTGCAAGTTAAATTATTTACTTAAAGTACACACTGAGCATTTTATACATTTAAAATTTACATTTTATTTTAACTTCAGTAAGCACATCAAATATTTTACAATTTTTGTGCTCTGTTTGAATGCTTTATTTTTATATAGGAATGCACAATAAATTGGTTCCATATGGGTTGTTGGTGATATTATATTATTATTTTTGTTTTTATTTACTAGCCCTTGTTGGATATATATATATGCGTGCCATAAATGGATATTTCTTTACGCATAATTTTTTTATTTTATTTTAATAATTAATTTATAAGCATTTGAAACAATTTTTTAAAGGCTTATTATTAATATATGTATAAAAACATTTTTTATTTATTTATTTATTTATGTAGGCCTGTTATAAAATATAAATATTCAGTTATCTGCCATAACATGAAAATAATTTTCAGTTTATTGGTACCCACCAGAATTGTAATATTTATAGAATATAATATATTAAAAATGTAATATATATTGAAATTAATATAAAGCACAATAGACACACATCGATGTGGGTGAATGCTTCTGTGTATGTGTGTGTGTGGGTGAGTTATTCACCATGTGTAGCAGGATCTGGATATAGTCCAACAGTTGAAGGCAGAAGGTCAGTGTTGGCTCACTAATGAGGGATGGTCTGTGTGTGATTCTGACAGCTCGCTAGAGCTCAATCAACCAATCTTTCTCTAACACACACACTCATCCCCCTCGGTACATCTCAAAATCACCCATTCCGTGGACGAAGATCTCCACTTTCTAATAGAAAAGAGAGAGACAGAGAGAAATCGCAAATGTGTGTGTGAGGTCAAGATCTTTCTGTCCTCATCTGACCCAAATGAGAACATTCAAAACCCAATAGCAATACACTATAGCTCTCTCTGTTGTGAAGCATCAGTATTACATTTATTCTACTTGATATATGTGTGAAGCTGGAATACAAAACAGAGGCTTGAAAGCTGGAAGGTCTTATAAACGACTGGATACTCAATGAAACAGATGCAAGGCGAACATGGGTCATTGCAGGATAAGGGAAAGTCTCTGTATATGTTGTGTGGTTACATTTATACATTTAGGTTATCTGATATTTAGTAAAGACATGAAAGTGTGTGCACATCCCTGTCCACACTCTCAAATCTAGAAAGAAAGACTTGTCTCTGTGAGAAATGCCCATATGCAGAACTACGGTAAAAAGACACATATGTTTCTCTTCAAAGCAATAAACTAAAGAGCATTATGCATAAATCTTAAACGACATAGATCCTAAACTAGTCATTTAAACTGCTGGGTTGTTTTAACCCAATTTTGGGTAAAATATGGACCAACCCAGCCATTGGGTTAAAAATGTAATTTGGCTGGGTTTGTCCATATTTTACCCAAAATTGGGTTAAAACAACCCAGCATTTTTTAGTGTATGGCTCAATCCAGGTCTGGAGTTTCCAGATGTACAGATTTGTGAGGTCAGTCTAGTAACAAGGAAGCTTTCTAACTTTTTAAAGTTCAGGAAACTTGAAACTGTTCCCGTTTCTAATTTTCCATCTTCGTGTTCGAAAAACAAGAAAGTAAGGCAGGTAGTACTGCCAGTTACCATTCAGCCTACTTATTTTTAAAATGAATAGCGTGATGCTACTTTTTTGAACCTATTGGCTCATTGGAAAAATGTAGCTCAACCTGTATTTTTGCAAATCTCCAAAACAATACCAATTCATACACTGAACTGAACACTAGAGGCAGTAAAACATTAACTTTAATTCCTTTCGACACAAATTATGATTATTGATTAATAAAGACTTGTTCTCCTGCGGTTCCTTGAACAAGTTATGACTTATGACCTCAAAGCAATGTAACCGTAGTGAATCATTCGTAAACTATGTATGCATCACATAACCAGATCCGTATGGCTTTTCTTTATGGCTTTTCCTAAACTTGCCCTGTACCCCCTGTGATACACAAGTCATGATAAAAAAGCTTTAACGCTTTTCGGAGCAGGCTTTTTTTTTTTGAGTGAAAGCATCCCACATTGATTCACTAAAACACCCTATACACATTTGCAGTAGAATGCTTCGCTCCTGCAATACACAGTACTGCATCGAGCACCTGCATTATGACACCTCTGCATTCCACAATACACTCACCGACATATGCACGCACACAACGAATACCCACACAAACTTTTATTTAAGTGTGTTTCCTCCTTCTTAATCTCCCCCCCCACACACACACACCAACAGATACAATTCCATATCATGTTCACGTCTAATGGCTTAAATTTGCCAACAGTTATTAAAATATCTCCAATGTCACACCCACATCAACAAACACATATTTACTCTGAAACCATGCCACAAGCATGATTTTGATGAGATGCACGCATTAAATTGTAAAGAAGCTGCAGTATCTGATGGCACAAACGTGTCTGTCAGCACAGTCTGAGAAAGTCCTGACGAGGTTAAGCTTCAAATACGTGTCGGCTGAGAAAGGGAAAAACTGAGAAAATGATTTTCTTCAGAATCCTGTTGATGACACATAAATGTCATCGCATGTAGAGACAGAAGCAAGAAGCATCAAATGGAAATGTAAAAACTGTAGAACCAATGAGTATTTTATATTTAAATTAGTTATGTTAATCTATTAAAAAATAACGAAATAATTGCAAATTATTTTGTAATTTTATCGTGATTAATCGAATACCATTTGTATCTGACTGCAGTTTTGCTCTCTGTGCGAAGAGTTGTGAATTATTGAAAACTGGTCAGGTTTGACTGGTTAGGTCAGTCAAACAAAACAAAAAGAGCAAGATAGAAAATGCCTTTTTTAAAAGTTGAACTTTGGCATAGAATTCCATTTCATGCGTGAGACGCTCATGCGCACAACAGCCAAACGCGTCTGTCTAGTTTACATGACAAAACAATGGAAAAGTAGCTCGTTCTTTGTGAACTGCCCCTTAATAGCATGTGAATGAACACACATCCTTTGCAGTGCACCACATCATTATTTCATGAAGATGTTGGTGGCATCTCATGTTCCACAGCAGGCAAGTGCGACAGGCTTGTAATCTATAGGTCTTTTTTTGTTGTTGTTGAGCAAAATGACAAAACTCTTGAGGTCTGGGGAAATAATGAATGGGAGTGCCTAAAGATATTAAAGAAAGTGAATGAAAAAAACACACTTTTAACAAGCCTGTCTAGTCATTTATGAATCATGCTGTCCTCATTAGCATAGCAGTCTCTACATAGCAGCCCATAGGCTATTGTAATGTTTTAAACTGTTTAATCATGACCAACCCTTTGGACATCTTGTGTAGAGAGCGACAGAAGTATGTCTTATAAATGTAATTAGAGGGAGAAAGACAGATAAAGGTGTCAAGAAAGAGAATGAGATTAAGATAGATGAAAACTGGGGGAGGGAGCTGCTCCCCCCCAAAGTTTGTCAGGTGAAATACAGTTTAGCAAAGACCTCCTCCTCACCTTCCTGTTAGTGGAGCTGGATTTTATCAAGATCACCAGCTGCCTGGAACAACAGAGATAGTGATGGAAAAAAGAAAGCAAGCTGAAAAAGATCAACATTAGAGCCATAGAATGGTGAGTGATGTTGTTGAAGCTTGAATGTCTGCCATCAAAACCAAAGCAGTGCTTTCCTATGGACCTATTGACAGTGGAAATGAAATTTGTGCAATATTTCTTTTGGTTATTTTGTCCTCAATTCACTGAAAAACTAGCTGAGAAAAATCATACTGAGAAAGGATTTTCATCATCAGTTTCATTTGACATCAAAACAATACATTCCTATAGACTTAATGTCAAGCTGGACTCAAATACTTTTTTAGGTTGGAAAAACTACAACTATTCGATTTACGCTTTTGGTTATGGTGAGGCAGAAGGGTTAAAATCAGTGATCTGAACACAGTGGCTGGCTCTCTTTCTAATCACACAGAATAAATTTAGCTGCAGGTTTTCACTGATCTCCAAAGAACTGCTAATTAAAGGTAAATCAATCTGCACTTTGTAAACCCTGGTGCTTAGAGCATAGATTTAATCTACATCATTTAGCTCATTTGATGTTGTGTTTGGTTTACAGTCTTTAAAATTTGCCAGTATTCATTTTAGCATACACTCTCAGAAAAAAAGGTACAAAAGCTGTCACTGGGGCTGTACCTTTTCAAAAGGTAATCGTTTGTCTATTTCATGAGCTAATAAGTACATTTTAAGTCTTAATATGTACATTTCAGGTGCTGATATGTACATTTTTGGTGCTAATATGTACATTTTAGGTGCTAATATGTACATTCTAATTGTTAATATGTACATTTTAGGTGCTGAGATGTACAGTACATTTTAGGTGCTAATATGTCAATTTCATGAGCTAATGTCCATTTTAGGTAATATGTCCATTTCATGAGCTAATATGTCTATTTTAGGTGCTAATATGTCCATTTCATGAGCTAATATGTCCATTTTAGGTGGTAATATGTACATTTCCGGTACTAATATGTACATTTCAGGTACTAATATGTACATTTTAGGTGCTAATATGTACCACTAAGGTACCAATATGCAGCATTTGGGTACAAAAGTGTACCTTTTAAAAAGGACAGCTTTTTTAAAGTGACAGCTTTTGTACCTTTTTTTTCTGAGACTGTGTGTGTGCTTCTTAGAAGAACAACAATGGAAGAACAATCACTTTTATAATAACTGTTCTTAATCACGATTATTGTGAAAAATCTGTCAGAACTGGCTTTTATTGAGCAGTTTTGAGGCAGCATTAAAATTGGCCACATCAGGTGAAGTGGAAGCTAATATTATTCTTCCATTAGGTTTTCAAGGCAGTGTGTTAACTGTCCTATAACAAGGACAGAGTGATGTAAAAATGAATGTGAGCCATGAGCAAAAAAACACAACTAATGAGTAACAAAGGCTAAACGCTTTGGGCAAGGTGAAGGAGACTTGGGAGAGAATGGCTGACTTTACATCTGAGACACTCTTAAATAGCCAGTTCATCAGTAATGCTATATTTTAGGTTTTGTTTTACAGTTTTACATCGCAGTGGTTAAAAAGAAGTAGATTCCTGTCAGTGCAATGTGTTTAAAATGCAAGTTTAATTACACACGTTTAGTTAGACGTGTACCTGGGTCAACATATTTTGTTGATCCTGGAACAACATTCCTGTCTGAAAAAAATTTATCCTAACCGTCCATATCATACCCTCAAACCCAACCCTTCCCAGAGGGAAATGATAGGTGAATAACATTGATTGGGAACCCTGGTTGTAAGCCTAAACTGGACATGAACTGTAAACTTGTCCCTCAAATCTGATTGGCTGAATCCAAGATACAACAAATTTGTTAATCTAGGAACAGGTTATACTATAGGCAGAGCTCAGGGGATTGTTGACGCACAAGTTTAGGACTATTTGACTATGTTTAGAGATGATAAGGACTGTCATCACCACTGCTCTGTTACCATGGCAAGACAAACACAGCTGTTTACAAGCCTTCATTTGAAAGACTAAATGAGTGTTAGTGTTAATCCACAGTTTGTTATACAGTGGCAGAAACAGAATTTTCTTCCATCTTCACGTTGGGCACCGGCAAATTATCTACCATTGCATAATTAAGTATTTATTATTTACATGTTACTTTATTTAGTCAGAATAGACAGCTCGTTGATCTAGCCAACATAAATGTAATTGGCATAGATTTATCCAGATGCCTTTCCAGATGTTCACTTCCTTATTGATGAGTTTCATTCAGCACCTGACAAATGCACTTGATTGTGATGTGAAGTTAAATCTACAGTAAGTAGGAGGAGAAAAGGAGATAAGTAAATGAATGGACCAGTGTGAGGGGCGTGTGGGTGGAGGACAAGATCTATTTTTGTTCCTTTTTTAACAAGAGTTGGAACACATGCCTCTTAAGCAATACAGCTGGACTCTGAGGAGAACACGTCTGAAGATGCAAAATACAATGCTTTTGCAGGCTCAAACACAGTACAACATCATGTGCCTGTCACTAGTAACTATGGAAACACTTTGAATTTTCAATTTCCTTCTAAATAGCAGAACTAACCATCCTTGTCAGACCAAAAATGCTTAAATCCAGTCTAAAGTGCCGTTTTGTTCTTATTTGGTTTGGTTTAAATACAAAGTTCTGTCATGAAACTCTAGATGGCGTAGGCTCAGTCAGCTTGCAATCACATCTTTCCCTGTAAGGCACAGCTGATTGGTTCCTGCTGTATCAGCAGCCAATGAGCTCGCTTCTAAACCTTTAAATATTGGTCAGCATATTCTAGTTGCAGCACGCTTTCAGAAACCCTCCACCTTCCCTAGGTCCACCTGTTTAGATCTGCTACGGGTAATACATGTATGCTATATTGTACAGCAGCCGCATGTCACATCAGTTTTGTGTATGTTGCAAGTCTCGCAGCAATAACAGAAGCATATCAGTATTGTCATCTCCATTACCAAGCCAAACACTCAGAGAGTTGTCATGAAAGAAAGTGGTTTAGCTAGTCAGCCAGCTAGTTTTGAGACTAACCATAGGTTGTTTTACGCTAATAACCCATGCATTCATGAACCATTTATGCTAAAAAATCAACCTCAAAATAATCTGCAACCACTGCTGCCTTTCCTATAGGTGTTCTTGTCTCATGTTTGCTGTATAGTGCCTTCACAAGGTCATCTAGGCATAGATCCATAGAAAACACATGCTAACATGTCGTCCGAGGACGGTCGGTAAAAATAGGTACGTCACCCCAGGCTCCAGAGCAATGCTGGCTGATATCCAGATCTGCACGGCAACTGAAGGTGACAGTCACCTCTCTAACACAAGACCAGAGATTGTGACATTGCTGATCATTGCTGCTGTGATTGCATGGCTAATGATTTATTATTTGTTGTACCTGCAGAAAGCTGGCTGATAGAAATGTGCAGGTTGTGAGATATTACCAAACATTGCATGTGGGATGAGATATGATTATGGAAATGGATGCAAAAAGGGGCAAGAGCTTTTTTGGCCAAATGGAATCTAAAAAGAAGTTTCTAATAAATGGAAATCCCAAATTCCTGGAATGATTAAAAGACTATCTTCGTTTTTGATGCGATTAAGCCTGTTAATCCAACCCAAGAGTGCTGGAAGAGGACAGAGTTTCAAGGCACACACAAACACAAAGCAGCTGTTTTGGCCCCATTCTGCCGTTCTTGAAAGCTCTTATGCATTTTATTTATTTATTAAAAAGAATGCACATTTCTTTTATAGATGCAGGCTGAGTCGTTGAGCTGTTTGGGGAGCTTAATGCTACGCTCCTGCTTTTTGTAGAAAAGTTCATGGTTCAATGAAAGTATTTATGAGATTAACTGCAGAAAACAATCAGACTCACATCTACTTTACCTTGAAAGTTTAAATATGGCACCAATTTTTGGGCATGTTTGTGGCATTTCCTGATTTTCAATATTGCTTCAGTGAATCAGATTGCGCAAATGAACAATGCAATCGTTGGATGCAATTAATTTTTTTGCGAGCACTAATTGGGTGGATAATACAGTGAATGAGGATTTTCACGGTCAGCTTGTCTTCTCAAATGTCTGTTTCCTAACCCGTTGACAGGATGTTGCTGTTACCATGGCAATGCATCTGCTCTTGTAAAGTTGACCGAGAGGAATTTCGTAAAATTATTTGTTTACTTACTTTTCATTGCAGTTCTATTAGATTATAGAAATACATACTCAAATTGGCTTGGCTTGTGAACTTTTATCAGAACAACTACAAAAAATGCATGACAAGAACATACTGTATATCTTTATTATATCTTTTCCTTCAGAGGAATTGCACATAGGCAGCTGATGTGAGACTTTCCTGTCTGGGAAAAGCTAATTTTTTTTAGGAACACAACACAGCAAAAAAAAAACAGTTTAGGTCTTGGTCCTGCATAAATAAAAATGCTCTGTTATAACCGCTTTGCTGTTGTCATGACAATACATGCATCTTCAATTAATGCACATCAAGAATCAAAAAACAAATTAAAAAAATGTAAAAAAAAAAAAAATATATTTAAATGAAAAAATATTATGTCAAATGAAATATTAAAATTATATATATATATATATATATATATACATATATATCATTTATTATATATTAATTAAAAAAATAATATCAATTATATATATATATATATATATATATATATACATACATACATAAACACACACACACACACACTATATTTTATGGTATAGTCAATTAATATAATTAATACTTAAGACTACATTATATCAAATATTAAAATAAAATGTATGTATTATAATTTTATTTTTAATAAAAATAAATATACTATAAATACATTTTAAAAATATTACTGTACAAAATATATTAAATAGAAAGATATAGAAAAAAAACAACAACTTTAATTTAAAAAAAAATGTATCAGGATTTTTGAGGAATATCAATACAATGCTTCCATGCAGTCTCTGTATGATGATTCATATCTGATTCTTTCATTTCACGTCCTGAATGTGTTAAAAACATATATCTCTAAAACTAAATCATTCGGTTTTTTTTTTTTTTCAGCTACGTCCCTCCCACCCTTCCAATTCTCATCTCTCCTAATCTGGAGACACAGGGCGACAGGTGATACTTTTAGATACTTCACACGGCCTCATTTGCACTGACGGCAGATTGCAATCAACAGGTCAGGGGAATAATTAAAGTGTAAAGAGGATGGAGGGGATGGGAGGATGAAGAGGGGATGAAATGATTATGAGAATTGTACCACATGCAGGTTGAGCTTGGAAGAAAAATTCTCATCAACACCACAATCTTCATCTCCTTCGTCCATCTTAATGATTGGTGTTTGTATAAATGATGCTTCCTCTCTGCTAATCAGGAGTATGTATGAGTACCCTCGCTTTCCAGAGCATTTAATCAGGCCTAATCAGTGTTAAAAATCCACTAGTATTCACATATGAAAAAACACACTGTTCTCACCAAGCAGCTCAGAGAAATGCATTTTATATTTGGAGACTGAATAAAGTCAAATATGACATTTCTCAAGCTATTTTTCTCTCAAAAAGAAACTTGACTTCCTCTGAAAACTGGCCAGACATTTCCATCCCTTTTAGCCCGCTGAGTGATTTGCTGCCATTCGAGCGAGAGCGGCAGGGGTGTCATTTATGCCAATGGCTGGTTGTATCATCGACCCGTGAATTGTATTTGTTGATAGGTCACCATCTGTCACCCTGGACCAGATGAGCAGGCTATGGGATGGGAAATGTTATCACTGAAATGGCAAAATGTGGATTGAGGGAAGTTGTGGGAGCTACAGGACAATTGGCTCCCTAGAGACAAAAAAGGGTCCCCATTACATGGATCATTTTTTCCTTTGCAGAATTCTGACAAAAACTATTCTCGCAGAGCTCTGACTGGCATCACCGTTAATGAGAAAATGAAATCCACAAAGTCGATAATCTTAATCAGGTGGAGTTATTTTGAGAACGGTGAGGCTGAGAAGCAGGTGAATGTTAACCAATGATTAATAAAGTTTAAGAGCATTCGCAGAGCCACAGAGGCTGGGTATGTGTCAAGCATAGCCTGTTTATGAAGTTAAATAGATGTCGTTGATGTAGGAAAATGCAATCAGGGGCTTTGTACCTGTGAGCAATCAATCAAAATATGGAAGGAATCCAAGTAAGGCTCATTGGAAAGAAAGTGTTGCATTTTCTACAAAATTATATATGCACGTTTCACAAAGAGAAATGTCTAGTTAGTAGTGCTAAAAGCTATTAATTCCCCAATCCCCGCCCCCAAGTTGTGGACCATCGAAATAAAGTGTAAGAAAATTAAATATCCAGTGAATGGCGCTAAAAGGTTAATGCTCTATAGCATTTGCAAATAATATACCACCTACATGAAACACTAAGCTGTTGCCAAAAAACAGTTGCTGAAAAACCCTGACATATTACTTGCTTCCTGAAGTCTTTGAGCTTGTGTTTTACGGGACTAGTACCCAACATCGCAAGTGCAATGCTGTTCCAGGTGAATTACTGATCAATTTCAGCATGTTAGAAAAGCCAAACATATGGAGCTGGTTTCAGATCATGGACTGAGGTGTTTTGCAGTCATAACAGTATTGTTCACGGAGCCGTGTAAAAACAAGTCTTTTTTTTTAGTCGATAATCGTAATTTGTGTGTAAAAGTTGTTGGTGTTTTACTGCCTCTAGTGTTCATCTCATGAATTGTATGTACGTGTTGGAGTTTTGTAAAAATGTAGGTAGCGGCATGTTTTTTTCAAGTGAGCATATGTTGAAGAAAACATGAAACAGATGGTTGTGATTACCTTTTCTTAAAATTTGGTTTTGTTTAATTCACATAGACGAGTCGCTGATTTGGTCATTCATTTTGAGAACAAATTAGAGGTTCTTCTTTGCCAAAGGCTTTACATTCTGCAAGAAATTAAGTGATGATGCCTGTTGACACAATTTAGATGATTTGTGCACAGACACTATTTTACCTCTCGTTCTCTCCATGTGACAACCGGCTAATGTTGCCTCTGTTGAAAAGCTTTAGTTGTTCTTGAATATTCAGTTATTATATTAACCCGTAAATGCATACCTCGGGTCTTTAGTGACCCGGGGCATCATTCGTTGCCCTTCTCCTCATTCACTTTTTAAAGTTAGACATCAACCTTTTTAGTATTCCTCAATCGATTCATTATAAACAATATAACATTAATTGAATTATAAAACAATTTATGGGACTGTTTTCCCATACATTTGTTTGTAAAAATTGTATAGGGTCACTAGCGACCCGAGGTGTGTGACAGTGTATGCAAATTTATTTCTGATCAACAATAATTCAATCATTGATGCAATTCACCTTTACACAATGATGAAGTGATGTTTCACTCATAGTTACCGCAGGTGGAAAACAAAAGAATAGGAAGTATCATCAGCAAAACTTGAAATGGCTCAGTGATTTAATGCATAGCAAAGAACTGAACTCTATCAAATATTAGTGTCACTGTCATGATTGTGGATCTGGTGAAGAAGCTGTCAGCGATCAAAATATTGATTTAAAAGATTGATAAAATTGATAGTTTTGAGAATTGGCCAAAGTTTGAGATTGCAAATGGGCTCATAGTCACAATCTCAAACATAATCTCAAAACTGGACAGTGATGATAGCATAAAAAGCCTGCTCAAACCGAACCCTTCCAAGCTTTTATATTATCGCGACAGGTAGAGATCCATCCGTGTTAGATATAATTCCTAGTCGCTAAAGACCCGAATTTATAAGAATGATTAGCAGAACATTCATGCATTTAAAGGGGTCATGAACTGGCTTTTTAAATTGTATTATATTGTTGTCTGAGGTGAACTTATGACGTTCGCTTGGTTTTTGCATTCAAAAACATCAAAATGAACAAGTAATAGGCTATTTTCTACCCTAGTTTTGAGCCCAGCTTTTATGGGCGTCTCGCACTGAAGACTTGGAAGTAAACGCCCACTGCTGTGAGTGGATAACAGTTTTGCATATTATAATGAGTTTCAACTCACCCGTCGATGCACTTGGGGGAAATTGTTTAGAAAACGTCCATTGTTGTAAAATGGCAACCGGAATGATTCGCTCATACATGTTCGACCCAGAGTCCGTGTGTTGCACCATTCCAGTCAGATCCAATATAGACAGCACAGCACCGTTCTTCAATCCAGTCTATTGCAAATCCAGTCTTGTTTTAAAAACAATATTCAGTGAAATTAAGCGAATAGATGGACAATGTTTTACCCTCATCAGCTGGAACGTCATTAAAAATAAAGTTTATCCATGCAGTCCTATTGGAATCCAGAGGAAGCTTATGCAGCGACTGTCTTCTTCCACAACCAGGCGCTGCACAATATTTTGTATTGCTCGGTAGCTCGATCCGGTTTGTCATCACGAGGTAAAGCCTATGTTATTTAGCTATGCGCGTAATGCGCGAATCGGTGGGCGGGGCTAAACCAGCCATGTTGAAGTAGGCGTTGATCTTCTTCTGCGGGGGTGATGTTTTATCCTCTTTCACGCTAGTTCCCCACTTTGAAAAACGAGTCGTTTGCTGAGCCTGGTGTCAATAAAAGCTTATTGGACTAAGAAGGACGTTTCAGTTCTGAAACTTGCAGGATATTCTTATAATATGATGACCTCTTAGATGTCAAAAGCTCAAGGAAAATTTGATTTCTCAGTTCACCACCCATTTAAAGGTTAATAATCAAGACCAGAGGCCTGACCTTCTGTCAGTGAGGAAATGGCCATCCTTACTGAAATATTCATGCTTTCGACAAGGCTTTTCATAACGCTCTGTTGTTCCAAATCCTTTTCGATGATGTCCTCAGAGATGGCAGATGGCATTTGGATTTCTAACATCTTCTGAGAGACTCGCTTGTGCCAGAGATTTCATGGCGACCGTACCGCGAACACAGAGACTGCGAGAGAGGTCAAGTGCTTCTGAGAGAAGTGAACAGCTTCTCAGAACGAGCCCGGCTATTAAAGATCGGAGTAAACATGACAGGGTGGCACATCAGTCAAACTCGGCGGCGTAAATCTCTTTGCTCTGAATGAGAGAGATTTTAGACTCGATGAAGAGAGCAATAGAACATTTCAAAGCAATAAAACTATCTCAGTAATCATTAATACGGTCTTTATCGTCTTAATCTTTTCTGTTTCTGCAACAATATAAACCTCTACGACCATTTCACCTCACGCCAAAGTGGAAAGCGATTAGACGGCTGTTATTTTACGGAGTGAAGGAGAACAGGATGTTTTGAAGCCAATTGCTCAAGCTCTCAAAGGCATTTGTCATTATATAGAAACATTAGTTTTGGTTCTGTTTGCTTTTTTCTGAATCCTCCAAACTTCTAGAATAGAGTGATAACCTTTGGCTGGAGTTTCAGGTGTCCCACAACAGTAGAATAAACAGAAACTCTAACTTGGGCTCACAGAAGGAATTTATGTATCTGGCTGCAATACAAAGAGACTGCAACGATCAGGAAGATTTGTGGAGTGAGAGAGAAAGAAAGAGAGACGTTCTGATTGTGTTTGCCCGTCTAAAGCATCCCATGATAAAGCACCGGTGTCTGGCATCTGTGTAAAATATTTACTTAGTAGATCTAAAATCAATATCAGTGTTCTTCTTGCCATAAATTCATCCTATGTACATGAATTCACTATTTATTTTTTGGCTGCTTGGCTCACCAACTAACAGCATGTGATTACAAACAGCTTGCTATAAATACAGTATAGACAGAAACCAGAAACTGAAGCCAATCCACAAAAATAAGAAAGAAATTATTCAGTGCGGGTTGGCAAACTGCGCCCACTGATTTTTATGTTCTATCTGCAATGTTTTGGAAATTATACTCTTCAGGTAATGGTGCAAATGCACCCACAACATAATGTAGCCCTCTGTAGCTCAAACTCGGATTTCTATTTAAATATATTTATATGCAATTTAATCCTTTGACGTCAAACCTGAATTTTCAGCATCATTACTCCAGTCGTATGTGCTGTCATGCTGCTCAAGAAACATTTATTATTATTATCAATATTAAAAACATTTTTTTTCAAGATTCTTTCATGAAGTTTTTAATAGAACAGCATTTATTAAATATCTACTGTCACTTTTGATTAATTTAATGCATCCATGCTGAATAAACATTAATTGCTCATCTGAAATGTGGCTGAGTCATGCCTTGTGGGAAGCTCTCTGACATATACCGCATACGATTGCATTAGACAACGAGAGTTTAATCCATTGCAACTTGTCTTTCTTTGAACTGACCTACCAAATTAAGACACAAAATTAATTCACTTTTGTGAATAACGTGCAGAATGCCAGATTTACTTGGAGACGGAGAAGTGTTTGCACTGAGAATGCAAATGACTTCATATAAATACAAAAACTGTATTTATTTGAGAGCACTTTGGCATCTGGTTTAACCTGGATTGAGGTGGTTATTAAATAAGATTTTCTTTATGAAAAATCGCTCAATAAAAAGTGGTGCATTTGTTTAGTGAAATCACTGATTTTACAGGCTGCAGGCACAAGTAGTTGCTTGGGCTCTAAATTTCAGACAATCTTTGTTCCAAACATCGGTGATAAATCTTTGAACAGGGATGCTTCATTTAACCTGCACTTTCAGAGTTTGTTACGCCGATGGCGCTCGTGCTGTTTGTGAGTAGTTGGCATTTTCTGCCTGGTCCTTCACTATGAATTTGATGCATCACTTTGGGGTCCAGATAATGGAAACTTTAAAAAGGCATCCATTATGTTGACTCAAGTGGCGAGATGAAGGAGAGGTGGATAAAGGATGAAGTGTCAGTCAGAGGAATGAGGGATGCTTTCATTTCATCCACAGCTATTCAAATGAAATGCCAATTCATTACATTCAGATTACTGTCCTGGATAACCGATGATTGGCCGAGGTTTTAAAGCAGTCAGAGCAGAATACGAAGACCAGTCTAGACAATGAATCCGCATGGATGATGGTATGAAATGACGGAAAGTGTCATGAATGGCTTGATCAAGGTTAAAATTCTCCTGCATTTTATTGAACCCCATTATGAGATGTCGATTACAGTCTGCTGGATGGCTATAAAAAGACCATTCAGGCTTTTGGACAGCTTACTGGCCACAGTGGCTGATATGGGGCCTCAATTTCGGAGGCATAACCTCTCGGTCGAGTCCTATTTACACTGGCATTAATGGAGCTGTCGTGTTCTCTCATCTCTTTGACATACACACAATGCCTGTTGTCATACTGCTCTGAAATTGTGGCCCACCTGGCTTTGAGAATAAGCTTGTCATAGGGTGGTCTGCTCACAGTGATAACACCACGGAAACTGTCACCGGGCAGCCTGTCGCCACGGAGGGCCGTAGTCATCAACGGCTACTGCACCCACACAACAAAAGTCTGGGGAACACAATGACCTGCCAGTCTGTGGTCCGTGAAAGAGAGGTGAAGCATAATTAAAGCAGCCCGCTGGATGTTTTCCTCTGAATGCTGGATTGAAGTTCACTTAAACACAGAATATTAAGCTACTGCAATGTGGTTATCCGGTTGCCCTTATATGCTTTTTGGAGAGCGGCATTTCTCGTCATTTTTATTTGCATTTTTATTTGCAACAGTGTTTTTGAAGTTATTCTCCCCCTTCCCCTATAAAGAAAAGGTTCTATATAGAACCTTAAAAGGTTCTATCAGTGCTATGTATTTGGAACCCCAAATGGTTCTATACAGAACCCCTTTTAAGTGTTCAATAATAAGAACCCTTTAGGGTTCTTTGTAACCAGGAAAAAGGACCTTTGGGTTCATTCATTATCATTTGTTTTATCCTTTCTGGATTAAATATTTCATATTATTGACAAACATCAAGACCCTAAAATGTATTTATGAATATATGTGAATGATCACAAAATTCAAGATATGGGGGTTAGAAAATGTATATATTTATATTATTTTATGTAGTTCACACGAAGAGTGCCATTTCAGTTTTTCTCCCCAAAAATCAGCATGATTAAAATGTGATATTAAGTTACAGTTACAGTTTAATAAACAATAATTTTATTACAACTATAAAATGTTACAGAATAATGTAATATATGAATGAATAATAAAGAACCTTTGTGCCAAAGGGGTTCTTTCATTGTCTTTATAGAACCTTTTTTAGCATAAAAGGTTCTTTGGAGTTGAGTAAAGAACCCTATGCTTTATATAACCCCAATGAACCCTTTTTTCTGAGAGTGTAGTGTTAATCATTATTTCAAGAATGTGAAGATCAGCTTTGTTTAACATTAAGCTACTGTGTACAGGCGTGATTTTCTGAATTTTCTTGAAGTTCACTGACATATATCCGAGGCATGACTCAGTAGTCTGAGGAGCCAGCGCTTGGCAAATACAGAAAATTTAAATCTCCTACGCACTCCAAAAAACATACAAACAGACCCAGGACTTTAATAACGCAAAACATGACTTGCATCCAGCCATTGGGCCAAAAAAGTATTTATTTATAGAGTTAAATTAAACTCTTTAATTTAAAGAGTTAAAAATGAAAAGGGTTTGATTATAAGCATCTTTAATTGGTATTACAAGTTTTATTCTGTAAAACAGGCTCGCAGCCAGAGCTCAAAGTGATTCTGTTAAAAACAGGAGGCAGGCAATCCTTTGTTTATCAAACATTTAGGTTTGGCTGGAGCCTCCGTTAACGTCTTTGACAACATCCGTTCCACCCCTCCATTAGTTTGTTTACAGAAAGTTAATTTAGTTGGAACCAAATGAAGCACACTTTGCAGGGTGTTTTAATTTAGAGTTTCACAAGGAAGCGCTTAAGAACATTTTTGAATCTGTTTTACAAACAAAACAACTTTTTAATTTCAGTTTCGACGTGCTCCTGTTGTTCTTGAACTAATCTCTGGAGAACAAGCGAGTGCCTGGACAGCAAGCATTACATGTTTTAATTATATCTACAGTAAACCTCCCGTATGGCTTTCAAACTAACCAAAGTATAAGAAAAAAGTTCAAAAATGATTTATTAATCGGCATCAGTAATGGACAATAGAACATTGCAAGAGATAATATTTCGATTTAAACGCTATGCCCTTGGGCACTCTGAACATTAAACATGCATCAGTTTAGTAAATTTGTGCATTTTCACTAGCAGCAATAACTTTCAGACTGCCATCAGCTGTCAGAAACGTTGTTCAAAAAACCGCAGGAGCAAGCAGTGCGAAGTTTATTAAATTGTCTGATCGTGAAGAAAAAGTAATGAGGGTGACATACAAAACTCGCCCACAATAATTTAAAGGAACATGCTGAATTCGAGGCACCCTGAACTGGCTGAATAGAGTATATAAAAGAAGAAGAGTAGACAGTAAATCACAGAGAACAAGTGTAAGTGGAGCAAAGGGTCCATGGGGAAAAGATGGGTAAGTAATTGCTGTGTTCATGAAAACATGATCACAGAGCACCCATCCAAAATTGCTGTCAGAGTCAGTCCTTGACATCCTTACAACAAAAGAGTATTGCTCTCAAGTGAGAATAATACACACTTTCACTTTTTTCCAATCACTCTCTCTTGCAGAGCACAATAGCGCAACGGAAATAGGATTTTAGGATGTCATAGGAGCACTCTAGACTGAAAGGCTAAGATAAAATGCCACATTTTGGGCGGAAACTGAGGCCGCGTTGCATCCTTAATGGACATGGCAATCCCAGAATGCATTGTGATAAGCTCAGTGATCATATCTATTTGATGATTTCATTGACCAAAATATGTTCAGTCTAATTAAAAATAGAACCTTTTAACCAACATTTGTGTCCTATATATATAACATATCAAATTGTTAGCCCTGTTGGAATAATTACTGATGTTAGCTTGCTACTAGTCTAAAGGTAGTAAAGTCTTGTGAGGACGACTTTTTAGTATGGTGTGCATGCTGTACAATGTTGCTGCCTATGTAGCAATTGAAGCCTTCAAGCATGTTGACTGACAGTGATTTGCACTGACAAAGCGACCTCAAATCATTAATTTTCAATGGGAGTTGCCCATTTCTGAAGCTGTATAAAATCATTCTGTCTCAATCGCCCCCATACCCTGGCGTCCACAGCTGAATCATACAGATGTAAGTTCCTTTTTGCTCAATAAAAAAAGGAACTTGCAAGCACAATGCAAATGCACTCGTTTTCATTCACTCCTTCAAGTGAACTTCTAGTTGACTTTATTGAGGAATAGTGATAGAGATTTTAGTGTGCAAATTTGCTGCTGCAGAATCCTAATTTCTCCTCAATGCATTGGCTGAGACAAGGGGTGTTTCTCAATTGGAAGGCTGCATCCTACTGAGACTGCGTCCGTCTTAAACCAGTCCTTCTGAGGCTTTTATAAGGAGTCATTCTCAGGATTGAACAATAGAACGAGATGGTCAAGTCCACACAGGCTATTATATATTTCAAACCAAGCTGCTTTCTATTGGTCAATGCGGCGGAGACACGTGACACGCCTATTTTGAAACCTGCATGGGAAATGTTTAGACCTCATGAGAAGTTTCAATTAAAACATAGCCTAATGCCTTGACCTCCAAAATCTTTTTTCCCCTGCATTACATGAGAAAATTGGACAAGCTCAGTACTGATTTATTTTCAAATAATTGATTTTCATGAATTGTTTGCAAAAGATTGTTGGCGATTGGGAGGACACGAAGGGCACACTTGAGGAATCCTTTAAAACACGCTGAATAAAGAACGCAAAATGAAGGCTGCCTTCCAAGGATCCTTCAAATTTAGATGACATTCAGTGGCACTGGATTACATTGCAGCCCACATGCAGCTTTTCAATTGAGAAGCACCCACATTTTTTATGGGTTGTCTATTCGATGCCTGATTAAGAATAATTGAAACAATCGAACTGTATTTGGATTCAATCTTGAGGTACTTTTGAGTAAGTATTGCAGGAAACTGTAAAACATTGCTTTATTCTGTATATCTTATCCTAATTTGAAAATAATTAAGTAAATAAAAATACTTAACTTAGACAAATGAATAATTGTGCCTTTTAAATTACATATCACAATGTAATAGAAGCTAAAAATGTTCAAATTAAAAAACTTTTCCTTTATGTTGTTTACAGAAAGCCAGCAGTTAGCAAGCAAACATCTTTGGCTACTATCTTAGCATAAAGCTAACAAGAACAGCTCTTGATTAGCTAGAACAAAACATCACAATTACATGCTTTGCTTTTGATCTGACATTGAAAAAGGAGGATAAGATTCTGCAAGAGGATAATCTCAGCTTTAGTTAGCAAGCAAACATCTTGCTAACAAGCAAAGTTAGCAAAGCAAGCAAGTTAAGCAAGTAGCAAGCAAGTAAATCAAGCAAGTTAGCAAGCAAACATCTTTGGCTACTATCTTAGCATAAAGCTAACAAGAACAGCTCTTGATTAGCTAGAACAAAACATCCCAATTACATGCTTTGCTTTTGATCAGACATTGAAAAAGGAGGATAAGATTCTGTGAGAGGATAATCTCAACTTTAGTTAGCAAGCAAACATCTTGCTAACTAAAACAAGCAAAGTTAGCAAAGCAAGCAAGTTGGCAAGTTAAGCAAGTAGCAAGCAAGTTAGCAAGTTAGCAAGCAAACATCTTTGGCTACTATCTTAGCATAAAGCTAACATGAACAGCTCTTGATTAGCTAGAACAAAACATCCCAATTACAAGCTTTGCTTTTGATCAGACATTGAAAAAGGTGGATAAGATTCTGTGAGAGGATAATCTCAACTTTAGTTAGCAAGCAAACATCTTGCTAACTAAAACAAGCAAAGTTAGCAAAGCAAGCAAGTTGGCAAGTTAAGCAAGTAGCAAGCAAGCAAGTTAGCAAGTTAGCAAGCAAACATCTTTGGCTACTATCTTAGCATAAAGCTAACATGAACAGCTCTTGACTAGCTAGAACAAAACATCACAATTACATGCTTTGCTTTTGATCAGACATTGAAAAAGGTGGATAAGATTCTGCAAGAGGATAATCTCAACTTTATGGTAGCTTAATGAACAGTGATCCGCTACCTGATTCGGGCTACTAGCAAAGACTCGCCGACATCCAGTTATTTAATTGGTGTCGGTGTGAACACCAACATTGAGAAGGGTTCCCATGAAGACCATAGACAGCTCATTAGATTTTAGGAGCGAGCTTCAATCTAGAGGTTCCAGAGTTCCTCAAATAGTAAATGGAAAAGAGACAGGATTTCACCCACACACATTATCTTTTCCCTCTTTTCGAACAAAAGTCCCGTTCTACTGACAGTAAGTCTGCAACCGTACCACCACACATTTCAAGTACATTAGTGCTAAGTGTAAAACAGAGTGAGAAAAAAATAGCCCGTGCCTGGGATCGTTTTCATGGCACATACGGCTATTGCCAGGTTTGTTTTAGTTACGGTGCTAAACAGAGAAATGGGCATGATGTTCCAGTCGGGCCCGTTTATACAAGCCGAGAGATAAGAGCCAAACTCAGGTCTGGACTCTCTCACCTCTTCCTCCTCCGCACGCAGTCTGTGGACGCTTTGGGATCCTTCGCTGAAGCAATTTGCAATTCTGACCACATTTGTCACCGTGTTTACGCAGATCGCATACATCTCCAAGTATTTTGCGAGTGCTAATGGGGAAAAGACTAAACTGAGGCTTCAACAGGCTTATATTTACAGCGTAGGTGATTACAGTAGACAAAAAAAGCAAAAAATCGCAAGTTTTTCACTATATTTCAGCCTCGATGACTTCAATAGTTGAAAAAATGTAAACAGAAGCTTTAGTATACAGTGTATATATATATACATGGACTGTATCTACATATACAGGATTGTGTCTATGCTGGTGTATATTTAAAGAGTTCAGATGCAAAAGCCTCTAAATGCCATTTGAAATTTTCTTCTTTAATGATGATTTTTATCAAACTTGTATATTTAAGTGAAATTACTGAACTTAAATATACAAGTTTGATAAAAATCATCATTAAAGAAGACAATTTCAAATGGCATTTAGAGGCTTTTGCATCTGAACTCTTCATTTTTTTTAGTTGTAGTATGTATGACAGCAGTATTTGTCCCAGAAATACACTGTCCTGCTTTTAAGACCGAGAGCCATGCAGGACAGGATAGAACAAGACAGGAGTCTTGCCGGGTTGGTTAGATGTGCGCAAAGGTCTTAAAACTTTAACATCCTCACAATCTCTGGGGAATGTATGACTGTCCTTCGCACTGTCTACAGCTGTGAACACAAATAGCACTCAGAAGTCAACACTGAGGTCACTGGAGGTTCTGGCTGGCTGGAAAGCTATTGGGAGAGGATTGCATACTTCAGAGGTTGTGAAGGTGCTATGTTTCTCCAAGAGAACCGAAAAGAGTTGCAGTATGCCAAACAACGCATTTAAAGTGTAAAGGTGTGATTACATTAACAAAATTTTGCAGGCAAAACTCTCCACTCTCTTATAGTAATGTATGAAGCTAACTTTGAAGTAACTTTCAAACCAAGCAGATTTCTGTTGGTCAGTGCGGTAAATCCACGTGACTTTGCATGGGGAAATCTTTCATGGGAAATTATGTGTGGGTTCATATTGAAATGATTGGATTTCGTCCACTAAAATTCACATCTTAATGTATGTTTGCGGCAGTTGGCTGGCTGTGTGCGGTTGCGAATGGTCTCCTATACCATTTTCTTCATTGGAGGCTTCTTTGTTCGCTAAATTTTTTATAATAACTATCATTTATCAACATATTGCATGGCTAAAAGCTGCTCAGGTTTGCTTAATGAGGAACAAAAAGCCTTCAAGTCTTCTGGGAAGAATCCTCTTGCAGTCTGGTTCATGATTTTTTTAAAAAGTGGAATATCTTTCCCTCTTTTTCACTTACAGAAGACATTTTTCAGCACGGGAAAATACTTGTAAAGTAAACCTTCAAAAATGAAAGCTAAAAAAATTTTCAGTTTTGATACGCCCAAAATTAAAATCAGAGCTAAAAAAAAGTCCAGAATAGATGACTTAAGACACTGTGGTGCATTTACTGTAATGTATTTTCATCTCATAAATACAATAATGATGATTTGACTACAGTTTAAATTGCCGCAAAAATGTGTGCATCAACAAAATTCAGAACTCTTGTTGGCCTGATTTGCAGTTGCAAATGTACTTGTGTGGTGCATAATTATGGTACTTGTAGTTGATTTGGATACTGTAGATTCTGTTTAATATATTATTTTAACATCTAATACAACACAGACCGATGAAGAATGGAACACAAGGCCTCATGCTAATTATTTATTGCTCTGACAAAGACCATCCATCAGTGTCAAAGACAACTCAAGAGACTGGTTTAAATTTGGATGTGGCTGACTAACTTCCTTATTCTAGAAACATAAACATAATATATGAATTCTTCATGGAGACGATGTCCCCGTTGAAAAATACCCTGTATTCATATTGACTGAGAAACAGTCAATATTTAAGAAAAAAAGTTGCTGTTGTTCCCTGCATTACATTACAGCAATAAAACAGTCTGATTATACCTCCTACGCATATTGAAAAGATATTCTCTCTTATTGAAGTTTCCAGTGTGATAATGAGCCTGATCCTTCATGCCAAATCATTTCATTTAATGAGCTAAATAATATATTTTAGTTAAAAAATAAAGCTATTTTTTTGTAATGGGCCAGAGGTCAAAATGTCAAAAGATATTTTTCAAATCTCTTAGCAGACATAAGAGTGGTTTTGTGTGTTTTGAATGATTGTATGTCAGTTATCTTCTGGTGTCCAATGCTAAGAATATGTGTGGATCATGTCCTGTGGCTGTTGAAGGATATGACCAATCAACACACACCCCTCTTAAAACACCAATGAGAGCGTCTGTGAAATAATTTATTTAATGATCATATAAATTAGGTTAGACTCAAGTTTTTAAAAAACATCCTGAGGATTTTCTTTCCCTATCCCTTTTATTTTGTTTTCTTTATGCAATTCGTATATTGATGTGGAATCATAATTCATTTTATAATGTGACTCTTAGGAGTGAAATTAGATATTTAACAAGAAAAATAAATAAATAATAGGACTTGATTTTTTTTCCATCATGAATCAATTGTTTAGACTGGGTTGAGTGATGTCAGTCACACACACAGTTTTACATTTATATTAATTTGTGTTTTCAGAAGTAAAGCAAATTATTAAAAGTATTTTTCAAGATAATGAAATCATGTATAACCATTTTTATTGCATGTTCCCCAAATTCATTAATTTCTCTTATTTTTGCCACTTGTTCATTTTGTGACCAGCTAAAACGGTTCAAGACATGTTTAAAAAGGCTATGTCTAAAATCATAAACATTTTAAAGATTCCGATCAATTACAAAGATGATATACTGTATATTTTTGTAAAGCGTTGAAAAGCAATATATGAAATCAAATCAAACTCATATCAAACTCATCACAGACTAGCTCTTTTTATTTATTTATCTCTGTCTCTCTTGATGCCTCTGCAACTTTTATCTTGAAGTTTATCTTTTGAGAATGCAGGAATCAATACATCAACAAGTCAAGTGAATGAATGGATGACCTCTTTCAGATTTCATTGCTCACAAAAGAAAATCATATCAGTAGAAGGTTTTGTGTTATCACAGTTTTGCTGTAAAGATATAATTGAAAAGGATGTAAAGAGTGCTATTAAAAAAATCAATATATTCCTTCCAAACTGGAGTGTGTTTCCCATACAATGTGACTCGCTTAACTACCATGATGTATCATTGAAAAAATCAAGTGTTTCTCTAAAACGCATTCTTTCAAATTTGTTGTTCAACCATATTGGTTAATAACATCAATGCTGGTGACGGAGAAATAACTTCTTTAATTAATCCGTTTAAGATCTAATTAATGCCAGATTTTTTTTTTCTAAAATTACAGAAATGGCACCTGAGATTTTTATCAGTTATTTTGCTTCATTTCCAGATTCAAATGACTCTTTAAATCTCTTGACAAACTAAAAGATGTAAATCATTTACATCTTTCAATATTTTAAATGAAAGATATCAAGTCTACAGAATGTCAGCTTGCTTATTTTGCTAAAGATAATTATTTATTAAGTCCACATGTCATGCAAACAAGAAATAAGCTTCAACACTGATTTATTGAGGAACATTTACCTATTTTATGAGTTTTTGTAAATTAGTTTCAATTAGTCCAATTATTTTTCAGTTTCAAAAAGGCCATTTTGAACGAATTCATACAATCTGATTTGTATTGAAGATCATTCAAATTCACCACCAATTCACCAGGATGTAAAATTAATTTGCCAAATTATAGGCAAAAAAACTAGCAATACTGAGTGTGCTTGAATCTGAAGTGTGCGTGGACACTGTACAATCCCATTAGGCCACAAAGGACGTCCATATTATTCATACTAAACACATTCATAGAATGTCATTTTTTGTGTTTTTTCAAAATAAAACCTACTCAAGAGAGTATGCGATTTCAGATGCAGTCAGTGTGTTGAATCTTCCTGTGAAGATTCAAGGATTTGCTTCCCACTGCTCTTGCTCTCCCTGAGGTGATTCATAATTCAGGGATCATAACTTGACGTTCAGTGTTTCTGATGAATGTGACAGCTATGTGTCTTAGCTGCGTAATTCACCTCACCTGATAAGCATTTAAAACACAGGACACAGTATACAATGCATTGTGTCTCCTAAACATTGCTTGACCATGTATGTTTAAGTCAGGTCACATGCTATAGAAATGCATTCATGATAAGCTGTTGTAAGGTCTCATTCTACATGGATGTTTTTTTGCAGATACGGAGGTTTTGAGATTTGTGCCAGTATGGTGAATGAGACTCAGTTATGCAGACAACAGAAACTGTGTTGTACCATTGTAGGAGGCCAGTATTTGCTTTAGGTCAGGGGTTCGCACATTGCTGGGGAGTGACAGAGAACGTGGAGTGAATTTAAATGAGTTTGTGGGCTGGAAGAGTTGAATTGATGTGGGAATCTGTGAAAACTTATTATCGTTATGTCAAAGTTAGCAATTCTCATCCGTGTGAGCAGGATATGGAGAAATTTAATGGTTAATCTGACTGGATTCATGTCAAATATTGTTCAAGTGCTGATTTTAGACTATTTTTGTTAGAAGGAAGAAACACTCAGGCCTGGGTGTTTTTCCATGGCAATGACAACCTTTTTGAATGTGCAAATGCTAATGTAGTTAACACCAAAGTTATCTGTTAGCATTCTCATTCATCTTAATGGCAGTTATTTCTCTGCATGCTAGCACACACTTTTACACAATTTTAAGTTTGTGATATGAATGCTGCACAGCAAGCAAGAAAAAAAAAAATCAATTTTAGAGCCCTCCAGAAAGACATGTTTGTAACTTGTTGCTAACTAGCATGCTAACCCTTTTGGACAGCACATGTTTGCTGGCAGTTTCTCTGCATGCTAGAACACTTTTACACAATTTTAAGTTTGTGATATAAATGCTGTGCAGCAGGCAAGAAAAAAAATCAATTTTAGAGCCCTCCAGAAAGACGTGTTTGTAACTTGTTGCTAACTTGCATGCTAACCCTTTTGGACAGCACATGTTTGCTGGAAATTACTGGATGCTGACAGAACATCTGTTCATGGTTTTACTGACTAAAATGAATGTTTGAGTTGTCTTAACTGAAACCAACTTGCTCTGACATATATTAAAATACAATTAATAAATTGTTTCTCTGACCCAAGGCCCAAAAACAGACCAGTCACGATGTGTCTGTTCTAAACATGCACAATCTGGCTCAGACAACTTTGCCAGCAATTTCCCTCAGGAAAATACACAAGAAAAACTTTGATAGTTGGTCATTTCAAATCAAGCTGTAGTTGTATTAAATTGTGCAAAAAGTGTGCAAATATGATTTTATTGTATCTATTTAGGATGTATATGCTTGCTAGAAATTAGCCTAAGCTAGACAAAAGTGATAGAGCTGTTTTATTGCAAACATTTTTAAAATATCATGCTATTAAACACAATACATTTGAAAAGCAGTGGAAATCATGGTAAAATTCTGTTGGAAAAACGTATTATTCAGCATTAAAACACCTGTGATCTCTGATCATTTCACTCGAAAGCCAGTGTTTGACTGGTTGTTGTGCAGGTCTGTGGCAAGCAGGTGTGTCATTCTCTCCCTCTGATCTTCATATTCACATTAGCAGCTCTTCAGATCTTCAGAAGAGCAGGCGTCCTGCCCATCAGGGGAAAGGATTTGCTAAAAAGTGGTTTATTGTTTTAATTCTAATTTACTTTTTTGTTCTTTTTGTTTTTAATGCCTAAATATACAAAGACACATTCAGTTATATAATGAGAGTGGGTGAGATATTCAAAGGTAATTCTAAACAATTTTTCACATGTCAGTTTGTCAATGTGAAGTGAAACTGATAAATGAAGTGTTTCGCAAGTGACAAAGATTAAACATACACACACACACACACACACACACACACACGCACAGACACAGCTTCAGCTATCTGAGTAACAACTTTTATGAGCGCTATCTCTCTTTTCCTTATTTCCACTGTTTTCCGTTGTTTTTATTATTTCATTAGCGGTAATTTGCTAAATGAGCTGACCGTTTTCATGCTAAATTGTCAAAACCAGTAATCTATTTACTTATTTTCTTTAGTTAGTTAGTTAGTTAGTTAGATACTTCCTTATTTGTTTATTTATTTATATATATATATTTTTTTAAATCAACCAATTGAGATTTTTAGTAAATCAACCTACAAAATGTGTGCTTACAGTTACATTGTAAAAAAAAGTTGCTGACTTAATTTGGTACTTGCAAAGCATCATACTGTAAAAATACGGTGTGTTTTTGAAACTAACAGCTAAATACTGTATTGTCAGCAACAGTATAAAACTTTAATTTAACAGCTATATGCTCTAACACAAAAACAGTAACACACCGTATAGTTACGGTAGGATGCTGGGAACCACAGCTGCCAGTAGTTTACCGTTTTTTTTTTTTTTTTTACAGGATTATTTTTTACAGTGTAAGTAAAACTTGAATGTTTAAGTCATTTAAAGTTAAATTACATTAAACTGACTTAAAAATGTGTTGAATCATGTAAAACATAAAAAAGTTGAAAATTGCTTGAATTATTTTGATGAGTTAAAGCAATGTAGAAAACATATGTTGTCATAACTTATTGATCATATCATTTTGTACAGTGTACAGTATCTGAGCTGGGACAGAAGAAAGTGTTTTAAGATTGAGAAAAGTGGCATCTTTAAGAAGCATTTAATATTTTATTGTCTTAAAATCCTTTTTATTAAACAAAAGCCGATTTTTTTTCCCCAAATACTTCCACACATTTGACACACAGTCCAAATGTGGTTTATTGGATTCTTAATCCTGCTGAATGTTCAGGAGAACATTAATGCTTTTTTTATTTTTCTCGAAAAATATATAATTAAAGAAGTTTGTATTCTGCTTATATTGAAGGCCTGAGAGCCATGGTGAATTTCTAAACAGTCCGAGTCCAGTACTGAGCTGTCAGACTCCACAAGCGAATCCACATTTATCTTCCTGCACCAGGTCCGACTCACTCACTTGCTTCGATAAGCAGTTGCTTTCCTTGAACTGCTTCAATTAATGGACTCTCGTTGGTGGGGGAGCTAAAGTGTCTTTTTTTCCTTCTTAAACTTTCTCACTCCTGGCGCTGTTTGTTTCACCTTGCTCCTTGGGTCAGTGTGAGGTAGCAGCGCGACCGTTGTCCCTGACAACAGTCACTAAGGGACCAGAGAGTTGCTTACGCAAATGAGAGCAACCAAACAAGCGATAAACGGTACCCCAGGAGACAGGCAATGCGCTGGCCTTTCCCCCTCAGTGCCCTACTGTTTTAATGAGCTAAATTTTCATCTTTAGCTTCAGCTGTGAACAAACAAAAGCCCAGTCCCAGCAAGCAACAACAAAATAAGCACACTGTAAAGTTTGAATGACAGCTGAAAGGGCAAAATCATTCCAAAAAAAATAATAATAATAAAAAAAAATAAAAAAAAATCACATAGGCCTATTCATGAAAATACCTGCTTTTATGTGGCCCCTCTGTGTGATTTCCTTTTTATGAGCTGTGGCACATGGAGCTCCACCTTTGAGAATTCAGAATTTAAGCCCATGAATGTTATCAATATGTGTGTTTCCTGGGAAATGGACCCTTGACATTAGCATTGTAAGCATCATGCTACATAATGCTATCTCTATGGAACAACCATAAAAGCACCGTCTGAAGAGATGAGTGGAAACCAAATACTTTAACAAGACTCCAAGGACAACAGTTTTGTCTCATCTGTTTTGTGATGTGGTTGTTTTTGTCATTGCTAATCTGAATAAATCAGCGGTTTGGTCATGACAAGACATGCTTGGTTAGTTTTCACACGACAGTCAATAAGCATCTCACATCTTACAAACAATAACCCGCTTAATTTCTGACCGCTGTCAATTCTCACTCAATGTGAAGTCCTGCAAGTCTGAAACTGCATCCGTGAGTGATTAACACCTTACGATATTATCTGTCTTTGCCTACTATATCACGCTCATAACATGAACTACTGGACTTGTTTAACATGGTAAATAGGGTAAAGAAATGCACTCTTTCTGTATGCCAAAAGCATTGTCGAATGATTAGTCCAAATGTTTCATAAATTAGCATGCAAGGGCCATTGGATGCGACAAGCTTCGTGAACGATGACCTTTCCAATTCTGCTGAGTGCTGTGAGCATGACATTCACTTAATCAATCATTAATAGACTGTCTTTCTTTCTTATTAAACTGATCCTGCCAAGAAACTGCCTGGATTTATCCTGAATACTTTTGCTTCTGTTACAGGTTTAAAACTACCTTTCCTGCCCATATATTGCCATTAATATTAAGCATTTTTTTTTTTTGTATATATTATTCTTCAATTTCAACTGAGATTTGGTGCTCATTTTCTGACACCAAAGATATCAAGTCTATAATGCTCACTCATGTGTGGTATCAATATAAATTATTCTGTGTTTGTGTGTGAGATAATGATGGAGAATTCAATGGGTTTGAATGTATCTCTTCCATCTATCTCGCCCCCGAAAAAGCTGATTTGCATTGGTTGTCCTACTGTATATCTCTCTGTGCTTTGTGAAAGGTCTTCCCAGGCGAATATTGATCCTTCTCTCCTTCATACTTGTTAATGACTGCCATTGTTTAGTCAGCCAGCAGACTTTCTGACTGCGGTATAGTGCCATTGATCCAAACAGTGTTCACTAGGCTTATTCTCCTCTCTGCTGAAACCTGTCAGCAGCTAAAGTGAAAGACACAAAGACTAATCACTTTTATAGGATATCTGACTGTTAGTTTGTCGTTAAATAGCCTACAAATGATTTCAAGATGCAAAAAAAACAAACATTTGCATTACATCTAAATCACTGAAGAAACCTCTTAAACCATGACTGATTTCACGACTGATTTAGATGACTGATCTACTGATTCATTCATCCACCCACCCATTCATCCATCCATCTATCCATTCACCCACCAACCCATCCATCCATCTATCCATCCACCCACCCACCCATCCATCCATCCATCCATCTACCCATCCATCCATCCATCCATCCATTCACCCACCAATTTCGTTTTTATCCTATTGTTTACTTTTTTTTTTGCTTGGTCAGCGTGGTTGTGGGTTTTGGTTATTTTGCTGTGTTAGACTGTAAAGACCTTTGAAAAGGTGATATGGAACTGTAATGCACAAAATCTAAGCACAAAATAATTACACCCCAGGACATTCATAAACCAAACAGATTCAAGCATTCAACAGCCCAGTATGAGCAGTCATTAAGAAAAGGGGGAAAAAAACTCTGGCTAGCAGATGTGTATTGAAAGTTCGGTCCCTGATTGCCAGACCATCTGCCATCAGCAAAAGCTGTTCCACCTAATTGCAAGTGACAAAACACAAAGCATAAGCTTTGAATCGGCGAAGAGCCGGATTGATGCTTTGTTTTTAATTAAGGGGTATTGTAGTCGAGTGTCTAAGGAAATCTCCTGCAGCATAACTAGTTTGTGTTTGATCTAGATAACATATGCGTATTGTTAGTGCTCTTTTGTTTTCGATGAAAAGGTGTCAGAACGGTGAAGTTTCGTATCCACAACATGTGTAATACTCAAGTTACTTGAAAGCACAAGAGAGAAGAGGCTTTTTCACATCAAGTGCATACAAGATTACGAGTCGACCATGCATTTATATGGACATTTTGTCATAGAATTCTTTCTTTCTTTCTTTCTTTTTTCTTTCTTTCTTTCTTTCTTTCTTTCTTTCTTTCTTTCTTTCTTTTTTTCTTTCTTTCTTTCTGTCATTAAGTGTCTTTCGCTCAATAATGACATTTTAAATGCAAATATGACATTCATCACAACCAATACATCATAACCTGTCAGTGTCTTTGTCATGACAACTTGACATAAAAATAAGTTAAACTGTCATGTGGTTGGGTTTGACATTGGCTGTCATGAGGCCATTATAACTGTCATGAATATTTTTTGTGACCTCAAATACAGTGGTACTAATTGAATTTGACATTAAAAAGTTATAATGACAGCTTAATGACAGCCAATGTCCAAACCAACCAGTTTAATGTAATGTTAACCAATAAAGCTATAAGTGGTTTCTTAAGTGTGATAATTAATCTGCTATGTCATGTTTATGACAGGTTGTGTTGTCTTAGTAATGTCAAGTTGTCATGACAAAGACTGACAGGTTGTGATGTATTGGTTTATGTCAAGGTGTCATAACAAAGACATCTCAAACAATGTCATATTTGCATTAAAAATGTCGGAACTGAGCAAACATGCCTAAACTTCCTTAATGTTCATAACATATGTCATGTCATGATTATGAAGGTGACATGTTAGTCTTCTGCAGACCCCTTCAAGTAAAGTGTTACTGACGAGGTTCCCAAAAAGCATCAACTGGTATTAAGGCGTTAAAACTTTCAGCATCTGCACCAATGTGACGAATTCCTTTTGTCTGTTAAAACATGCAAAAGAAAATGTCATGAACATTCGTCAGCATGTGTGTGAGTGGCTGGTCTGTGTCTTTGGGTTGGGTCTCTGATTCTCTGAGGTCCCTGAGGGAGAGACTCTTCATTCTCTTCCCAGACTGAGGCTGGTGCTGGTGCACACGGCTGGAGGCAGGTATCCGATTCCAGCCTTTCTCGCTTTGATCTCGCTCTCTGAGAAAGCAGATCGAAACCCAAAAAACCCCCCTCCTATACCCACAACACCAGCTTCTGCATAATTCAGTGCTGGAGGCCTATTTAAATACCATGACCACCCTGCCTGCCCGTTCTCTTATAAAGGCTGTCAGAGCAGATTCAAAGAAGATCTGAGTTTTAAGAGATTATTGCTAAAACAGAGGACAACGAGAAGGGCATTTGGGGGTTTGAGGGTTTGTTGCACCTCCTTTTCTTTTCTTTTTTTCTTGTTTTAGACTATTTCACCCACATGAGCACCATAGCTCAATGTGTACATGCGTGTAAGCTAACTGCCACAACCTAAAGCATCAAAGACACGTCCAAAATACAGCAAATAAGTAAGGTTTTTGAAAGTGACATATATGAATTATTTACTCTGAAATATTCATCAACATAACATGTTAAAATAATTTTCTGTAAATAAAAAATACAAGTCACCCTATTTGTGGTGAAAAAATAGTAAACAAGTAATTTATTTATTTGCATAATTTTTTATTATTGTATTTATTTATATATTTACCTTTAAAATCATTTAATAGTTTATTTATATTTGTATATCATTTATTAATTTATATATATATTTATAATTTAATACAAATATATTTTACGTATATTTATTTTTTATAATAGTTTATTTATTATTGTATATTATTATATTTGCATATTTATTCATTACAGGAAATTGATTTATTTTAAAGGAAATAGTTGATTATTTGAGTTAGCAGTGCAAACTTTTTCTGGCAGAAATTGGGATTTTTCTTCCTATGTGGAATATCCTGATTTATGCCAATGAAGTTGTGATGGGACTCACTTCAAATGAAGCATGAAGCCTAATAATGCCAGATAACTTGACTTGCCGTGTAAAAATGTGAAGCAGCAGCAGCGAGACATGATGAATTAAATATTTCCCTGGCCAATGAGGCGTCTCAGATGCCTGTCTGCCTGTCAGAAACTCATATGCAGGTGTTAAGTGGTATATGAAGATATGAATGTTAACATATTCCCATCAGATGACATCTTATTGTTTTCTAAGCCGACACAAACTGCATGACATTATATAATATTATGCCTTCAGATTTGTTTTTGACAGAAAACAAATCAAGCTTTGACTTGCCACATAAAATCCCTTCTGAGCCAAGGTTGTGTGGTTTATGTCCCGTTTCAATCAAGTATTACTGGAAGCCCTTCCATCTTACATTGCACTCCAAAGCTCGGTTTCAATGAGAGGCCCTAGCCTTGGATTTCCGAGGGGAAAATCATATTTCAGGGAGCGTGGATTCATGCGTCAGCCTATCCGATCATTCAGCATCCAGTCACCTCCAAGATGCTATTTAGAGAGCTGTTGTCGGGAGTGTCACATATTCATTAGGCCACCCTTATCAGGGCCACAGCCAGACTTTACCTCCACAGACACACATTGCTTACAGAGCGTTGCTCAGCTGGGCAATAAATTGCTTTCTTCTATCTGATGTGGACAATTTGTGTTGTGATAATTTTTTTATTTTCATTTTTTTTTTTAGCAAAGCCACATTTTCCTATTCCTCTCCTTCCTCTCTCACCCTCAAATCTTATTAGTTGAGGAATAGGGACTTTCAGAAGGCCAGTCTGCTTTACAGAAACAAAGGCCATTGAATGCTACTTTATTCCACTATTCATAATAGGGATGGACCGAATATTCGGCCACCGAAAATTTTCGGCTGAAAATGGCCCAAAAGTGCATTTTCGGTTTTCGGCCGAAAGACTTTTATCAACGAAACAATACGGCTGAAATGTTGTGATGAAGAAAACAGAAACCGCGACCTGCATGTGCTTGTCTGAAGCAACATGTCTGCGGTGTGGACGTATTTCAGTATATCTGAACCCGCGAGGAGACGGAAGCCTTATTACTTTACCATATAGCAGTGAAATCTGTATGAGATGTAATCTGTAACATAACACCTCATGTAATTTCACTTATACATGTTTTGTATATATGTTTAAATGACAATGATGCCATGTATTATGTTTTTCTCGTTTTCCTCATACAGACGACAACATTGTCAAAATGATCCCTATTCACGTCACTTGGCGGCCACTTTTTAAAGAAACAAAATGTGCCTATAGACTGAACATGTAATACATATGCGCATGACGTCTCAGTTTTTAAAAATGTGCGTTTTTGTAGTTTACACGGAGACGATAATGGTATCGTTTTCAAAAACTTGCACTTTGAAAGCCATTTTCAAATGAAAATCATCCATTTTGATGAAACCGATGTAGTAATCAGCACTCAGTGTTTGATGTTTTTTACATTACATTTCTTTAAGTAGTTTTTTCTAATTTATATGCTAAATTCTGACATTTGATGGCATGTGACCTTTCATGTGACCTATTTATAATGAGCAATCAAAAGCATTTTTCCACAAACTAATTACAAATAAATATTTAATGATTTTTTTATTGGAAAGAGTCAATGGGATCACATCTAAAAGCTCACAGCACTGCTGATTTTCTGATCAAAATGATTCAGTTTTATTAATGATTACACATTCAGACAATCCGATTTGTCCTACTCTCAGACTCAAGCAGAGAAAATCGTCTCTGACTAGAGTTCATCTAACTTGATGAGACACCGCTAAGCTCCTGACCTTCCGACTAAATTTTAATTTCCATCTAGATTTGGCCTGAGATTAGCTTTAAATGATGAGTCTCAGTTCATTACTGCCACTAAGAGCTGAAAGATGGGCAGCTATTAGTATTCGGCTGAGTCATCGTTTCAGGTTAGACATCAATACCGACTGATGAAGACACTAAATCAGCACTGACAACTCAATTGTAAAACAACACATTTTGTATTATAACAGTCTGTATGCTCAGCAAACATTTTTTTTCTAGAAAAAGAGAAAGAGGTAAATCAAAAGTAGCTAAGGAGTGTGTGAGACTGAGGCAGGAAGAAGCTTCCAGAGTCTGGACACATTTCATCAGGTAATTTCATCAAGATAATCTGCTTCCTTGGTTTCATGAGATTCGAAATACAAAACAGGGCATTAGAGACATGTGCACATGCTCAAAACACGGCCATGCACTTTGTTTATTGTCCTGAACCTCACTTGCACACAACCATAAGACACTCGTATTATAAAAACGCTACAGACGCATGCAAATAAAAAGAACCACAGCCTTATTGTTATTCCTAATGCCTTCACCATTAGATTTATGGCGCTGAAAGACTGCAATAAAAGCATTGTAGGTCCTTACACAGAGGAAGTGATGCATCTTTTATAAGATCTGCGGGAGAGAGATTAGGACATAATGGAAGACGAAAAGGATGAACAAGAGGGTAGAAGCAAAACAGGACAAGATGCTCCATAACCTTTTAAATTCAAGTGCTACTCCGTATAAGACTTCAGTCGCTGAAAGTGTGTTTACCTGCCGGGATCACTGGACTGTTACACCCATGGGAAAAGAGAGCATATATAGAGGGAATGGCCATGCATTGTGAAAAGGCCAAACTGTGACTGTAGATAAGGATTCACTTTATAGGGTATAGGGAGCAACACAATTTTGTAATTTAGTTATCCTTATAGATCATTCTTGGTGTAATCAGCAGAAGTGCAACATGTTCCTGGATCAACATCTTTGTTGATCCTGGAACAACATTCCAATCATCCAATCAGATTTGAGGGACAATTTTATAATTTATGTCAAGTTTAGGCTTACACCTAGTGTTATGCACTTATCATTTCCCTCTGATTTTAGGGATCGCTTATGGGTAGGATTGGGTTTAAAGGGATACTCCACTGTTTTTTTTGGAAATAGGCTCATTTTACAACTCCCCCAGAGTTAAACAGTTGAGTTTTACCATTTTTGAATCCATTCAGCCGATTTTCTGATATTTAGAAGAATATCAATAATCAGAGTTTCTGGTGTCATTGACTTCCATAGTATATATTTTTTCCTAGTATGGAAGTCAATGAGATATTTTTGTAAATATCAGAAAATGCACCCAAAAACGGTAAAACTCAACTGTTTAACTCTGGGGGAGTTGTAAAATGAGCCTATTTCCAAAATAAGTGGAGTGTCCCTTTAAGGGTAAGGATATAGTTAGGACAAAATGTTCGGACAGGAAAACTTAGGATCAACGAAATATGTTGACCCAGGAACGCGTCTAACTCGCCAAAATCAGGACTTGCGTCTAATCGGGTACAAATCACTTGTATTGCACAAATCACAAATGATTTCTCTGTAGCTTCTCTTTTTCCTGCCAATTTGAGAAGCTTTTATTCCACTCAGTTGCAGTTGTCAGTCAGGTAGGTTTACTGAGGCCGGTCCCTGCTGATATCTGTACCTGTCGGTGTAAGGATGTGCGTGGGTTTCTTCGGAGAGCCATTAACCAATGGAGCGGAAAAGCAAGATGAGGGCGACAGTGACCGCTTACGCTGAGAGAGCATGATGGACTGCTCTGCCTCCCTACTTACTCTCTCATGGTTCGATGGAAAAAGTAATCGGATCATGAAGTTTGATGGCTGCGCCTGTAGTTCTGATATTGAGCCTCACCCGTTCTGTCTCCTCTCAGCCTCTTGTGGGTCTCAACTTTCCCCTCTGAAAGCTTCACTCGGTGAAGTCATGCATTCTCCATCCCCACCTCTTTACCGCAGGGCCTTAATGCCCCCATGCATAATTCAATGGAGTTTTCTCAGGTCACGGGTAAGTTCACCTTGGTACAGTGAGGTGTTGGCTGGATGAGGCTCTTCGGGGAAAGAACGTCTAATCTGAGATCAAACGTTATTAAGCCTGTCACTCTGCAGACAAAAACAGGAGCGGTTTCACATCAGAACAAGCAAAAAGCACTGCAGATTCCCGAGGGGGTTGCTTAAAAGGTAAAGCAAAAAGCAATGAAAGTGGATGACAACATGGACGTCACATAAGCGCTATGAGTCAATAGGGCACTTTGCTAATGGGAAACATTCTATTTTCGCACCGAAACGCTCAGGAAGTAGAAAGACAAAATCTTGTGATGCCTGTGACATCAAGAAATAGACACCCACTGTTTTGGCTCTTTCACTTTCTTTAATTTGCAGCAAATCGTTTCATTTGTTGGGGAATTACCGATGGCATGTGGGAAACTTGAGTGGACAGACTCATTAAATGCTGACTGTGAATGAAGCGATTGATTTGCATTAATCTGTTGGGAGTTAAATTTAATGGAGCTCTGTTCTTTCATTTGGGAAATGAAAAACACGACAGTTTAACTAATGGGAAATATAATCTGTTGTTTGATGATCTCAGCCTTTTTCCGTTGTTCTTCGTCCTGCATCATGCACTTAATAGCCAAACTATACTTTTCAGTTTTTGGATACAAATAATGAAATCTATTTCCATGTTGCTGTAAACACATAAGCTGTTTGGGATGAGATACATGCATTATATATCCTATTCCACCTAAATGTCATATATATATATATATATATATATATATATATATATATATATGTATATATAGCCGCAGTGATGGAAGTTCAACTTTAAGACTCACTTGTCACACAAAATTGTTACGGACACTGCAACTGTTGTAATATGACTTCTCTTTCCAAAACATAATTCAACATATATCCAACATGTAAAAATATGCAATCTTTACTGCAGTGCTGCAATATTGCAGATTTAACATCATAATTTTTGTGACTAGGCGTCTAAAAAAGCGTCACTCATGGAAAACGTTCAAATATGTACGTCTAGCATATTTGTAGAAACCCAATTCACAAGCAGAGCAATGGAACGCAATAAAGAATATGTTCTGTGTGGACCGCCCTCTTGATGACTAATTAAATATACGCACCATATATCTAGCATTTATGAATAAAACTACTACCAGTTTGTGTTTTCTATGGTGATTCTGGGACAATTAAAATTGACATTTGGGCTAAAATGGAAGTCGTCATGCAATCCAAATGTATGACTTGCTTTCATATCAACAAACCGTCAATGCAGGAACAGCACGTCAGAGTTCAGTCACTGAAGCACAAGTGTTTAATTAACAAAGGCTTTATGGGCCATGTGCCTCCTCAGCATGTCAGTAAATTAGTGGAGAAGAGTTTTCAGAGTTCATTTGCAAATGTTCCTTTTTAATTGCCTCATACAGAAAACTTCATATCCAACCTGATCTACTGAGAAAACACATTTTATGAGGTGGCAATTTTGTGAATTCCTACAATGTGATTTGAAAAAAAAAAGAAAAATCAATCATTAAGATCCACCCCTAAACTCGCCATGGGGCGTGAGTAGTTCTCACTTACATATATTCAGAAGTTGTATTTGGCGTGCTGTCTGAGGAGAAGGCTCTGACCTAAGAATTTGTCCCGAAACAAATATTACCCCCCACCCCAAGCTAGGATAGGAATAGCTGAGTGAGGGGATGGGGTGGTGGTGGGATGCGGGGACAGAATGTAGTTTGCTGTATATATTCCCTCCTATCTGCTGATTGAGTTGATTACCTGAACTTGCTCCTCCGGTGCTATAATTTGCTTGATTATTTGAACACGCTCCCCCCGAACTTTGTTGATAAAACATCATTTTGTATAAAGACGTATGAATGAGATCGCACCAATTCACAAAAATCCCACAAATTGCTATTGTATTAATAGTGTCACATCAGCTATAATTGTAATGTTAAATCACTGCTTTTTCAAAACAATTCCAATGTATAAATCTGCGTAAACTGGTCAAAAGTCTGTCTCAGTGCAAACCGAAAGAATTAAATATGACAGGTCCATTTTTAGCATGATTTATTACCTTAAAGAGGATGTCTCAACATGTTATTTTATTTGGCAACATTGCCAAAGCTATAGGAAAAGACAATAATCAAGGGAGTAGAAGCTTTTTACAAGGATACAGGTCCACGGGTCACAGAACACCATGTGCTAAAACCAAGATGCTGCTTGGACATCACAGACTTGTCAACAGCAATCCGGCTGCTGTCACTGTCCAATAAAACCTGCATGAGGCTGACGAACGAGCGTGTCAGACTCAGCGCAGCAAATTAAAGTGCTCTGACCTCATAGGAAGAATCCTTACCTAAAAATACCAGTGGTCTGTAATTCAGAGGGATGGGTGAGGTATGTGTGTTATTGCTTAAGTAGACTGCGTACGGGGCATTCATCATCGTCACATTTGATGAGCTGCAGTGCTTGGGCTGCATTTGATGGATGGGAGCATGTAATGCCAGTAGGGCGGGAACAGGAAGTACGCTTAGGTGTGTCACTTTGAGCTGAGATTATTGTACTGTCAGCTTTAAAATGACTAATGAATCACAGCCTCTGTTTTTCAAAAAAGAAAAGCTCCAAATCATGCTGTAGCCTAAATAAACAGTGTTGGGGAAAGTTGCTTTTTAAGTATTGCGTTACTCCCTAAAAGGTTACGAATTGTGTTTCTTAGTTACTTTATTTTCTTAGTTGCCCAGTTGTTTGTTGCCTTATGAATGCTGAGGATGTTTTACGAATCAGTGGTAGCTAGTGCTATCAGAAAGGCGGTGATACAATTGCTATGCATTTTGTCCAAGCTTAATTTGATTGTGTTCAATCTACTTAAATATGTCAAATTTAAGATTACTTAATCCGTTTGTGTTGGATTACATGAATGATTTGTGTTGCATTAACTAAAACTGGGCTGTGCTTGTTAGTTCCCAGCATGCTTTGTATATGGCTGAATTAAGAGAGAATAAATGTCTAAATTAAGTGTTATTTTATGTGTTTTTGAGAAAATGAGAAAAGGGGAAGACTTTATAGTGCGTAATTGTGTTTAATGTTCAATTTGCAATTATTAGTACCATTTTAAATTACAGCGGGTTACCATTGTGGAGAAGAGTGGAGCATTTGGTTAGGCTGAAAACTGATTCTTCAATAATTCTTTTTTTTAAAGAGTTTTTTTTTTGAGTGTACTTGTCTTGTACCCCAACACTACAGTGTATATGAAAAGTAAATTTCAAAAAAAAGTCTGGATGTCAAATAACCCATTTTCTAAATGGAGATTTAAAAATGTGAAGCACAAAGTAACTGTGCACTAATATACCTGACCATAATATACCATAACCAAGTTTGACATCTGATTGATGCATGACTAGGAGGCTTTGTGAAAGCTCACTGCAAGCCCTTCATCACTGTCAGATCACGTTCTCTCTCCAGTCCCACATATTTTTGTGCAAGGAAAATTATAACTCTCGATATATGTACAATTCATAGTATGATGAGAAATGTACTGCATGTGGCCATATAGGCAAGTGCAGGGCCTTAATTAAAAACTTCTTTCCAAAATAATAGGGAGTTTAAGTAACAACCGACATGGATACTATAAATAAACAAATAAATTGTAAGTATCATTTAATTTACAATAATTTTTTTATCCACTTATTTATTCTTCAGAAATTTTTTTTCTTTTTAAATAATTTTAAATATTTACAAAAGTAATAATTTGTTCAGTTTCTTCATTTGAAGATGCATGTGATTGACACTGACCTCCTTTAGGTGTGTAGTTTGTTTCTGTACGTTAACATACTACCTCATACGACGTAAATCCCGCAGTGCATGAATATGGTAATTATTCGTTCCCATGGTAGGCCTATTCCATAACACCTCAATATTGCCATCTGATAAGTCACTGTGCATGACACCAGCACAGTAGCTACCTTTTTTATAAGGCAAGTTTTCCTTAATACATTTTCCCCAAAACTTTTTGATAGAACGCTGAAGGAGTATTTGTATTAAGGTAAGAAGATTAAATTATAATGGTGAGATACACGGATCTTTTCCATGCAGAAATATCATCTCCCATTCTAAATTTAAAACATCCCCAGGGCTTAAAACCACAATCAAAGTCAATCCAATTCCTCACAAACCCACCTGAGGCTCCATTGTGGGACCGGTGACTGCACTCAGAGACGGAGAGGTTGAAAGGTTTGGGTTTTTTTAATGAGATGATAGGTACTAGTAAGAACTGGCAGGACCGACTGCTGCAGACACACACCTGTGCCCCGCACGGATGGTCTCATCAGTTTCTATTGACCCAGTTTAATTGGCTCCAGTGGACAAGCTGGAGTAGGTGAGCGAAAGGGACTTCTGCATGTATTGATCCTGCAACTTCCAAATTCTCACACTAGCTTACAGCCCAATGGGTTTTAAGAAGGTCATGTGTAATGTCAGTGTCATGGGTTAATTTGTTCGGACAACAACAGCAACAGTGGCGAAGGATATAGAGGGTATTAACTCCAGTACAGCTGGTTTCATTACAAGTTCAAGGAGTCTTTTTCCAGTGCAAGTACACATGTTCATAACAATTCTCACAACTCTGCTACTCCAATATATTGAAGATTTTGATTCATTCCATCTACTCGAATCCTCAAGTCCAAAAAGTATGAACATGGTTAAAAAAATGGCTGTGGGAATATTCAGAAGTTTATTTGTTAAAACGGCGTAATCCAAACAAATGGATTTTTTTTTTATTGTTCCCAAATATTTTTTTAGAGGTCAGTGTCATTTGACTATTACTTATTTATTGTTACATTAGTTATTCATATTTTGAATTAGCTGGCAAAAAGAGAACGGGACAGAGCTTATAAAGGAGAATCAACACTGGCATGGCTTTTCAGAGATACTGAGATGTTGTAAAATCGACGCGGAAATGGCATTTTTATTGCTCAACAGGTGATTAAGGTGTCTTATAACTGAGCATATAAATTGCCATATGGTGCTCTTCATTGTAAAGCATTTATCTAGGGTCAAATTCATCCGCACAGTCACTCAGAGCCAAAGCACAACCAAAACAATGTTCTTCCACAAAATGCATGCAGTTTTTCTTTAACCGCTAAACGGTCAAAAGTTACATGCACCTTCAACAATAACAACAGTAGTGTTTTTTTTTAGCCATGTAGGCTCTTTTGAACATAGATTGAGAATGTTTGGGGGCGTCTGGTCGTTCCATCAGTTGAGCAACATGTTCATAATGACACATCCCTTGACAAATAACCAAGATTATTGATTAATTCTGTAACTAATTGAGCAAAGCTACACCAGTACATACATTTCCTATAATCGGTTTCCCATTTTAGCATTTGAATCCAGCAGAACTGTCTGTAAGATTAACTTAAACCAGATCTAAGTGATAGTCCTTTACTTTATCATAGAGCCTGTTATGAATGAACATTTAATTTCCAGGAAAATATCTTATCTTCCCACTCTTTTTGGTTATATAAGTTGAGATAAGTTGACTTTGGGTGGCTAAACAGTATTCTGCTGGCATTGCACTGTGGACAGAACGACAAGCGCACAATGATAATGTGCCAGAGAATGACGAGAGAGAGTTAATTGGGTTTGCCCTCTCTTAGGGTGCATACATTAAGAGGAATCATAAATTAACAGACCCATTGAGTCTTAATTGTGGCTGGTGAGTGGAAAACCTCACCCTCATTATGGCCTCTGTGTCTTTACCCTGGTGATCATCATTCAGGCTCCACACAGAGATGGCTAAAGGTCATGTATTTCTGCCAAACAATAAATTCATGAGGGTGAAGAAACTGCCTATGCTTTCGTATGCAAAACTTGATCACAAATTGCTGTATTATTTATATCTGATCATTCTACTTTCCATTAATCAGTTAATGAAGGTGACTTGTGACTTTGGAACAGCATTTTCCTATGCAAAGATAATATTTAACTATCATCTGTTTAGTAGACGTAAGAGGTCACATATTAATGAACATATTCTTTTAAATTTATTAGCTCATCATAATGTTTAGTTGAATTTAACTGAGGTGTGTAACTGAGTAATTTGTTTGTACAAGGCTGCCCTCTGGTGTATATTTTCAAGCATGAAGTAGCTCCTAATCACACGATTTCAGTCTATGCTTATTTTACATTAAGCATGCACATAAAGCTAATGACAATCAAAGACAGAATGTTACTGTTTATTTTTTATAATGTAACATAAAATGGAATCACAGCTCTGATTAAAACAATTAAGTTTTAAGATTCAGAATTTGAGTGTGTGTGATTTAGTTTTAGATTTTGGTGTTTTGGGTCGACATGACAAAATGATCTGACGGCACGGGCGCTTCGGTCTGCGCATGCGCTGGAAGTGATCGCTTGCGCACCTACGTCACTCTTTGTTTATACAGAGATTTCAGAAGTTTTACCCTTCACTAAACATATTTAGATATACGGGAAACCACAATGGAAGACGATTTCGGTATATCTAAATATGTTTAGTAAAAGGTAAACTTCCGAAATCTCTGTGTAAATATTAAGTGACGTTACACGCAAGCGATCACTTCCGGCGTAACATTGAACTGATTCAGTTCGGTTCAGTTGGACATTGCACAACTGATTCATTTCGTGTCTTAGGCCATCAATGTGTACTTACATTTACGAGTCATTAAATCATGTTTAATTTTGTCTTCTCTGTGCATGCTTTTTGGTGGACCCCCTTACCCTCCAGTGTATGACTGATAGAAAACACAGTGGAAACAAAGACACCTACATCTTGGATGCCCTTGAGGTAAGCTAAAACATATCAAAAATTAATTTCAAAGTGAACTATCCCTTTAAGCTGAGGGTAGGTTTGGGCGATAAAACCTGGCTGTTATTCTCACTAAGTTTGGGCACTGCAGACGGCGTCTGTGCTGTTCACCCTTCACCCTACATGAGTAATTTTGCTGGGGAGTATCCATTACTTTCTGAACAGCAGAATTGAAATGATAGCATTCCTCAGCTCTGGCAAGTAATGATCCCAATGATTATGCTCACCAAACACATAAGACGATATCATCTCCTTAACAGTCTGATTCACACGTTCTGTGAAGTTGGTTTGGGGATGGTATGCAGTTACCACTCCCCACCTACTACACAGCTCTTGCAAAATATCAGAGGTAAATTGAGGCATCTCTGTCCGATAACAAGACATTCAGAACACCCCACCGTGTCAGTGTCTCCTTCCTTAGTGTCTGTGCGATGACCACAGCAGTAGCTTTCCGAAGAGGAAACGCATATCCAAGTGTGCGTGCGGAGTGTGGAGGCGCACTGCATGGCAGGGAGGCGCGGGCGCAGACATTTCCATTTTCCTATCAACAGTGATTAGCGGGTATTTCCTCCTGGGGCTCAATAGATTAGCAGCATTCACTCCACGACAGCGAAGACGGGGAGAAAGGCAGCGTGGAGACGTGGAGAGAATGCTTGGAACCACGGGTCGAAGCCAACGATATGATGCATCCAGCGGGCACCAAAGAGCACACCGTTTGCGGGGCATCCTCAGCCGTATAGACGGGAGACAGGCTTTCAGCACACGGCGACCTTGCACCCATACCCAGCGGGCGGCGGTGAATGTGCCGTTCACGGATCCCCCTAGGCCGGTTTGACATAGTAGAAGGCAACCACGCTTTCCGCGTTTTCAATGACACCTCCTTTTCCAGGGCAAGTCAGCAGGATGCCAACATTGGTACACTGGAGAATAAGTGTAGGTAGGCAAAGGAGAGGGACGAGGCAGGCAAATATCACACCTGGTAGTTTCTGCAGCCGCTCGGATGTTCATAAGTGTTTGCCGATCGTATGTCAACACCATTTTACAGCGAGTGTTTAAAAAAGACATACACAAAAGCACTAAGGTTGACTAAGGTGGTTTTTACACCATATATTTTAGAAATAAAACAATTTATATGTTAAAAAATTTACTCGAATCAATGATCAGCATTTACTGTAAAAAGATCACCCATTCTTACAGATCACATTAACTAAAAAAAAGTTGGTTTTTAGAGTGTTTATTTACCCTTTAAAACAACTGTCTGACAGCCGAACATGCTCATCTACTCTGATTAATGCTGATTCATTCTCACCAAGTTTCTGAATAAGTTAATCACTCCCAATCAGTTGATTTCCCCACCTAACATACAATTAATTAATTAGTTTTTCAGAATACTGTTGTCTGAACTACGTGAAATTCTGTCCTGCTCCATCTGAGACTTGGCCTTTTTCTTCAGCAGTAGGATGTGTTCGGCGAACTCTCGCACGGCCCCGCGACCCGCTGCGCAGTGACAGGAATATTTGGCAGCATTGAGCGCCACAACAGGGGCATCCAGGGGTACTGCACTCAGCCCTGCCAGGCTCAGGCACTTTACATCTGGCTCATCGTTCCCTGATACAAAGATGTAGGGACACAGATTTTGAGAAATATATTCATTTTCAGAGATATGTTTAAAGGGGCTATATAAAGGGGCGATATTTCCATATTCATCTAAACGCCACTCTCAGCAGAGTCAGATGTTTGTTAATATATCACTGCAACGGTGTTTCCAACTTTTCACTTTTTTTTGAGGAATGAAGAAGAACTTTGTCGTGAGTATATAGGGGTCTTGAATCATGTTACTTACATGTGCGAGCATGTGCAATAAATTGCTGGCAATAAGTTCTCTTAACGGCCACTGGTGTCATTAATAACAAGACGTTTTTGAATTCTACATATAGCCCCTTTGTGACATTATTAAAAGATAAAAGGCTGAGAAAAGTTTTTAAAAAAAGAGAAATAGATTTCAGTAATCTTATTAAAATAAAGGTACAATCTTTTTATTCAGTATTATGCACACCAATTTTTTCCGAGACACCGTGTCATTACTGATTGTGGCATTCAGCTGATATAACGGAGAGCTCTTGACTCACCCATGTACGCAACTTCTTTCCACTCCAGCCCGTCCTTCTTCATGAGTTTCTCCACCTTTTTCAGTATGTCATCCACGTCCCGAAGGACTTCGCAGCCCATCCACTTGTAGATTTTGTCAGCTAAGGTTTTTTTAATTGGGTTTTGTTCTATCAAAATAACCTAAAGGAGACGAGGGTCACACACACATATACATTAATTATAAAACATAAATAATTGACAAATTATTTGGCTAATAATTTAATAACTGAAATATACCTGCATTAATTTCCTTTATTTAATATAACACTTTTATCTTTGTCACTGTTTTTTTGTACATACAGTATCGTGTACTGCTGCTAAAATGGAATCAATGTATTTAATTATGCATATATTTTTTTATTTTTCAATTCACAAATTATCATTTTTAATAAGCATAAGCATTCATTCCTTTCTTGGTTTTCATTTTTGTGTACATGTACTGTTCCCTAAACTGAAACATTAACAGTACAGAAACTTTAGAAAAAAGAAATTTAACTGTACTTTTCATAATATATCAATATTTTTTTTTTATCATATTCAGTGCAATCGACACTATAATCCGACAGAATAACATAAATAAAGTGGTTTTAGAAAAAAAACGAGCTTCTAACTCCACCTGGAGCGTATTAATTGTTTTGCAAAACTTATTGTCAATCACAAGTCGTGCACGCGCCAGCCCGCGCGCAAGTTACAATCGGACCGGCATTTTGAAAGGTGGAGATTTACGTGATTTAATTGGGTTCAAGCTGGATGCAGAGCTTGCAACATTTCTTCTCGACAGGTAATTGTGCTTTATCAACCAGTTACTATGTCTTAGTGTTACGTTAGTAATCTAAGGAGCCTATGTTTGCCCAAATGTTTGCTAATGCGTTAGCACTTGATGGGCAGGCAGGTTCGTTAACTTTGTTTGCACTGATATCCGTGTGAACGTAACGTTAGGTGTATAAACGTCCAGATAAAGGAATAAAGTTCGGCATTTTGGAAGAATGTTGATGGTTACTGATGAGACGGGCGCGTTCACAGAATAGCTGGTGCACACGGACTGACGCACAAACTGAGGGAGGGTAGCATTCGTTGATATTGGTTAAGGGCATGAGCGTTGTAAACATTAAATATTGTGCCAAAGTTCACTCAATCTGCTATATTTACCGACAGAAACTTTCTTTCAATAGTTATTTTTAAAACCGTTTAATCTACCTAACTACGTAGAGTCATGAATATTTAAAAGTCATTGATTGAATATTAATATTCAATACATTTCCGCAGATGATTTATACGATGTAATTCTGTCTTTCACTGTTTAATCAGTTTCCGGAGAAACTGCCAAAAATTGCCAGAGCCGACTATATTTCAAGTCGTCACGGCGGGGTATTGGGTAAAGTTTTCAATTAGCAATAATCGCGCCTCGGATAAACCTCATAGGCTACGATACTGCCGCTGCGCAAGGATAGCTCAATTATTGAGACGTCTGACTACTTGTGTATCTGAGCCCCTGTGATCATGAATGGTAAGACAAGCAAAACTTACTAAACATTATCAAACTTCACAACACTACACACAAAATATTAGGAAATAGTGCTAATACAAGTGAAATCAATTTGTGCGTTTTATAACAAAGTTTTGATATATTAAAAGGCAAAAACAAGAGGTGTCCCAGGTGCATGATGGGATACGATGGGGCAAAGACAAAGGAAGGGCTGTATAGAGCAGGTAAGTCCCGCCCCTTCCGCTAACCCCGCTGGACCTCTAGGTTGAAAAACCGTCAATGCAAGTGAATGAGAGAAAATAATTATTTTCTAATCCCGTTTGAATTGTGCAATGAATGTAACATATGTTGTCTGTGCATTTTGTATATAATGTTTCGTGTAAAGAATGCTGCAATTTAGCGGGTAGAATTTTCATACGGTTAGGAGCACTTTGTGGACTACAACTCTTTCGACGTGTTTGATATACATCACAACCACTAGCACACGGATCCCGCTAAACATGCCTGTGTCGTTGGTGCACTTCACCACCTTCTTTCAGGGAGAGGACAAACTAGTTGAGCGTGGTGTAAACCGTGATTTGTAGAGGGAAAATGTGTCATGCGGCAACGTCACATATGCGACGTGTAGTCTTTCTCGTTATGTCTATTCCACAACTGCTAGCCAAAGAATCATACAATATACTGTCAAACTCGTTACATGAGAAATATATAAAAAAATGTCACATTCATGGCACAATTTAAACGGGATCATAAAATAATTATTTTCTCTCATTCACTTGCATTGACGCTTTTTCAACCTAGAGGTCCACTTGAAGTTTTACGGATGGGCGGGACTTACCAGCTCTATTGTTGTGTGGGGGTTGGTTGAGGTCGGGGGTGGGTAACAAATTGTTGCCAACCAAGAAATCACCTTTACTCCTTCTTTCTTCAGCATGTTGATGCCAGTCTGGTCTCTAGTGTTGATGGACACCATGTCATCTCCATTTGCTGATATGTGGATCTGCCCATCTGTCAAACATCCTGACACGTTACACAGCAGCAGCTTCACAACTTCAGGTTTGTCCTTCCCAAAGTAACCGAACCTTTAGCACATACACACACCCACACACAGTTTGCTTAAGTTCAAACTCTCCACTTGTTTGCTAACAAGTTGTTTGGGAACTTGAAACACAAGCCTCTTATTCGCAAGGCTTTACATTAGAAAGACAGCTACACATTACAGGTTTATTTAAATACTTAAAGTAATTATATGCCATTTATAGGAAGCTGCAGGCAATAAAAGTATTGTTTTTGTTTTGTGTCTTCACCTCAGCACTCTCTGTTCAGCTACGGGCCAGTCTATGTCAACATCAATATCCACACTGAACTCTGGGAGCATCTCAAAGTAAGTAATTTTTCCACCCTGTGAAATGTAACACAACAAAAATCATAATCTGATTGAGTAACGATACAGATAATATGCTTTCTTGCCTATGGATTTTTTGGGTCAAGCTTTTTTGGCCACATATGATGCAAATGATTTTAAAAACCCAAATTTTACCTGAAGAAGCCCTTCTGTTACGAGTTTTTTGGTTGTGAAGTAAAAGGAGCCATTTTCGCACAGCTCTCCGTCCCAGTCCTGACGGCGAGGCCTTTTAGATGGGTCCAGGTTCAGCGGTTCAGTAATGGGACACTCTGAAATGAAAGAATTGGCGGTCTGCAATTAAAATAAATGGTTAAAGTCCCCAACACACAATAAATTCAACTTTAACTACACATACACTACCGTTCAAAAGATTTAGGGTTTTAGATAATGTTTTTAAAAGTCTTTTGTACCGTTTATTAAATTAAAATACATTCATATTATGAAATGTAAACGCAATTTAAAATAACTGTTCTATTTATATATTTAGGGGTTCAAGCACGAAGTGCTGAAACCCTATTGTTATTGTTAATTTACCCATAATGCAACATTCTCCATGTAAAACTGATCGTGCAGGACGAACCGTAAGTCCTAGAGACCTGAAACTTTGTGGGCTGGTAGTACTCATATCCGCCGACAGCGTCACAAAGGCGCGCCCCGATCGGCCTGACGGGGGCGCTACAGCGGGCAAAAGTACGAAATGGCTCATAACTCCTCAACCGTCGGGCGTAGGCTCAAGTGTCTTACATCGTTGGAATCCTTGGCTCCAGCCGGACAAGATGCATGCCTCGGATTGGCTCGTCACCCTGGGTACGTTTTCGGGTATTTTGCGTTTTTCGTAAAACCTACTTTTGCGAACTAGTCCTAGGTTTTTGGCCCGGCCGGAACCAAACCAATGCGGCGAGATTCTATGGAGTCCGAATGTCAATAATTATCAAAAAAAAGTTGAAATTTGGGTTCACGGTCCCTGAGGGCCGCCAAAACGTCCCAAGTGGGAGGAGCCCCTTTGACTAAATGGCCTATAACTCGTCAACGGAACGAGATATTTGCACCAAACTCAACGCACCTGTGTGAGAGCTCATTCTGTGGTTGCGTTAAAAAGGACGGGGCGACTGGCCACTTGGTGGCGCTATAACTGTTAAAAAGGTGCCAAAATGATGTATTTCTATGGCAAATCCCATGAAATGGATGAAAGCGGCCCTCTACCTGCGTGATTTGCATGAAACCTCACAAAACCGGGCGTGCGCATGCGTCAACTGACCCAATAGAGGCCTGGAAACTTTTATGGATGTCGGTCCACCGGTGGCCCTTTAACTGTTATAAAGGGAGAAAATGCTCCATAAAATCATATGCAGAATGACATTTAAGTGACTGAAAAATGGTCTGCTCTGCTCAAAACTTCACCAAATTAGCTGAGCATGTGCGCCATATTATTCTAAGGAAGCGTGCAAAGTTTTATGGAGATCGGGCCATCGGTGGAGGTGGCGCGGTTTAAAAGGTGAAAAAATAAAACACCACATTTCCATGAAAAATGAGCTAAAAAGGCAAAAAAGCGACCCTCTCCACTCCAAGGCACATGTTAAAAAGTGTGATAAAGTTTTTGGAACGCAGCAGTGCAAGCGCCAAGTGCGTAGACCCAACGGTTTTATTTTTATAGGCCTTTTTAGTCCCTTTTTAGCCCCTATTATTAGGGGTTCAAGCACGAAGTGCTGAAACCCTATTGTTATTGTTAATTTACCCATAATGCAACATTCTCCATGTAAAACTGATCGTGCAGGACGAACCGTAAGTCCTAGAGACCTGAAACTTTGTGGGCTGGTAGTACTCATATCCGCCGACAGCGTCACAAAGGCGCGCCCCGATCGGCCTGACGGGGGCGCTACAGCGGGCAAAAGTACGAAATGGCTCATAACTCCTCAACCGTCGGGCGTAGGCTCAAGTGTCTTACATCGTTGGAATCCTTGGCTCCAGCCGGACAAGATGCATGCCTCGGATTGGCTCGCCCTTCAGTCGACAATTTGGAGTAAATTGCATTTTTTTGAAAAACAAACTTTTGAGAACTATTTCTAGGTTTTTGGCCCAATCTGAACCAAACCACTGCACAAATGTTCTCTGGAGTCTCACTGTCTATAATCATTAAAACATTTCACAATTTCAATTATCGGTTGCTAAGGGGAACCAAAATGTTTGATGGCACGAGAGCCACTTTTACTAAAATGGTTATAACTTGTGACTGGAATGAGATATTTTTGCTAAACTTTGGACACCTTTTCCTGAGCTCATTCTGAGGTCACATGAAAAAAATCGCGATGATTGGCCACTTGGTGGCGCTATAACAGGGAAAAAAGTCATGAAAATGGCCATTACCGCAACCAACCACTAGTCAAATAAAAATTGGCATGCAGTCTGTTTGTCCAGGGTACCTTTATAGTCTATGAGAACATTGGTGTATCTCATAAAACTCAGTATAGGTCATCGGCACAATGCCCTGAAGGAGCCTGAGAATTTTCAACCCTGCGTTTTTTTTTTCATGGGAGTGCCCTCTTCACACTCCTGAATCCTTGACGAGTCCAATGATACCAAACATGCCAGGTTTGGCCTTATAGTTTTTGTAACGGTGACATTTAGAGCTTTGAAAAAAATAAATGAATAAATGTTGTTATCTTCAAAGGTGTTAGTTTGAACAAGACAAAAAAATATAGGCAATTTGAAAACAGGCTTTAGTAATTGACATAATGCCCAAATGTAAATAAGTTTCTAAACTTCATAACGAAATGAGATATTTACAACACATTTTACATATATATGGGCACACTTTGAGGACTACTAAATAAAGTAGTGTAGATCAGGCAAGACAAGATTCTGTTACTGTCAAAAAAAGGCAAAAATATATTTTCCTAAGTAAAATGTTGGTATTGGCTGTAGATGTTCTTTCCTATGTTCTGATTTTATTTGTTTATTTGGATCCTCATTAGCCTTCTCTTCCTGGGGTCCCAACAATCAAATACAAATACTATGTTTAATCAAAACCAATAAAAAGTTAGGTCAATGAACCTAACATTTATTCCAAATATCAAAAACAACAATTTACCATATATAGTGTTATTAAAGGTGCCATCTGTAAAAATTGAAATTAAAATATCGCAAAAATGAGCTACACGCATCAAAAGAATGAGAAGAAATAAGGTTGATGATGTCATTAAAAAAATAACAAGTTATAGTGCTGCTGAGATATTAACCTTGAATTTATTTCAGCATGCTAAATTACTAGCCGCAGCCCGGCAGGTGTCATAATACCAGTTTCAGCCATGGGAGGCAGTATGCGGGTGGGCAACATAACCATCAGTCAAACTGCAATACACTAATAACTCGCCTGGCTTGTGGGTCTACATCTACGTGAACCTGATGTCAATCATGTGGAAACAGCCCACTATTTCAGTTCTGGGAAGAGTTAAAAAAATTATTGGTCAATATTATGCATAAGGAATACATTCTGGTAAGTTGTAACATACTGTTTCTTTCAACAGTTTTCGAGTTCTTTTACCATTAGCTAGTAGAGATGATCGTTTCACGTGCACTCTGTCGTGTAACATTTACAAGCACCAAAAGTGTATTTATTGTTTGAATTGCATAATAAAATTAACAAAATCTGAGAGCTGAGATTTTTTAAATATCATAACTAACCTGCTCCATCTTGTCTGTCATTCTCTGTGTCCTTTTCTGTGCATGACCAAATTGATGTGTGGCCTGAGAGCGTGTGAAAACTTTTCACTGAAAAGTGTCAATTGCGTGTCTCGCGCAGAATTCATGAGAGTTGGCAGCTCTAAATGGCGCTAGCTTGGTCAACCTCAGTGAATGCTCTCTGTCAAATTAATTCAAACTAACAATAGAAATGTAATATGAAAAAAAAAAAATACCATTAAACTACAAATAATAGTCTGGGCTTTTTATTTTCCCATATCGTCGGAATGCACCGGCTTGTATTTGATACAGGCGTCTATGAGACGGACTTTATAATTTAGTGCTGAGATGTTGTTCATTGAGTCTCTAATCTCTAAAAATCTCCAAATGCTACACGTGAAACTGCGGCCTTCCAACCTTTTACTATCGTGTCAAATGATTTGATTAATATGCACTAGGTAGAGGGAGCAAAACAGCGCTCACCTGTGTTGTTTGAAGACGTGAGAGTGCACATGAGCGCGGCCGCTACACAACTCACTTTCTGGAGGTATACTGCGCCCATCTGGTATGGAATATGGAGTATGATTTGATTTTTTTTGCCAGATGTCACCTTTAAAATAGTTTCACCTTTAAAGTAATTTTCCTAATTAGAAAATGTGTAATATCAATGGTAAATCCTTCCATAGTTTCATTCTTCTATACATTACAGTCCAATGTTTTGTAGTGGATTTTGAAACAGGAAACATCTCTTTTATGCATGTCTGGTGTTAAAACATGAGTAGCACTACTATACAAAATTTGAGAGTACAGGAAATTTGGAATTCTTGACACAGAAATATTTCTTATAAAACAAAGCAGACACAATCTTTCATCAGTAGGCTACATTCTTATTCTTATATTTTTTGTCTTTATGCACTCATTCAAAAGCCTATAAATAATAAATAAAAACTCAGAACTTCACAAAAATTGATGAGCGTATGTGACATAACATGCTGAAGAAGCATGCACAGTTTCATGGAGATCGAACCATAGGTGGCGCTATAACTGTTAAAAATCTTTAAAACCATGCATTTCCAATAGTAAATTGCCTGTATTGGCTGTGAATGGTGTTTTCCATTTCCAATATTTTCCATCTACTCCTGAAAGTCAAGGTGGATTATTGGGAGGAATTGTGAAGCATTGTGTTTTGAGTCAAATCCAATATTGGATTCCATTTGTATTGGATTCAGAATCAGAATCCATTTGTATTCCAGTATTGGGTTTGAAAGTTTTTATTTTTCTTCACAAATTGCGGAAATTGAATCATTGTTGAATCATTCATCCCAAAAGAAACGGTAGGGTGCAACAGTCCACAAAATTCACAGTTCAGTGTATACAATTTTGTGTGCGATACATTGGTGTCATGGTTCAGTTCGTTTTAGATACAACAAAAAGAAAGAAATGCCAAAGAAATTTCCTTTTAATTTTTTTTTCTTTTTAAATTTAAACTAGCATCATAAAGTATGATCATTTTTTTTACTTTGAACAAAGATGGAGATATACTTGACTCTAAATATGGTATATCATGGTAAATCATGCTTTCTACATAACACTTAATGTCTTTTGATGCTTTTGTGCTTAAAGGCCTTCAAGGCCTAAACTGCTTGAACCCCGCTAAATGCTGCTTGCAGCTTTAATTTAAAATGTAATTATTCCCGTGATGGCAAAGCTGAATTTTCAGCATCATTACTCCAGTCCTTATTGTCACATGATCCTTCAGAAATCATTCTAATATGTTGATTTGCTGCTCAAGAAACATTTTATTATAATCAATGTTGAACATTTGAAATCTTTTGAAACATTATACATGTCTTCCCTTTTGATCAGTGTCTTGAATCCTGGCTGAATAATAGTAGGCAACATTATATCTGTGAACATTGAGAGATTACACTTTAACAAACCTCCTTTCTTGACCTCTTGCCATCGAAAATGGTGTCGGCGGACCACAGAGAAGACAGATTCAAAGCCCTGATGGGTCATGAGCTCAAGAGCCTCTTTGAGATGGTAAGGGTGCAGACATGGAGATGTGGCCTGGATGTTACAGATGATATCCACCTCTGTGCAAGAACATTCAATTTTACTTAACCACTCTCCCATTTATAGCCATTTAATGGATTTCTGAGATCCACCATTAACTTTTTACACACTTCAGATAATCAGAGGTTAAAGGAGAATATTGGTCAAAGCTTATCTCTATATTTTGGGAATCTAGGAAGGTTTTGAAGCTTGCAACCTTGAGAAATTAGCTATGCGTGTCTCTTGATAAAGGCCTGGCTGGGAATAAATATATTGAATCAGGCTCGTAACATAATAATTATTACAAACAGGTGATTTTATTATAAACTTTCTTCTTCATCATTGCACAGAACTGTTCCAGCCACAGAATCTGTTTTTCTGGTTTTATTCACAATGCAAATAAAAGACATAGTGGGTGAACCTGTCCTGGTATGCAACGAGAAGTATGATGATCAACATTTAAGCTGGTATACGTGGCCACTTTCCTGTTTCTATCTTTGCTGCTTGACTGGACACACTTGTTCTACAAGCTCTAGTTACACCCCATATACAGAACTAAGCCATTAGCCATGCAATGAAATTTGACTGCAATAGCGCCGGATTTCTAACCTGGGTATTTACTGCTGAACTCCTGAATGGCCTCCAGTGAACTTGAACAGTCTTTGGACACACTTGGACACCTCTTGTGCACTTTAGCACCCCAGGCCTTGGCCACTTTCGCAATATCTTCATGATCAGTGGACACCCAAACACTACAAAACATGCATAGGAAACATAAGTAGCACTGTCATACAGTACAGCAAATCATGGAGTGACGTCTCGTCCGTCCTCTCAGTCTCACCTATGAAAGACACCAGAGTCCAGCGCGGCTCTGATCACCCATCCGATCAGGGGAACGCCTGCCAACATCTTGATGTTCTTCAGAGGGATGCCTTTGCTTCCTCCACGGGCGAGAATAAGAGCAGCGATGTGTTTTGAATCGTCCAAATGGACTTTTCTTCGTTTTGTGCTGGAATTGTTATCATGGCTGTCTCCTTGCAGCGGTCGCTTACCGTCTTCCCCTTGGCTGGCCATTTCAGTTGTGTTGAAAATCAATTGATATTTCCCAGTTGGACAGACAAACAAGCAGATAAAGCGTCAATTTAGTCCAAACGGGAGCTGCAGGGCGATAATTTCATTCCGACGCACTTCACGTTATCTTATCTACCTACTCAAATGAGCCATAAAGCTAAAAGGCAACTACTGCGAAAGCTAAACGCGCACGTGATTGGTCAGATGACTCTGGGAAACAGCTTCAATGACGGCTCTCCGCCCATAGCCGGAAGTAAAAATCCAATACAATTTCTCCGGGCGGGCGGCGACTGTGATGGTCTATTGCGTTGCATTTGCGATACGCACATCGAAGCTTCAGTTGTCATACGTAACAACATCACTAACGTTACCACTCAGAGTCTTACCTATTAAAGACACCGGCGTCCAGCGCGGCTCCGACTCTGAGCACCCATCCGATCACCCATCCGCCTGCCAAGATCTCGTTCTTCAGAGGGATGTCTTTGCTTCCTCTACGGGCGAGAATAAGAGAAGTGATGTGTTTTGAATCGTCCGAATGGACTTTTCTTCGCTTTGTGATGGAATTGTTGTCTCCTTGCCGCGGTCGCTTAGCGTTTTTCCTTGGTCTGGCCATTTCAAGTGTTGAAAATCTATTGATATTTTCCAGCTGTACAGACAAACAAGCAGATAAAGCATCAATTAAGTCCAAACGGGAGCTGCAGGGCGATACAATTCATTCCGACGCACTAAACGTTATCTTATCTCAAATGAGCCATAAAGTTAAAAGGCTACTACTGATGTTTTGGCAGATCTCCACGTCACCATTCACATGACTTACACACCGTAATGCTAGGTGAAAAACGACGCTCGTATTTTAACTGTTTATTGAAATATGTGATTGTATGGTCATTACATTATACAGTTCTGATCCAAATAACATGGAAAATGGAATAAACAACACTAACCCTTCACTGAAAACGTATTGATTCAGAATATTCAGACAATAATAAATGAATTGCGCGAAATTTCCGATAATTTAAGGTACTTTCGTTTACAACGAGATAATCGTGCAAACATAATAAAAGTAATCTTTTTTTCAAGGTATTCCATTCAGAGAGTTGCTGTTTTGTTTTTTTCATTATTTTATTAGAAATTTTATGGTTTTCATTAAACATTTTAAATTCAATTTGTTTGTCAAAGTACTGGTCAAGTATTAAATTTAATTTACACAATTTTTAAACACCTTAAAAATTGTCACTTTCAGTTAAAATAGTAAAGTAGGGATATTTTTTTTTAATTACGCTTTCTATCTTTTATTCACCCACGTTTCATTTTATTTATTCATTTACTTATTTCCCCACATTTTTCACAATATGAAATTGCTTTAAACAGTAATAAATCAGTGGACACCCAAACACTGCAAAACATGAATAGGAAACATACAATATAGTAAGTATCATTGTTTCGCGGTTTTACAGTACAGCAAATCATGGAGTGACGTCACGTAAACTCAGTCTCACCTATGAAAGACACCAGAGTCCAGAGCGGTTGTGATTGCCCATCCGATGAGTAGTATGAAGCTGCAGACTCGGAGACCTGCATCTACAGTCCCCCTGCACCCAGAGTCTCGCATTCTCAGACCCCTCGTTTTTCGAGACAGCGCCTCCTATAAACATGTGAAGAACATGGTGAAGAACTTAAGCCAAAACGTGAGTAGGCTATCTTCAATTTTATTTAGCGAATCGTGGTAGCCTACTCGTTTGATTTATTCTTAAATAAAACTAATTTAGCTCATCGATACAACATATGAATAGTCCATTTAATATTTGTAAAGATAGTTTGTAACAAGATTTGAGCCGTTATGTATGTTTTTTCGCCCTTTTCCCCCGAAAATATTTTGATGGCTAACGTTAGCCTTTAACCTTGGACTTATATGTCATAAATGCTGCAGTTATTTTCACTGCCCGCATATATTTCAAACCCACAAAGTTGTCCAAAGTTCAAAAACATCTCAAGGGACACTTCAACAGAGCAGTGCAACATAAAGGTAACATTTGCAAACATCTTTTTTTTTTTTTTTTCAACGGCTCTGGGTCAGCTATTAAAGAATTAGCGCAGATCATGACCGACCATGTGCACTGCATATGATAAAAAAACTACACTGACACTGGGTTGAAACATGATGCGTAATATTAATACTTATTACAAGTCACATTCAAATATGTTAATTTTATTATTCTTATATTTACCATATGATAACCATATATGATTTTGACGGTCTCCGTAGAGACCGTCAAAATTGCCAGTGCTATATTTCGTTTTATATTTTTCCTTCTTCACAGGAAAGTTTAGATATTTAAATGGAATAAAACGCCAATAACAAAGTGAACTAGGTATGTTAGCTGATTACCTTAAAAATCCATAGATATCGTAGTCAGTTCTTAACATAGACAGTAAAAGGTTCTTAAGGCCGTTAACACTTTTTCTGACAAGCAGCGGATGCGATGAGACCATAGACTTTAAAAAAAGAGGAAGAGAGTCGTTTTCCGGTTTTGTCACGTGACGTTTGGCATAAAGCCTATTCAGACTTACTACCTTGAACTGTATGGTAACCAGCTATTTACTATTATACTTTATTTTCTGGGAGGGATAGACATGCATCTCTTCAATGGGCTGTACTGTTATTTAATGTGTTTTCGGATTGTTCTGCTCATGAAACACTGGAAAAATATCTTTCCAAGAAATTTCAGTTGACAAAAAACTCTCGACAATGTAAGTTGTGGAAAATTGTAAGTAATCTAGGAGCTTTAATCAGCTTTTTACAGCGGATGCCATTGGTTAAACGGTGAGTCTATCCCTCACAGCCTCACATAACATTCATAGACCTATCATGGCGCTGCTCTGATTAAGGTCTATAGCTCAGCTTCTTTTAAAACATGCGTAGGTAAGTGACTAAATTGATTTCAGATACTGTTTCAGTCACTCTCGTAAATTTACATTTTATTCTAGCGATTATAATTATAGGTGGTAGACTATCGTTTTCAATCTCTAACTAATTCTTACTTTCACCATGTAATTCAGTCTCCGTAGAGACCGTCAAAAATTGCCAGTGCCGACTATATTTCAAGTCGTCACGGCGGGGTATTGGGTAAAGTTTTCAATTAGCAATAATCGCGCCTCGGATAAACCTCATAGGCTACGATACTGCCACTGCGCAAAGCTGAATTTGAAATCAGCCAAAGAGGGGAAGTGATCGAACAACACAGGAGGTTCATCAATGGTAAGTGTGTTTACTGTTCCCTAACGCGCCAACAAGGTCGCAGTGGGCTGGAATATGTAATCGAAATGCTGCAACAAAAGTAAGTCATCGAAAATATGTGTTTTTTTTTACATTTTGAACAAAAATATAGACTCGTGGTTACTCTCGCGCAGTGCATGCTGGGATATCCAGCAGTTTCTAAGAATACGCGGAAAGAAGTGCCTCAAATTCTTTACGAACATATTTTTCGCATACATGCACAAGCGTACATAAAAGTAATTTTTCTCTGCAGTCAGTGGCAGTGCAATGCAGTGATCCCTCGTTTCTTTATCACATTTATAATGTACAACCTGCTTTCATTATCAAAACTGAAAGTGACCACCAGAGGGCGGTATTTACTCTCTTAAAATAATCATTCCCCATTGACTCTATCATCTTAAGTTGGGAAATCTATTTAAAATAGAGTAAATGTTATAAACAATAGTTAAAAGCGAATTTAACATCATATTCGCCGGTGGAGTGGGACAAATTATCCTTCGAGTTGCAGTGATGATCCATTTGCTTGCAGTAAGTTAACGTTAGGCAAGAAATTAGGTCTAAAAATGTTGGGTACCTACCATATAAACCCTGATTGTATGTATTTTCATATCGTGTGATTATTCTAGCAATATTATACTGAACGTACGTAATAACTCGTTTAAGCAGTTCAGAGCGTTAACATTTGGTCCATTTATTCATAAACATTCGACCTAGCCAGTTGTTCTTAATTATACACAACACAAACATCAAGCAAATTAACAACAGTCGTATGCTGTTTGCCTGCCTTACTCTTAGATAATGGACGTTTGAGATGCTCTTGCTAAACGCAGGAGAAGGGTCTGACTGCAGACAGATATTATTGAAACGCAGTGAAGAAGTTTGAGGAAAGTCTACCGTTTCACAGCACACGCACACCACCAGAGGCCGCCACACATGCAGTTTTATAGTTCACCACCAGAGGCCGCCACACATGCAGTTTTATAGTTCACCACCAGAGGCCGCCACACATGCAGTTTTACAAGTTCAACACCAGAGGTCACCAAAAACACTTTAAAGTTTCAGCCTCACAATCATTCTTACATGCAAGTTTCACCTAATAGTCAGTTGGTCACAGTTTCAGCTACTCTACTGTTTTGCTCTTGATTATTTTCTTGTATCATTTCAGCTTTATTGATAAACTGAATTCATGCATTAGGTTACATTCAAACTAACTGAAATAAAATCCCAGAAGAAACCAGATGATTTATTGAGCACATGTCATTTATTACAGAACAAATGGAAAACTGTCAAGTTTAATAAGTGCGAACCATATCGTCATCGTCCATAGTACAATGGTGTGATCATTAGCCTATTAATATACTTTGTTGAGCTCTTTGAAATTACACATTACTTCAAGATCAACAATTATAGAAAACTATCCGTGTCATAAATGCCTCACGTTATATCATATATGATCAAGGAACATAAGAGAACATAGAAAAGAGCATGACAAGGACTTAAAGAAATACAGATGAAAAGTGCTAGCAAGGCCATTTGTCATGTGACAGCTAGATTTGGTCCACCCTCGGGGGTGAGGAACTGCACTTTGGGCACGGCGAGTGCCGAATTGTTGCGGCGCATGGAGTTGCCCTTGCGCATGGAGTTGTTCCGCCGCATAGAGTTCCTCTTGCGCAAGGAGTTCTGGTGCGACAGCTCGCTCTTCTGGAGCGTCTGGATCAGGATGGAGGGCTTCTCGTCCAGCTCGCGGGCGCTGCACTGCGGCGTGGCCACTTTGACCGTGTTCCCGAACTTCGAGTAGTCCACCGAGTACACGCCCTCTTCCTCGGTCACTATAGGCAAGAAGCGGTGGCCCCACTGGATCTCCTCGGTCACGTACGAGGTGCGAGCCTGAGTGGTGATGCCCGTGGTTTCCACGACACCTTCCAGGATTACGATGACCTCCAGGTCGCTACACTGAAGCTCCATCGCCGAGAGGTCGTACAGGGGACTGTCCTTATCGATGACGTGACAGATGATGAGAGGCGCTAACAGGAAGATGCTGTTGCTGGCCACCACGCTCTCGGTCTGGACGTCGATCTGGTGAATGGGTATGATCTCGCCCTCCGGCGTGGTGGTCTTTCGGACCACTTGGAGGCGCACGGCAGCGTTGATGATCATGCTTTTGCGCAGGTCTCCCACCCGGATCATGAAGCACAGGCGGTTGTTGCGCACGGCGATGACGGCGTACCGGCTGAAGATGAGGGTCTCCGCGCGCCGGTGGGACTGGGCCGTCTTCATGAAGATGCAGCCCAGCATGACGGCGTTTATTATCAGGCCGATGATGTTCTGTAATATGAGCATGGTGATGGCTGCCGTACACTGCTCCGTTATCATACGCCCTCCGAAACCTATCGTCACCTGCACCTCGATGGAGAAGAGGAAGGCAGAGGTGAAAGAGCTGGAAAAGATGAAGATGAGTCACAGTTTTAGGCTCCTAAAATGATTCAAATACGTTTCTTTCTACGATGGTATTTTTTAACAATACCATCCAATTACAGCACTTCTTTAATGAATTTTATACAATACAACACACATCAATTGTCACCTAAATGTCATTCTAAATTTAAATTATTATTTTTGAATGTCTTTCTTCTTTATAACTATATAAATTATATTAAATAATTAACCAACACTGTAAAAAAATATTGTTGGTTTGACTTAAAAAATAAGTAACCTGGTTGCCTTAAAATTTTAAGTTGATTGAACTGGAAAAAGTGAGTTAATACAATGAAGGAGATTGATTTAATCATCATAAACTCAAAATAATAAGTTATCTGAACTAAATAAATTATTTAAGTTGATTTGACAAGAAAAAAAAATGTTGTGATAACAAATTTTGAAAATATTTTTTTTTTACAGTGAATCAGTAATACCATTGATCAGCTCTACCAAACGTGGATGTTTTTTCATTAAGAAACAAACATTGTTATTATGTTTTGATTGATATTGTGAAGCTGCTATGATGCAATCTATATTGTGAAAAGCATATATATACTTGACTATAATTACTTTTACTAATTATAATTTATAATTATAATTACATAGAATGACTAAGTTTGTCTAAACGTTGTACTAGTATAATGGTAACTATATGTGTGGCTATATAGGCTATATATTAGCCTATATATATATATATATATATATATTTGATTTTTCAACTTTCAAAAATGCATCAAATTTATGCTGAACAGGAACGATTTCTTATATATTTTTTTATTCAAAAAGATCTGCTTTAAACTTAGTGCATTTACTAGAATGAACTTACAATGCATCTGATTCCAGTCATTAGTTTTGCCATGATAAATCTGAGTTTTGATACATGTTTGGGGAGTCTGAACATCATTATAGTGATAGTCTCCATCTCACGCGTCAAGTCAGACTCTTCTGATGTCTGTCACTTAACATCATTTTACCATTGACCAAAATGATTTGAGCACACTTACTTGACATTGGTGACGCATTGGTCTACGACAGGTTTACTGTTTGTGTTCAGATCCCCGTGCGCAAACGCCACCAGCCACCAACCCATAGCGAACAGCAGCCAGCTGCACAGGAACGTCATGGTGAAAATAACCAGCGTGAAACGCCATTTGAGATCCACCAGAGTAGTGAAGACGTCCTGCAGGAATCTGCCCTGCTCGCGGATGTTCTTGTGGGCCAGGTTACACGCGCCGCTCTTGGCGATGAAGCGCGCTTTGTTCACCCGGTCCCTAAACACGGGTTTGCGGGGAACCCGCGACACGAGCGCCGGTAGCGCGAACTCCTCAGGAATGATGCTTTTACGCGGCAACATTATTTGGGCATGTCACTGCAGACGCTCAGGAATGAAGCCTCTCCAACGACTGTCAGACGCGCAGTTCCAGATTAACCATCCTGTCCTATAACTCTACTGAAGAAGCACAAACTGAAGCAAAAGTCTATCAGTGTTAATTTGTGAGTTCATTAAATAAACTTTAGGCTACATAAAGAGCAGAACACACATCATGTACCGCTAAAAGTCGTCAAAAAAGTATCTTCATGATGATTGTGCAGCGCTCTTGACGCACATGGGCGGTACATGATGACTGTCCTGCTGCCTCCGAGAAGCATTCGCCCTGCAGAGGAGAGTTTTAAAAAACTTATTTAAAAGATTGCATTATTTCTATCCGCCCTTATTTTATAGACTGGAAAAAAGGTTACAAGTAAAAACGGAGTTCATACAGTAGGCCTATTTACATACTAATAACTTATATGCCAGTCACAAAATAATTGCTGGTCAGGACATTTACAAAATGTGTAAAATTTGTACAAATTGAATATGTGTCTACATAGTTCTGCAATTTGATATAATGTTATTGTAAGAATGCAATGGGTTTCAAACTGGGGCCCGGAGCCTCCTAGAGGGCCGCAGAGGGCGCTAGAGAGGAAATGTATTTGACTTTGTAAAAAAAAAAATATATATATTTACCTTATTTAGACTTTACTGAAATTATTTTATTATTATATTATTTTATTCTGCTTTGAGAACTGGTCGAAAACCATCAGATTAATCTTGATTGTGTTATACTGAATGCCAGAAAGTCCCGAAAGTAAAATGATAATAATATAATAATTTCTTCTATGAGACGTCTTCTATGAGATATGTTTTTCCACTTTTTTTTAGGCTCCTCACTGTAATATTCTCTGACAAATATCTGGAGTGATATTTATCGTGAAAAGCGCTACATAAATCTGAATAAAAAATATTTGTCTTCAGGTTTAAACCTCTAACACTATCCTAAGAAAAGGATAAAAGATACACTGACAACTTAATACGAAGTAATCCAGTTTTCTTTGGCCAATTTAAAAAGCAGTTATTTAAATGTTATATTTAGCCTTAATAAGTTTCTCAAACATTATACATGGGTTTCTGTATATAAAAATATATAGCTGCCTATAATAGTAATAGGAATGGGGCAAGATACCATATTTAGGAGCCTATAGCGAAAATGTGAACAGAAGGGGGCGCTGTGTAGCAAACGATTTTCCTCTTAACAAGGGACTGAAAGATCTTTGTATGTGTGAGGGATCTCAGTAGTTTAATAATAAATCAATTTCATTATTTCAATGTAGGCTTTTCAGTATGACCATCTATTGCTTGTTTGTAGATTTGAGCACCATGAACAGCCCATTCTCACCCCCAAGGCGTCACTTAACTGACGCCTTGGGAAGCATTTGGACATGCTTCAATATCTGACGCTTTAGGCGCCCTTTAGCGTCAGTTAGATGACGCCCTAGGATCGCGTGTACCCTGCCCCCACCCCACACCTAAACCTAACCGCGTCCTCTAACTGACGCTTTCCTTTAGCGTCAGTTAGATGACGCCGTAGGATCGCGTCATGTAAGTGACGCTAAAGGGCGCCTAAAACGTCAAATATTGAAGCATGGTCAAAGGTGACGCCTTGGGGTGAGAATGCGTTGCCATGAACGGTAACTATTTTTGTAGGCCTATATGTTCCTTTTTTACATTTTTGCTATTTGATTAACAGTTTTGGCACTCAATAGAGATAAGTAAACACACAAAGCAAATTTTATTTTCATTTCATGTGTAAAAAAAAAAAAAGTTAGGCACACATTATAATGCAGTTAAATGCTTATGGTACAAAAGCCATTTTAATTACATATGTACATTTAAAGCATCCCATCATCATGACTAGCATGCAAGTACCTGAAATTGCAATAAACTTAGAGTATATTTGATACAACAGACTGAAATGTGTTCCTGTTAGCTCGCAGTGAAGTTTGTCGTGGTGTTTACACATCACCGGATTGTGTAAAGCGTGTCAGCTGCTGTTTTACGCACATGGTTGGATTCACAAGTTACTGAAATATCACTGCTGAAGTGTGACATCACAGCTCATTGCAAATATTCATCAAATCACTGGCCCTGACAGTTAGTGTCCAATGAACGGAAAGATTTCCCACAGTGGTTACAGCAATGCATCATTTCACTGCTGGGACAAAGAGTCACTTGCAGGCTGTTGTTTAGATCATCTTTGACTGTGATTTCCAGGAAGCAGAGCATTCAAATAAAGAAAGCTGAAGGTTAAAGGTAAAAGTGATGTGAGGGTATAGAGACTGGCACTCCATTAAAGGGAGATGAGGGAAACACAGACGGTGTGTGTGTACAATATATCGCTTGGCTGTCGAGACTGCAGGCTCATTTTGACATCTTCATTATAAAACGTTATAGGAGAGAAAAATCACATGGTTTGAAATTATATTTGAACTTGTAATGTACTTGGAAAAAGTGTTAGCCTATCTTAAAACGACAATGTACCTTTTACAGTGTGTGTTTTTAAATTGGGTTAGGGTGAGCCTCTTGAGAAAAATGGCCAAATCATAATTTCACCTCAATATAGCATAAAGTCTTAAAAATTACTTTTTTTCATTTTAAAATCATAAAAAATCATATTTCAAATAAAAGTTGAATGGTCCATATTTTTTAATTTAATTTAATTTGAAAAATGACCTGCGCATTTCTTGATAGTTTTCGTGAAATTCACCCTATTTGTCTTTTTGTTTAGGAGCAAATGTTTAAAATGTTAAAACCCCTGAAAATAAGCTTTTGGTTAAGTAATTTGCATAAGAGGAAGACACTAAATATCAAATATGATCAATTTTGTATATAGAGTGTGAATATCACATTAGGGTTGATCTGGAGGACATTGCAGGACACCCCAGAAAGTGAGGGCTCACGATTCTCTCAAGAGTACTTTGGGGAGCCAGCTATATTTGTCCTCCCTCCCTTAAATTTGTATCAGCAATGCACTTCAGACAGACAGACAAGAGCGTCAGGCCTCAACAGGACAGACATGCTCTGTACAGTGTTTGCACTAGTCAAAAGACAGTAGATAAATACTTATTGCTTAAACATATCAGAGTACACAACATTACTTATAAAAAGGCCGGTAAGGTAACAAAAATGCTAAAAAAGAGTCCAATATACTGTGATAGGGATTCATATAAAAAGTTCAGAGTCCGTGTGAAGTTGAGTCCCTTCCGATGCCTGCGCGGCTGCACCAATGCATTGGCAAAAAAAATGGCTGCTATATTTGTTTATAAGGCCAAAGTGGTATAAACTGACGTGGTGATGGAGATGAGTGGATCTACATGTCGGCTTTGACAAAGGAGGCAAACAAGCTGTCCTCTTGTTCCATGAGAATCTCTGGTTTTCCGTATTCCATGATGCTTCCCCTTTTCATCACAATGACTAGATCAGCCGTCAGGATAGTGTGGACACGATGCTGTGGAAAACAAGCAAACTCAAGCAGATGCAAATGCAAATGCATTTTGTTTAAAACAACACCTTAGCTGTTGAAATTACGTTTAACTTATCCATTTCTGTTGCTCAAATCACTGCAGGTTTCTGAAATCAGAGTAAAACATCAAGCTAAAAAAGCATCCCGACCAATTTAAAAAAGGGGGAGACCTCCTAATAGGAGACCTATAGATATCTCTCAGGACATTTTATGTAATATTCCCAAAAAAACAGGCTTACATCTTATCTTTATTGTGGCAATTTATACTTTTAAGAATGTATTTTTCATACCACAAAACTGTGTTGTACAGTAAGTGAACAGCAAAATAGCTAAAGGTTATATTGGGAAAAATAAATGATGACAAAATTATAATATTTAACTAAATTTAACCTACATGTTAAATGCTAGTCAAATACTAGTCTGTCACATCTGCTTTAGGTTTTTTTTTCATGTCTTTTATTTTGAAATTCATCATAGTTGTGTTTCTTGTCATGTGATTCCCTGCTCCCTCATGTGCTTCATTTACCTCGTGTGTCTCGTTCTAATTGGTTTATGGTCTTCTCATGTGGTAGTCATTGGTTCATTGTCTTGATTGCTTTACAGTATGTCTTGTTCGTCATTAGTACATATAGACCTTATGCCATCTTTAAAATTGTGTCTTTGAAATTCTGTTTTTGGGTATATAATTCTATGGCATCGCCGTCGAAGAGTAATTGGCTGGTGAAGAGGATTTACTAGTAGAGTTAACTAAACTCATGAGCATTGTAATGAGCGCAGTAGATGTCATAACAAATGTCAGTAGACTGGGAAGATTTTAAAACTAGTGCTTCATTCATAAATCCTTAAGATTTGACCTTCATGCTGTGGAAAATTGCTGTAACATTAAGTACTCAGAACGTCTACTTTAGGCGTTCCTGAAAGCTAGACAACAGTCTATTGAAACACGACATATGAGGTAAAGGGAACCAATCAGAACATGCCACATGAAGCAAAGGAAACACATAATTTCAAATAAAAGTCATGAAAGTTTGGACATTGTTGTGATGTGCCATAGTCAACCTGCTATAGAATAGGGTTAGTGGCTGTGAGCTAAAATGTTCTCATAGGGCGCACACATAGGAAGTTATTGGTTACCAACCAATGAACCAGTGCGTAGGTGGCAAGGGGGCGGAGCTTTATCACGGTTACTTGTGCGTCCGGACTAAAATGCTGAAGAGGCTGTCCTCCTGCGCCAAGAGGTTAGGAGCACTGTCGCACTCTACCAGAATCCCAGAGGAAAACACCAGCACCTGCTCCGCCTCCAAGATGGAGGAAACCAGGTGCTGTGTCAGAGGAAGAGAGATGGGTGGACAAAGGAGAAGAAAGAGAGGGAAAAGGGGATGAGGGTGAGGAGAAGAAAATGTAAGGAAAGTGTAGCAAAAACAGCAGCAGAGAAGATCATGCATTTATTCAAAGCTCTATGTCGTTCTGTGGCACTTTAAAAAACAGTAATATGTTAATAGCAAGAGATTGATAGTAAGTAGAAGTCAAGAACTGAGAAAGAAGTTAAGATGTCAAAGCCTGGTAAGCATTTACATTCCTCATCCCTTTGTATTGTTTAGAATATTTCAGTTTTCATAGACCAGAAAAAAAAAAAAAGATTTAGGTTGATAAACGGTAACTTACAGCTATGGTGACAACTGTCCGATCAGCAAATGCAGTCATCACCACTTTCTGAAGAATATTTTCCTGTTGAATTTACCACAAAATATTTTTTAGTACCATTAATGTGTTTTTTTTTTTTCATTCATGGATTCAAAATGTCTTAGAGTCAAGATGAAATCAACATTGACCTTATTTACTTTGATACAATCCAATCAACTCTCAATATTGTTTTTCTTAATATATTTCACTCTAATACATCACATTATGGAAGTAGCCTACTTGTGTTGTGATTTTAAACAGTCTTAGTTTAGTCCAGAGTTTAATAAACTAATTTCCTGGAAGAAGACTAGAGTTGAACAGGACTAAATTGAGGCTTAAATTAAACCCATAGATGTAGATGTACCGTGGCCATGTCTATAGAAGCTGTCGCCTCGTCCATAATTAGGATGCTGCTTTTGCGAACAAAGGCCCGGGCAAGACAGAAAAGCTGTCTCTGTCCCACGCTGAAGTTCTCCCCTCCTTCTGTTACTACAGCATCTGGGAGAAGATAATACACACAGCATGATGCTTTACAGCTGTTTAGACTGACAAAATACTACTTTTCACTGAATAAAACTAAATGATAAGGTCAGAATACTCCAGCTTTTCAATTTAATGAATTTCCAGTCAGTGTCAAAATTACGAGGTGACTGACATTATGATGTCAGCCAATCCTGACAAGCATTGAACAGTTGGAAAGTTTCATTCTTACCCAATCCTCCTGGGAGTGCTTTCACCATGTTCTTTAACTGGGCGATTTCAAGCGCTTCCCAAAGCCTGTCATCAGTGCAAGTGCACTCGGGGTCAAGATTTAACCTAAAATGCACATATGCACACATTAGTTCACTCAAAATGAAAATTTTCATCATATATTCATCCTCAGCTGCGGCCTTCGCTATGGTTCACCCATTTCACTAGAAAAGGCCCTGGAGCTCGCAACACTTGCGCTTGTTTTTCTGAATATCAGCATTTTTTGCAAATGTGACATTGATTTTTTTTCATTCCAATTCAAAAAACAATATTTTAAAAGGCTATTACGAGACTTACTGTACATTTTAGTCTGGTTTTCCTTTATTTTGCCAACCAACTGAAATAGTTCCAAATAGTAGAGCCATTGTGTGTCTCTGAGTAGTAGTTTCAGTTTCGTTACTGAATGAACCCACGTTTTTGAATCGTTCTAATGAATGATGACTCACTCACTTCGGCTTTGTCCCTGAATGAATCAACCGTTTTGAACTAATCGTCTGACTGAATGATTCAATGACTAACTCGTTAAGATAACGGTTTGCCACCACCCACTGGTGGGTTTAGTATCATTTCGTTTTAGTTGTGGGACTGAGGGACGAAGATTGAATGTTGTTTTTGTTTGTACTATTGTTTGAAATATGAGATAACATTCGAGGGCTTGGAGCCAGAAGGGACGTAAGTGGCTTTTAACAAACTTTACAGGAGAAACAAAACAAAATTTTGACCATGCTTCAATCACCTGTATTACTAACCTTAAACCACAAACATTGCAACCACAGGCATACTTACATGAATGAGTATTTAAGTAAAAAATGTATGGCATATTAACACAATGAACATGTTCTAAAACATTTAAAAAAAAAAATATGTCAGATACGCCTTTTTGTTGCTTTATTCAATACAGTTTGATCTCAGATCAGTTTTTTTGACACCATTGGATAGAGCTCATCGAGACCTTTATTTTGATATAAAGAACTCGTATTCGCCCAAAATGCCACTTAAATTTAAAACAGAGATAAGGTAATTGCAGTCGCATTGCACACAGTCGCAATTGCAATGGTTTAGTTGAACTAAATGCAGCATAGACTGAGCCCAAGTTTTGAACAGTAGTGTACATGAACATGAATGAAATTGGAGAGCTTTTTAGGCACTCAACAACCCAGTCACCATTCACTTTCATTGTATGGGAAAAAAAGCAGCTTGGACATTCTTCAAAATATCTCTTTCCATGTTCCATGTAAGAAAGATGTGGGATTGGAGCATTATCAGGTTGACTAAAATGTGACAGAATACAACTATTTGGATGAACTATCTCTTAAATCAACAACAAACCCAGGGGACATTGTGTCAATGCTCCCAAATGACCATAAGAGGCAATGCTGATGAACCCGTTCACATCCGTTTTATCACACTGGGAAATGGCTTCCAACCACATTTTCTTCCTTTATGGACAGCCTGTGTTTTCCAAAATTAAAATAAAGAAAAGATTTGCTGTACCAATAACTCGTACGTTCTGTCTCCTGGGCCCAATGATCCATTAGGCCCGCTTCATATAAACATTGTCATGACAACAGCTTGCCCAGAACCATTCCCAGATGACTTGTGATGGTGGTTCAGTTTTATTTTCTTTCTTATCCCATGGCGGCCTTTTTAAACAAACCCCATATGCTCACTGTCTTCAGAAACAAACATGACACTTAGTATCCGTGAGAAGTTCAAACAAGCTCGGAGCTGAGGACTCACTGGTTGACTCACCAGAGAAAGAAATACTTAACAGTGTTTGAAAAGAAACAAAATACTAAATGTATAGCTTATTCTGAAAAGAGCATAATTATGCAATGCCAATAAAGTGGAATGCCCCCTATGTCACATCCCTGTGTTTTGTAAATGATCTGTGTTTATACAGAACTTCTGATTAAAAATGTCAGGCAGGAAGTGAGTGTTTATTGTCCCTGGTCTTGTCTGTTTGGGTCAGTTTAGCCTCAGTGAGTGTGTGAGGTGCATGCGTTACGCAGATACAAATGTATCTGTGTGTCTGTTTGTATGTTTGACCGAGCATGTTTGCGTGTGTTTACCGGATGGAGCCGCTAAACAGCACTGGATCCTGTAGGATGATTGACATACGGGATCTCAGGGTTTGTAGCGGAAGCTTGCAGATGTCAATGCCATCAATAACAATCTTTCCTAAGGCAAAAAAAAAAAAAAAAGAGATGATACACAGGTTTTGAATTAGCTTATTATTCATTATAATTTTAGTTTAGGTTTTAGTCATTTTTGGTACATGCTTGTAAAACTATTTTTTAACTAACTTTCATTTATTTTATTGCAGCCTTATTTTAATTAAAAGAAATTATTTTTAATAGTTTTAGTTAACCATACTGGTTTATATTTTATATTTAGCTCATATGAATTAAGATAGTGAACATTTGTAAAATAAATTTGTTATATATTTAAAATGAACTACAAAATGGGGGTGAAAGTTGTTTAAAATTGTAAAAAGACATGGCGATCAGTTATAGCACATTAAATACTTTACGTTAAATATCAATATTAAGTGTTAGTCTATCTATATTATGCTTCAACAACTTATATTCAAGATATTTAACACATCTAGCTTTATAAGATATAGCTATATTTAGCTTCACACAAAATCTCAAACTAATCTCTAAATTTTTTTTTCTCTTTGCCTAATAAAGGATTGTTTTTTATTAGTTTTGGGTGTTCGGTTTAGTTTACAGTAACTTGACTTTAATACATAGTGGTCTGTGAATATCCGAAGACCAAACAAGCTATTAAGATTTTCATTTTAGCTTTATATGGACACGGTGAAGAGAGGGTCTGTGTTCATGTGCACGAAGCTAGAACTGTTTGATTTGGCTAAAGATTTATTTTGGAAGAATTAGAGAAATATAAAGTTAATGCTGCACACTGGATAACATGATAAAACTCTTGGAAAAAATAACTGTGACTTTTAAATCTTGTGTTTTTGTTTTACTTCACAATAAAAACAATACCCTAAAACTGATTCAATTAAAAATAATGTTTAAATTTTAATTTAATTTAATTTAAGTTTTAAGTCCTTTGTCTTTTTTTAATGTAGATATAAAAAACAATATTTTGCATTAAGAAATGCATCAGTGAACATTACATATATCATGTTATGTATATTTAGTACAAAGTATTTTTTAAACACATTCTGTTTCATATTTTACTACAGATAAAGCAATCAACCAGGTTAGAAAATATATATCTGTCAATAATGACCGTAAGACTCAACAGATCTCTATGGTTAATGTCTAAATATGACATCATGGCTGCTTGTCAAAGTGACAGTAACCATATGGTAACAGACCAAACAACACGGGCAAAGAAAGAAATGTTTCTGGGCTTAGCAGCTGAGGACATTTAAAATAGCTTGATCATAAAAGTCGGCTTTTCTTTCATATTTTCCTAACTCCTTTGTTATTCTCTCTTTTATTCTCATTTAGTCTCCCCAGGGGCGAGCTTGACATACATCTGAGCGCTGTAATTCTCAGTGAACCATAATAGTGGATTAAATGGAGACTTACCTTCGAAAACATCCACCATGTTGAAGAAGGCCAGAGACAGCGAAGACTTTCCACTGCCCGTTCTACCACAGATGCCCACCTGTTACAGTAAGAACAACATGTGCGAGCTTTAAACAGCTTGACATTTTCAGATTGCTTTTGTCTAAACACATTCAGGGTTGCTTCTCTTCTAAATTACACAAACTAGTGAGGACAATTTACAATTCCCAACTAGAAGCCATCTGTGCTGTCGTACTCGTATAATGTGAGCCAGGGCACCTCTAAAAAACAAGCTAATGAAGATAAAACCTGAGGAGGGAATTATTAAAGATTCTGAATTCTGATGAGCTGAAAGATTTTGCTGCACATGTATAGTCGTTATTCAGGCAGAAAATAACTGTGCTTTGACAGTGCAATGAGAAAATTAACGCCACTGTGACACAACCACAACTGAGTGGTACAGTATGTGCTACAGCAGGACGATCAGTATCAAGACCGCCGAATGCTCTTTGACAGCTTTGGAATAATTTGACTGTGACTTATTGGACCAATTAGCTTTTAGTTTTCATTTTAGTTTAAGATGTAGTCAGTTTGTTCTGTGCTTTTGTCTTTTATATTTATTAGTTTGGATATTTCTATTTAGCTTTAATTTATTCATTTTACGTTTTAGTAATTTTAGTAGTATTTTTTAATAGCTTTTTAATAGCTTTAGTTAACAATAACAACACTGAGTTATTGCTTGTTTCACCATCCTTGCCTATTGTTTAAAGATAAATGACAAGATTAATGAAAATGAAAGAAACAATAGAGTTCCGGAGTTATGACGTCACTTTTTTAGGACAACTCAGAAGTTAGCGGCGCATGGGTTCCCTCGATCGAAAAGCTATGCATTTTTCCCAAGCCTATATAAAGATTTTAAAAAACACAAGCAGACACAATAAAGTTTAAAAAAACACAAGCAGGTTATAACTGGTGTGTTTTATGTCATAGATCAAAACGTGAAAATATTTAGAGGCTTTGTTCACAGACCCTATTTCAGGCGATTTAGCAAAAACCCATTCAAAAAAACCCATAGACTTTAGGGCGAGGGAACCGGTAGTGCTAAAATGCTAACTCACTTCTGCGTTCTGGCCTACAAAGTGACGTTGTAACTTCGGCACTCTATTGCACAAAGTAATAAGGGGGAGGTTTGGTGAAATCACTTTTTAGAGAGAGTTGTTGTAAGTTGGTGTGTACCTTCTGCCCAGGGTTGATATGGGCATTGACGTGTTTGAGGACAGGTTTTAACAAGCAGTCGTAACGCACACACAGATCGTGGATCTTTATTTCGCCATGTTGTGGCCAGTCTTCCGGTACCTGTGAGACATCTAAAATCACATAAAAACCAGAAGGAGAGTGAGTGAAAGGATTGGATCTGGATTTAGGTTACCATTCCATATATTCAATATTGATACCAGTATCCTCATGCTATAACCATTAGCATTAGAAGATCAAATATAGCAAAACTGACATATCTGACTGGTCATGTGATCTTGTCATGGTGGCCATCATAAAGGATCCCCCTTTATTGACCCCAACTAAAATTGCTTATCTGGGCCACCGAATGTGTCTGGAGGCTTCATGTTCAAAAGTACTGGGCTATTTATGTCTTTCGGAGTAAAACCTTTTTAAGTGAGAAAAATAAAACTTGTTTTTGGATAGAATTTGGTTTACAGAAAGGTTAGCCACAGAATGTTCTTTCCTGCCCAGTCAGTGGATTAAGCGCCGCCACACATGACTTTATCTGAGGAGAGTGAAAGTAGACATAACACTGATATAGCAATGGCAACAAAAACCCAGAACACTGCAAGCGAGCACTTTAACAAGCTGCAATTAACACAGCTATATATGGTGTCCAAATGTCAAAGTTTTGTCACGTGACGAGTCGACTACTGTCCAACTCAGTTTTCCATTCTGTCACTGACAAAGAGATGGAGAATGAGCTATTGTTTGCGGCTAACAGGGGCTCTAACAGACTATTGCTAAAACTCATTTTTCTCAGGTCTCCTGCTTCTCCTGCTAAACATAATGCTCTCAGTGGTTTGTGTCAGGTCGCTCTGTCCTAATGCACTAAAATGTGAGGAAATGCACATGTAGCAGCGATCTGGCTGCCAGGAAGCTGGAAATATGTGCTTTGATCCAGTAGGTCTTCATTTAGAGACTTTAATAAAACTCTGGATTATCATAAAAGTATTTCTGGTTCAAAACTACTAAATGAGTCAGAAAATGATTAATTACCCATGGATCCCTCATAGTTCTCAGATTCTGTGCTCAGGAAGCTGTTGACCTTCTTTACTGCAGCCATCTGGACCTCCAGGTCTGCCAGATTCCTCACCACCCAGTTCAGGTAGTTTGTCACCTTAACAAAAAGCACGTTGAGGACATTAACTTGTTTTTTTATCACTGAGATAAACTTGATGACCACTGTTGCATGCTAGAAAAGCTGTGTAAACTCACAGTGAGGGCATAGGTTAGACCCAGTCCAACCAGACCAGATTGAGATGAGGTCCAGATAGCTGCCACTGCTGCAGTCAGGACAATCACAGCACCCAGATAATCCTGAGACGAAAATATAAATGGTATTATTTAGGTTTTTAAGATACCACAGACTTACTTGTTGACAGCAATATACTGTTAGAGCTGTCAAGCGATTTACATTTTTTTAATCTAATTAATTGGCACTTAATTCATCTAATTAATGGAAATTACCTCCAAAAGATAATTCAAAGTCTTTATTGTGTAAAATGAGAAAATCATCAAATAGACATTACAATTAGTAGCTTAAAAAAAAAAACGAATAATGGGATCATATATTCATTCGAATTATCTCGCCAAAATGTAAAATAGTTACGAATTTTCTTGATATTGTTAATATTTCTACATCACGTAAACACTGCTTAAAGTTTTTTCAAGATAATTAAAGTAGTCTTTTTGTGTTGTTGTTTTTGTGTTCCGTTTTGTAATTTCCTTTCAGTTGTCAATGTGATTTAATTAATATAATTAACATTAATAAATCATGGTGTTTTACTATGAACTTGCTACTTTTGACATTCCTTCATATCTTCATATCCACCACCTCTGAAATCTAAAAACTCAAGGCGATCATCAGCACGTGGCACTTTACTTACAGTTCTGACCTCCAGCCACCGGTTGGCAGCAGAGAGAAATAGGTAGGCTGTGTTGTTGGTGTCAGTTAGCTCTAACATCCGCTGCTTGAAGCGAGCCTCATGCCTGGAAACAGAGACCTTTTACTATGTGAGTAAAAAACATTTAGTGCATGATAAAGAACCATGACCGAATATAGCTAAACAGCAACACAGCTGTGAAGGATGAGAGTGTTCAATTAATTCATGTAAACATTCTCTAGACTTAACATAGGAGATAAAAGCTTAATTTTAATGTTTCTTTTCGGATTACTTTAAGTCAAGGATGGTTGAATGTTCACCATTAGAAATGTTCTGGAGCCTCTGAGACTGCATCAATTCTACACAGCTGATATTGTACAAAAATGGTTTTGTATCATAAAGCCTCATTTAATTGTCGCTCATATATATGCAACTGCTTAGTTCTGCATCCAGTCAGGAGAACAGAGAAAAAGAGAAAATGTGGGTTATATTATAACAGTGTGTGCTTTCAGAAAAGTCTAGATTCACTGACCTGAATGCTCGGATGGTGGTGAGGCCTTCTGCAGTCTCAGAGAAATGACAGAGAAGAGGCAGTTGAGTGGAGTCATCGAGATCTTGCAGATCTCTGAAGGAGAATAAGAAAAAAAAAACCAAGTAATTACTTGACATGCAGTGTTCTCTTCATGCAGTGCAAAAATCTGGAGATTGTTGATTGGATTTTGAAATGTGGGAGTTGCACTCAAAAAATGAATATGAGCTTGCTGTCGATTGTAAGAAAATGGCAGGGTTTAAATTAACTAAAGGATTGGTCCATCATTCGTCACCAGAGAGAAGTCTGTCATTTTTACCAGACCAAGTTATGAAATTTTGATTAATGAACTTTATTCAATCAAGTTATTTTGACAAGTGTAAGTTGAGTTGGGTTTAGTCAATTCAAGTTTATTCGAGAGTAGAGATAACATGTTTCCAACCTTTGGAACCACTGTCCATGACTGAATCAAAAGTATTCTTTTGACTTAATTCATTGTTCAGTGAACTACTTACTTGGAAGCAACCCGAAAGTACTTCTGGATAAAGTAGAAGGCTACAGCGAGGGGCACCAATGCGATGAGGAAAGCAGGGGTGACGAAAGCAATGACCCCAATCGCAGAGAGACAGAGAAGAGTGGAGCGAGTGAGAGACTCTAGTGTCGGGGGAATGTGCTGTGGAGATAGAACGAAAAAGTCACACATTATCACATATACGCCATATTCCTCATCTCATTAATACAATATTGTTGACTACAGTAGCACGGAGGTCACAAGTTTGTGTGGAAACCCAAGGCTCGTCTCAATAGGCTTGAAAATAAAGAGACGTACTTGACACTTCAAACAGATCAGTCTTTCTCTCACCTGATCGATGATGTTGGTGTCCGCTGAGAAACGGTTCAGGATTTGTCCAAGCGGGGTGACATCAAAGAATCTAACAATGGTGTAAAAGAATGTTATAATGACATTCCTGGTTGAGTCGATATCAGATATTGTGTTCCCCTCAAATTACAGTAGGGTTAATAATTGAGTACCTGATGGGAGCATGAATGATCTTGTTGAGGAGGTCATGATGGAGGTTTGTAGCTGCAGCTACTCCAAGAAACTCTACAGTTAAGGAAGTGATAAGGCAGAGTGCTATCGCCGCCCCGCACAGGATAATAAACACTGGCACGTAGGAACGATGCTGCCAAAATGCAAAGAACTCCACTTTAGTATAACTACAAAGAAGTATATGATAATGAAAGACAACATTTCAAAGAGGAAACAGCAGTCGTGCGTCACCTCTGCGATCTGTGTGGCATCATAGTTCTTTGTGTAATTGGTTCCGTTGAGAAAAGAATCTGCAGGAATTTGGTTAAGCGGGTTTGAGGACGTCCAAGCTGCTAGCCAGTAGTCAATGGCCACCATAACTGAGTGCTTAGCCAACTTGGATGACACCATCAGGAAGACCATGAGGAAGCCACCTGAGGAAAGGTAACGGCAGCACAACTTCCATGGGATCTTAGAACGGCGGCTGGTGGTGGTGGACATGTTGTCGTCTTCATCCTCTTCCACCTCCTCCTCTATGGAATGGACAAAGAAGGTGTCCAAGACAGGTTTTTCCAAATGGAAAAAGGTTGTGCTGAAATGTAAACATTTACCTTCATCCTCATCGTCAATCTGGTTCTTCGCCTCTCTGGAATAGAACGCTCTCCTCAGGGTCTTCCTCTCCAGAGTTGTCTGACTCTCCAGTTCGGTGTCCTAAAACAATGCAACAGAAATGCAACTTTTTCAAAACTGGTGTCTGTTCAGTATTCATTTTTTACTGAATCTTTTGCCCAGATGAATGGTAGTCAAAGGTGAAACTCTTTCCAAAGATTTTAGCATTTTGGGCTGCAGATTTAACCCAGCCTCTGTTGCTATTAAACACTGGTAGCAGAGCTGGGATTTAACAGTGAAGGACCTTTTCAAGCTCTTGGTCATGTCTGTTCATCAGGGTCTTCCAGTGCTCGTAGAGTTCCACATCATGAGTCTGGATATCTTTTAATGTCCCCTCTCTCAGCACTGAACCATCCTTCATGGCTATTATCTACCAAACAGAGAAAGTATAGAGTCTAAAGCCATTTGTTTTTGGTTATTGTCTTTACTCTAAAAGTAGGATGAAGTAATTCATGTTTAATTCATTAAGACATTCCCCTTTTTCAGAGTATCGTGAAGAACCAGCCTGAAAATATTCAAGACCATCAATCAGCAAAGCAGTTACCCAGTCAGCATGGATGAGGTACTGCAGCTTATGAGTGACCAAGACCAATGTCCGTTTGTCGTCCTGGAGGAACTTGAGTATCCCCTCCTGCATCAGATGATCACTGAGGTGGATGTCCAGGGCAGAGAACGGGTCATCCTATAAGTAAGAAAACCCAAAACCCAAAACCCAGTTAACTCAAATTCAATTCAATATGAGTCTGCAGAAACAGATCTAGACATTTAGGAACCTATATTTAATATAAGTTTCAACTTTCAACTTGAGACAACATTACACTACAAAAGGGAATATTCACAGCAATGCTATAGAAGACCTATTTTGAGTTCCCAAAAGAACCTAAATAGCTTAAAGAATCTTTCCGTGGTTTCAAGGATGTTAAAGGTTATTTATGGAACCAAAGAGGCTAATAAAGAACTTTTTTAAGAAGGTAAATACAACAGTACCATCTCTGAAAATGATCAGTTCAGAAAGCCGTTCAAAAGCAGAGAGCAACTATTTCAATAGTAATTAAATGCGCTTTATATTTGCTTAAATCACTTCCCGATTGACCCAAATTGACTCTAAATCAACCCTACTGACTTTTTAGGACGTGAGACATAACGTCATTCCAAGGAATGGTTATTGGAATGGAATGAGTTCATGATCCTGTCCAGAAGGGTGTGTAGAGTAATCCAATAACAGCCCTTACACTTAACTGTGTTTTCTGCTATTGCTGCCACAACATACACTTTGCTATCATGTGTCAATTAAGAAATCTCTTCTGGGAGTACCTCTGAAATTGAATTAAAAGCTGCGGTCATTCATAACATCTCGAACGTGTGGCAAATCACTTGTGGAGGGTGGAGGCAAGTTATCTGTATTGGAAAAGTTGGTTCCTACCAGGAAAACTATGTTGGTGTTCTGGTACAGAGCTCTGGCCACACAGATCCGTTGTCTCTGACCACCACTGAGATTAATACCCTGTAGGATTACAACACACAAACACAAATTAAACACTTTTGATTCTGATGACATAGTGTAACATCATGGTAGTCTCAATAACAAGTTTTTATTTGATTAGTATCACAGCAGCTGAGGTCAGAGAGCTGGTCTGAAGCCCAGACACAGTGAGCTGTCCTTTCTTACCCGCTCTCCGATTTCAGTCTGGTCTCCAAAAGGAAGGAGGTCGATATCTGGTTGAAGCGAGCAGGCATCAATCACCGCTTTGTATCTGTTCGAGAGATTTAGAGTTAAAACATATAAGAATGTTTCCTCAAAAACCAAAGGGTAGGAATCTTGAACATTAGATCCCGAGGGAGTGAAAATTAACAATGTCATGACCCGGAGTTTCCACAGAGAGTTTTATTATAGTTGAGGTCTAGCCCTGAAGGCTGTAAAAAGACAACAAAAAAAAAATCAACCCACTAAACTTATAACCGTTAGTGTAAGTCCTGACTGATTTAAAATCAAAGTGCTGTTAAGGCTATAAGGCACAATGGCAAGTTCACAACATTTTTTCCGATCATTTTAACTTTGCGAGCTTTGGAGTACTAGGCTTCCCTTGCATGTTTCTGATTAAAAAGGTATATTTGATGAGAAAAATGAAAAATACGACTTGATTTGATCCATTGGAGGTTAATTGGATGGTGAAAAGGAGACATGCTGTATCAGAATGCTAAAACAGTTATGTAAGCAATAAGGTACGAGAGGCTGTGCTGTATTGTGAATTTCAGCACTTGACTCGAGTACCTTATTGCTTTTATAAAACGGTTACCACACAATAAAAATATTAAAGTAAAAAAATATGTATTAGTGCAACTTTCATGAAGTAAAATCACTAAAAGCCAACAAGAAATAGTCCCTGACCGTGACCAGCAACAATGTCCCAATGTGTAATATGCATGAAAGCTCAAGTGATCAATAGAACCGTTGGGGGAAGCAGTCATAGCCGTGTTTTATCATGAATAAAGCACAGCTATTGACCAATCAGAATCAAGTATTGGAACTAACCATTTTATAAGTGATATTAGAGTATGGTTGCAGAAGGGGTTGCATGGAACATAAGAGGAATGTTGCGTCGTGCACAACTTAAAACAAATGTTCTAGTGATTCAAAACAATGAAACTAATATCCCACATGGCCACATTGAAGTGATGTCATTTCAAGGGAAAAGCAAGATATTATTTTGTTTAAAGAATTTATGACAGTTTGGGGAGAGATTTTGAGCCAAAATATGCACCAATGAATCATTCACAATAAGACCATGCATTAAGGAAGTAAACAGTGTCAATTTTGATTTTATGCTGACTTTAATTAATTCTGATTAAATAGGGATTGCAGAAATTATTGTAACAAGTTAAATAGATAACAAAGAAGTTGTTCTAACATACTGGCATTTTTACAGTGACATTTAGAGATCTTTTGAGCTCACCTCTGTTTATTGAAAGGACTTCCAAACGTGATGTTTTCCTCTACGGTGGCGTTCAGCAGCCATGACTTCTGCGTTGCGTAGGCCACGGAGTACCTATTTTTACTGAGCCAAGACAGGTCGAGAAAGAGAGGAAGAAGGAAAGAATCGATAAGCTGGAAATGTGGAAAAACACCCATCACAGCAAACACTAATGTTTCTGCTATGAAATGAAGGAAGAACCTGGTTAATGATGAGATTAAAGCTTAAATGCAGGGAGACCTTCACTGTGAAAGCTGATGTGTGTTTTACAACATTTTCTCCTGTCCTTTCTTATTAAGAGACTGCCGTTATAATCGCTACAAAACCAAAAAGAAAACGCATTATCTCGAGCACAGCCTCTTGTTTGACAAATTCTTTCCATTTGTTCTTTCCATTGGAGGGGTCTGGCTTTAACTTATCCAAATATTGAATACAAAATCAATATAAGTACAAGAAACACCCAGTGTGTCCAAGAGAGGTGAAGACTCCCGGCATTTTTAAAAACTTTGCACTGCACATCTCACAAAAACAAACAACACCACCCATTTATCGAAGCCAGAGAAATGTAAAGGAAGGGATTTTTTTTAAATGAATGCATGAGGGGGGGATGAGGGCACATCTGCTGAAAGAGTTCGCAAACGGGTGTACCTCCGATCTTCATGAGACAGCTCTGTATCGTTCCCGCTGCAAGTCGGCATTATAGAACATCAACACTGCTAGTTAGCAGTTGGCAAACAAAAATCTTTAGACTAGGCCATTTGAATTTGACTTTGGATTTTAGAGCTCACTGTGTGGCATGTAAGCATGTGAAGACCTCTGGTGAAATACCTTATGTTCTCATCGAAGAGTATCTCACAATCAGGCATCCTGATTTAGCGTGCCATTGGGGAAGAGGACACAGAGAAACAAACACACACACGTGATCAGATCTGTAACATGCCGTTCTGTAAGAACACTGACAGACTCTCCTCATGAGGTGGATAGAGTGATATTTATTGAACTATAACCGGTCCCCACAAACTTTTAGTTTTAGTAATATAAAAGTATTATATTTTAAATGGAGAGCAATGCCATTGTCATTAGAGAACCTGAAACTGGAAAACTCATTGCACTGTTAGCAAAGACAGCAGTGCCTGACATACTGAGACTGAATTCACAACTTGTATCGAAACACAGTTGAATTCAATATGGCAAATTGTCTTAAAGTGCTCTTATTATACTTTTTCAGTTATTACCTTTTATGTAGTTTGCTATATAACTGTTTGTGAATGTAAAAGATCTGCTAAGTTAAAAGAAAGAACTGATTCTGAATTTCCTGAAACGAGTTGTCAGTAACTGCACCTACGTAGGTTTGTAACAAATTTGGAGAATGCTCGCAAATAGTATTCATTGGCTGCCCTCGAACAACGTCTACTTTGACCAAGAGTTTGTTTTTGTGCTGTCGACATGTCGAGAAGACGCTGTTTACTGCACTGCGAAATCAAAACTGCTTTCCATGTACTTTTCAATGGATGAGGAATAGGGCTCGAATTGATACAGTAAAACCAACTCCATCATTACTGTTCGTATAACCGTGTATACAAATCTCTGGAAGCCTCAGAGCTGAAGCTCAGATATGGTAATGGACGTTCTATTTCTGACATGCATGCTAAGCGACAGACTGGTTAATCTGACCAATCACAGCAGAGTATCTCTCTGAAAGGAGGGGTTTAGGGAGACTGGATCCTTTGAAACATACGAAAAGAGGTGATACTGCAATGTAAATTATGAGAAAATCACAGGTTTTTTTTTAACCTTGGATACATATAAACCTATTGCAGAAGACCTCCAAAAACTAAATTAGGAACCTTTAGGGGCACTTTAGCCAATTAGTTTTCCTCCATATTATTGTGAACTGAATTCAATATAAACTGTACAATTACAGTGGCCCCGAAAAACAATTTTGTAGTTGTCCAAACAATAAAAGTCACTGGGGTTCAAAATAACTCTGGGCCCCATTAACTTTCATTGTATGGATATATTTTTTAAATATCTTCTTTTATGTTCCACAGAAGACATTTAAAAATGTTTGGATTGGAATGACATGAGGGTGAGTAAATGCTGACCGAATTCTCATTATAGAATTGTCATAATTATTTTACTTTAAGCCACACTTAAAATGTAAAAGACAAGGACTACAAACTTAGGAATTTAAACAACTAAGATTTCCTCTGGTATTTCTGCTGTAATTTATGACAACGCCTATTGTTTTCAAACGTTTTATTAACAGAAACCAATAGTGCTGATATATTAAATTAAATTAAATTAAATTATTAACCACAATTCATATTGTAACTGCCAAGATTCTGATTCTGTATTTTCTTCACTAAAAACAATAGATCGAGAGGGGGGAAAATAACCTGATTTCAGTGTGCATCCTGGTTTTTATCATTTAAATTAAGGTGAGAACCACTGCACTAGTACCAACTATTTTATCCACTAAAAATAATATTTGGACCAGCTGGTTAAAAGTAAGCGCAAAACAAAATGGCTCTGAAAACTTTGGTTAGTTGAGAAACTGTTTTCAGAAGCAAAAGCATTTAGATGGAAAGCATTTAGGTCTAATGCAATTCACGTTTAAAAAAGTGACTTACGTTAATATAATTTCGGAGCCAGTGTAAATGTTATGTATAGAAATATTTAGCATGTGGATTTGCCTGGCTTTGCTAACAAATGCTAATCAGAGATCATCCCCAGCATGGAGATGATGGAGATATTCACAGAAAGAAAAGCATTTCCCTTGTGTGCTGATAACGCAGAGGACAGAATGACACGTGGGAGAAAAAGACAGGAGAAAGATAGAAAAAATACACAGAGCCAGTGTAATGAGTAAGACACACATACACTAACACACAAGAGTAAGACGGTCCTCACACACATCTGTGTATGTACACCATGGTACATACATCATAATGATAGCGGATGCGATTCACAGTGGGATATTTTTGTGCATGTGTGTTTGTATAGATGAAGACTTTGATTAGCATCTGATGAGTCTGGTATGCAGATGTCCTCCCCTGTTTTCTGCTACATAAACACACACTTTCAACTGCTTTAGGGGGTCACAACAGGCAGGAATTTGGCCCTGTGAGTTTTAATGCCAGTCCATGTTCATAAACACTTCTGAAAAATTATACATGATAGTATTTTCAACATTAATTATGCAAATATTTTAATTCTCACTTGCTCCAGAAGACTTTTCCACTGATCGTCTGCATCTCCCCCAGCATAGCCAATAGCAGGGAGGATTTCCCACAACCCACCTGGCCCACAATCATGGTCAGCTGACCTTAAGAGGGAAACGAGATGAAGGTTTATCACAGTTTTATATGTTTTTACAGACAGGTTTTATTGATGTTCACTTGTCAATGGTAGATGGCAAGTGCTCAGCTCAATATAACAAGGTTATCAAACCACTAAACCTGAGCTAAGACATTATGTACTGAAAATTAATATATTCAAAATTTTGATTTATTTTTAGTTGTTGTAGGGCTACCATTTAAACAAAAACCTATATAATAATATCTAATCATAATATACCAATAATAATGAGACATTTTGGATCATTTTGGCTTATACCACATTTTCATCACATTGTGATCTAGTTTCTGGTAGATAAATCAGCAAATTAATCAACTGTTAAACTTTAAGTGAGAAATAAATAAATAAGCATTTTGAAGCTTTTGATATCTACAGTATGTATTTATGACATTTATATATTTGTTAAATAATTAACACACTTTAGATATTCGACAGTATTTGTTTAAATATTTATTATATTTACATGTTATTCTAAATAAATAAATGTCAAGAATCGGATATCTAGAGTATTTATTTATTTATTTATTTATGTATTTACTTATTATATTAATATATTATTTATTTATTTATTTATTTACATAAATAAGTGCTCTTGATATCTATAATATTTATTTTTGACATTTATACATTATTTATTTAATAAATACATGCATAAATAAATGACAAGCTCTTTAGATATTTAAGATTATTTATTTATATATTTATTATATGTACAGGTGATTTATTATAAATAACTAACAAGCTATAATTTTATAATTTATTTATTAATAATTTATTTATTATATTTTTATATGATTCATTATAATAACATAACATAACATAAAAGACAAAGCATTGATTGCAAATTATTAGTAAATTAGTAGTAAACAGTGTGTACCTGTAGGGATTCGGATGTTGATATCCGACAATGTCGCCAAGTTGCTTCCCCATGTGAAGAAACCATCATTCACCTGAATGAGACATGTGACAATAACAAATATAAATAGAGGATATCATGATGGAAAGAAACCAGCACAAAGCAGAACTCATGTGATATGATCTTTTCATCTCTGCGTGTACAAGCTGCTTCTGTCTGAAGACATTTACATCTTCTGGATGTTTTCTGAATTTCTATTTTCCAAATGTTTATTTATAATAATGATAACACTCCCATCCATCAGAGCAGCACAGAAGACCAGAACAGCATACTGGAAAATGGGAGAACACCGAACAATCAAAAACATCTGTGAGAACAAGAGAGCGCGAGAGAGAAAGGGTAAAATGGGAGTAATGGTTAGGAATGACTGAAGTGAAGGAGTGTAAATGTCAGAGTAGATTAGGCCATATTCCTAACAAAGTCAGTGGATGTGACAGTAGGTCACTGTGGGAGAATTCATGAGGATATGTGTTTATGTGTGTTTACTAGATAAGAACCAGCGACATTAAAAAGAAAATACTGAACCAAGTAATTCCATTACTTATTCATCCCCAAATCAGAACCATTTAACACTTATATAAAAGCCCTTATCAATACCTCATAAATATATGCATCAGAACTACTTTAGAAGTCCTAATGACATTCGCCGTCAGCCATGTATAAGAATCATGTTATTTTAATTTTATGTGTTACTAAGTGGCTATAAGAACTATTTCCAGTTTACCAGTCATTGTCCATTAATTGTTCTTCAAAATTACAAAAAGAATCCTTAATGCAATTGTTAAGTAATCCGAATCATTAAATCCAATCAGATTTACAACCAGAATCATTACATTTACGATTCCCACCGCTAGTCCAGAGGGATAGTGAAGGAAATGGACCCTCCGGGGACCGAGAGACAGAGGCGAAACCAAAAAAAATAAACACTTAAATTAATGTTCTTCTGATTTTTAGTCCTGGTTTTTCTTCTCGTGAGAATCCCAAACTGCACTCAGAGGGAAGCTGAACCCAAACCACCATGTCTGAGAAACTGTCGCAAACCCCATATGGGGGGTTTTAAACCAGCTGAGAAAGGAAAGAGAAAAACCCTGTGTGTGTGTATTAAAAAATGAGATTTGAACACTTCCTCTAGCAGAGTAGGAGTAAAACAACCTATTGGCCGTGACTTAAAGGTTACTGGCATCTGGATGAGAACATGCAGACCCTGAGCTCTCTTAATGAACTTTCGCACGTGCTCTGCGAGCGAGAAGTGCCTGAGAATCAGTGCTGATGGGGTCTATGGCGAGGAGGGTGACATCTGACCTGTACAGCGACATCTTCGGTCTCCGTGGGCCGCAGCTGCCTGCGCATGGGCTGCTCGTAGTTATCCATGCGATAACGCCCCTTCCTGTTGATCGCCTTTGTCTATACCATGATAAAGAGAAAAAGAGAGATTAAGGGAAATCATAAAGGAAAAGAATCACAATTTTTTTCATCTAAGGGAGTTTGACAGCTCCTGGTCACTAGGAAGAGATTCTTCATTTGTGTGACATGCATGCTGTATCATTTTGGATCAGAAAAAAAAACTATTTTATTATAAAATTCAAAGAGTAAATGTCTTTTCAGAGCTCTTTAATGTGACACATCGCCAGAAATGTATAGTGCTATAATAAAACACATCACTAAAATTATAAATATAACAGTATCTATATAACAGTACAAAAATAAAAAAAAATAAAAAAAAATAAATAAATAAATAAATAAATATAACAGTATATGCACTATATATAATGAATTATATAAATGATTAATAATTAGGTTTATATTGTATGTTTTTTTTTTGGTAATATTCAATATATTCTCAACCTATTATTTATGTCTTAATTATTTAATGTATATTTAAATAAATGTCCTAATTCTGTCAAAAAATCAATCTTTTCCATTTTTTCCAAAGATTTTATGACGGCTAATTCAAAATATTATATCTTGAGAACGGTTTGGTGTAGAAGCATAATAATTAAATAGTTAGAAAGCATAAAACTCAAATGTATTTACTGGGTCAAAACGACCCATTTCTACTTCTGTGTTCCAGTGAAAAACTAACAGCACTCGGGTGGGTAAATAAAAACAGAATTGTCATTTTGGGTCAGCAAACATCATATGACTATCAAAAGCTGCTGTCATGACCTAAAACTATGACCATGAGTTCACGCTTGCATCTAGCCAAGTCATTTTCCCAGCTTAACACCATTTCCTCGCCTGGACCCCCTTCCTTCTTCTTCCTGTCACAGTATATATTTCCATCCATAGACTTAATCTCTCGTTCCCTCCCTTTCCTTCACCCCTTGCTCCATCTCTCCTCCTCTCAGGGGACGGGTAGTTATAGTTCTGTCTTTTATTAGTCCTTCTCTCAGAGAACAGCTGAGGGCCACTGCACTGACTAAAAAGAGAAGCTTCTCTTCAACGCTTTTATGAGATCTTAGCCATGCTGGCTGAGGAATGACCAGCTCCCGTTTCAGCCCCCTAAACGTGGGAAGTTGTCTCTTGAGACATGGCCATGTGGAGTCTCATGTTTGATGTTACTGGAGGTCACAAAGAGTGTCATCCTCTCAGTATAAATCACTGTTTTTATCTATACTTTGCAGATACCAATACAAGAAAATATTTGATTCCACAGTTGCTCTATTTAGAAAACCATCCCTGATTAGTGAGAATCTCAAGAATCTCTTGAAATTATGTAATGAAATGTCAAAAATGGTGTTAAATTGTGTAGCTTGTTGAGGAGAATTATTTTTCTGAGCGATCAAATTGAGGATTTTCAGCTGGCAAAACGTGTAAAAAAAATCCCCAACAGACTTAAACCATTATTCAACCACACAGAAATGTCCTGGCAACTGCATTTTCAAGTATTCTACATTAAATTACATTGTAACATAATTGTAATTATTTTATTTTATTTGACAAACCCAAATTGAGAACTTTGGCCACTTACCTTGTATGTTCTCAGTGTTTGGTGATAAAAAAATCCAGTGAGATTAGTTATAAACATTAATATTAATTTGTTTCTCTTGTTCAGTTACAGGGCAGGGAAAGTCCCAGTTAATCAACATACTGTATATATTTTCTCCTCTAAAACTGATCCAAGAACATTCTGTCCATTTTTAAAGTTGAGAAAAAGATATTCTGATGCCAAATATGTTCCAAAACGCAACTAAATATATTAAAAAAAATAGTTTCGGTGCTCTTTCTTCTTGAAATGACTGGATTTTGCCCATAAATGTTGCCAAACAATGGTAAATGTGACCACACTTTTAAGGTGCAAATCTGTGTGTGAACACTCACATCCCCTTGGTATTTGTATTTCTTTCCGACCTCAAGAGGCATGGACATATCTCCGTTTCTCCAGCTGTCATCTCCAATCTCGTCACTTTGCAGGAACTCGCTGAGCTTCTGTACACTGCAGATACAAATCAGATGATCATATCCTTACAGATAAGCCAATATAAAGGAATGTTGGAGTTTGAAACATACCTAACAAGGGCCTTGACGGCAAACCTGACCACCGTGGACAACAGGAAGAGTGGCGTGACCAGAATGTGGAATAGAGCCAAAGAGGCAAACGCCTTAGCTGGACTGAGCCTGACCTCCTCAATATAGGCGTGTGTGACAAAGGTCTACAAAAACGAGATACAAGATAATATGGTCTACATGTTGGATAAAATCCAACGGATTGAAGCCTGAAATGATGAATATCTTACCGCCAAAACTGCAGCAATGGGGATGGCGGCATTCAAAAATACTGTGGAGATAAAGAGGGACAGAACTCTTTTTTTTTAAGTCGCGAACAACAAACCAAAGAACCAAATTAGAACCAAGTAGCCCTGATTCAGAATCAGAAAGTTAAACAAATGAGAATATGGGTTGGGCTAATAACAAGGGGAGGGGTTTATGCATGTGGGCGGGGCATATGATGGAAGGAGGAGCTTGTCATACTGGACATTGATGTGTAAAGGGCGAAAGTCTTGAGACTGGTCAGCTCTTTTCCTCGGGTCTCTTCCACACGGTCACAGAAGATGTTCTCCCATGCGTAGAGCTTCAGGAGCTTTATTCCTTTCAAGATCTCCGTCGTCTTTTTAAGACGGTCTGTCGAGTAGTCCTGAGGAAATATTTAGAAGTCACAGACATGAGCTTGTTGGTGTGTTGACAACACACACGTGCACAACGGTGTAGGTGGAGCTCACCAGCGTGCTCTTCTGTGTGTCTGCCAACTTGGTAGCGATGAGGTACTGAACCGGGGCAAGCAGCAAAATGACACCGGCCCCTATCAACGCGCTGTCACCCAACAGATAATATAGCAGGATCACTCCCATAATGATCTAAGAACAGAAATAAGATGTTTTTTTTTCAACTGGGGACAGAGATGCTCTTGATTTATCTGCTTCAGAAGGGTTGAAATACCTGAACTGGCATGGCCCAGAGGTTGGGGCATAAGAAGAGAAACCACATGAGCTGATTGGTTTCTATGGCAACAAGATTGTTGATCTGGCCGAGCGTCATCTCTCCCATGGACATGTTTGATGTAGAGAGACGCAGTATTTTATTGTAGATCATCGCCTAGAGGATGAGATCCATCACGTGAATCACAAAAAAAAAACTTTAATGTAATTTTTTTGTAATTTTATTTTTATTTGATCATTTTTGATAGCTTTTGGTTTTTAAAAATATTTCTATTTAGCTTATTTTTTATAGTTTTAGTTTATGTAATTTGAGTACAAATAGTTAATTTTTTTTAATCATTTTTACCAATTTCAATTTATTTTATTTCAACTTCATTCCAATTAACAAAAACTTTTAGTAGTTTTAGTTTTAGTTAACAATAACAACACTGCCAGTTAATAGAATAAAATAGAATAGGACAAAGTAGAATAGGACAAAGTAGAATAGAATAGAATAGAATAGAATAGAATAGAATAGAATAGAATAGAATAGAATAGGACAATGCCTTATATAATAGAACAGAATAAAATAATTTGAAATATATTTAAAATTAAAAACAGAATGATGTAGAATAGAATATAAAAACTGAATACAAAAAGTGAGTAGAAAAAATAAAACAGATTTCATTTGACGTAGAGAGACGCAGTATTTTATTGTAGATCATCGCCTAGAGGATGAGATCCATCACGTGAATCACAAAAAAACTTTAATGTATTTTTTTATCTTTATGTGATCATTTTTGATAGCTTTTTAAAATATTAATATTTGCTTTTTTATTTTAGTTTAAGTAATTTCAGCACTTCAACTTCAAATAGTTAATTATTTTTATCAATTTCAGTTTATCATTTTACCAATTTCAATTTATTTTATTTCAACTTCATTCCAATTAACAAAAACTTTTAGTAGTATCAGTTTTAGTTAACACTAACAACACTGCCAGTAATAGAATAAAATAGAATAGGACAAAGTAGAATAGAATAGAACAGATTAGAATAATTGGAAATATAATTGAAATGAACAGAATGATGTAGAATAGAATAGAATGAACTGAATAAAATTCAATAGAAGTGAGTAGAAAGAATAAAACAGACAAAATATTACAATATTGAGTAGAAAAGAATAATGGGACAAAGTCGAGTAGAATAGATTTGACCAGGAAAATGCAAAATAAAATAGAATATAATTCACTTTCTTAGTAGGGTAATAATTTGTTTTATACAATATTTTTGTATTACACAGTACAAATTGACATGAGCAGTACAGGCTGATGAAAATTAAATAAATATAAATCTCTCTGACAAATCTCTCCATGTTTGACTTCCAGTAAACTCCACAAAACTTACAAGCAGTGCCCCGCGCAGGTTAATGCCGGTTTCTATTGTGACGTAGTAGGAGGCCTGCAGGAATGTTCTCTGCAGCACGAGTGCCAGGAACAGCAGAACAGCTAGAACTGACGTATTCTGCAGCAGCTCAGTGGAAGACATGAAGTAAACCCCAAAAGTCATGTTCCCTGTCTGACAGGACATAAACAGAGTATGAACACAAACACACACACACATAATATATAACAACACTTTGGCATGTCAGCCCTCATGATGTCATGCACAAGCACACACTAAAATAAAGAGAAGGAGTCACTTACAGTAAAAAGTGTTTCTGGCAGCAACATGTGTGTGAGACAGAGTGTGATGTGAGTGGGGAATTTTCCATGTCACACAGATATGCACGTCTGTTTTGGCTTCATTTTGTCACTCACAAACATATACAGTGACTCCAAAAAGTATTTGGACACTTAAGACACACTGCATAAATGTCATTGCATTGAACAGAAAATTTCAAAGCATCAGCATTTTTTTTTTTCAAGAATGATTGGCACATTTTTTTTTTCTTTTAGGGTTAGGGTTCAAATTATAATGTATTTTAATTACAAATTATAATTATACATTATAAAATGACATACACGGCTGTTCAAAAGTTTGCGGCTAGTAAGATTATTAAATGTCTTTGAAGGAAATCTCTTATGCTTACCAAATCTGCATTTATTTGTGTACAGTAAAACGGCAATATTGTGAAATATAACAGTTTTCTGTATTAATATATTAAAAATGTTAAATATTCCAATGATGGAATTTTCAGAGGGCTTCAGTTACATGATCCTACAGAAATTATTCATATGCTGATTTGGTGCTCAAGAAACATTTCTTATTATTATCAATGTTGAACATGGTTGTACTGCTTAATATTTTTATAAATAGAAAATTCAATAGAGCATAATTTTTTCAAATATACTTCTTTGTAACTTTTGTCTTTTTATCGGTTCAACGCGCCCTTGATTAACTTTTTTTTTAACAGTAGTGTGTGTATTGTTCAAAATTAAAACAAAATGTATCTAGACAGACACCATGACAAGACAAATGCAGTGATATCATCCTTATGTAAACCTCACGAGAGTGTATTTTCAGGCGGACATGACATCATGGTCATCTGAGCAGGGAGAACACACAATGTGAAATCTAATAATTGCAGTCATCTCAAGGCAATAACATACGGTTCTCTCATTAATAGCACTGACGCCTCTGTGACATCACACAGGAAGTGATAAATGGCAAGGCAAAACAGAAGATATCAGACTATAGATCATTCTCTACAATACTGTCACGTTGCACTCAGAAAAAAATACAGTCTAATTAGTATAACCACTAGCCCAACATCTTCCACAAATCATTAATTGACAGTTGAACAACATCCTAAATGATTTAACAAGGCACGTTACGAATGGGCTCCAAAGTAAATGAGATAATATCATAGTGCTGTGAGACATATGATATATTTCCATTACATTAGTTGCGTAATTGTCTTTTTCACTCCATTTCCCAGTTTTATCATCAGTCTGGTATGTATTTGGGATTGACCCTCATTTTTACTCTCAAATTGCCCTGTTCATATGCAACAGCTTAAATGGCTTGTATACTTTCTGTGTGAAAAAATAACCAAAGAAAAAAATATTTTTGTCTTTTTTTTTTTCCAGTGCAAATGAAGATTGAGAGGCAAAATGATATTAAGCCGTTTTCTTAATTTTTTTGGTAACACTTTTCTATGAAACCCCATTAGTTTATAGGTCAACTAACATTAACTGAGAAATACATTTGTTACAGTATATTCGTCTTTGTTAACGACCGTTACTTAAAATACCGCATTGCTAGTTTATGCTTAACTCGTCCATTAAATAAGATATATCTCTCTTTAAATTTTGAAATAACTAAGATATGAATAAAACTAAAACTTCTTTGGCAAATTTATTGTTGTTGTTGTTTCGTTTCAATCTATTTTTGCTTCTCAGGTAAATGTACAGTATTTTGAAAATGTACCTTAGAATGTTAGAAATTTGTACTGGAAAACAAGACAAAAGTTTTTTGACAAGAGTTTTCTATTCTCACTATATGGGACGAAACACACCTTATTCGTCTTGTCGATCTCTGTTGAGTTATTCAGGTGTTCCACAATCCCAGAGATGCAGAGTGGCCCGGCAAAGCCCAGCAGGTCTGCCATGTACCGGAAGGTGCTGCTGAGGAGGATTGAGCCCCCAAAGGCTCGGTACATGGATTTCCAGATGGATGGGGATTTTTCTGGGTCCTCTGTGTTCTGCTGTCAAAATTTGATAAGCAACGAGGTACTGGTTAACCAAGAATTCATTACTTCTATATGTCACCAGATTATAAATGATAATATTTGCTGTTGAACCTGTGATCATCTGAACATACCCTCTGTTCCTCATAGGAATCCTTCAGACGCAGATAGTTGGTCAAGGCCCTCATTGCGATAGGAAGTTTGCCAATCTTCTTCAGCTCAATGGGTCTCTTATGGGCTCCAATGATGAGCGGGTTCATCCACCAATATGTTGCTTTGGAGAGGAGGTTGACGAATGGCTGGAGGAATCGGACGCCCAAGTCCTGCAAGTCTTCTGGGGGCTTCACCCTCTGGGGGTTTGCAAAGAACACGTACTTCTGCAGGTAAGACAAAAATGAAAATACGGGTGGCTTGTTAGTACAATTACTTGATTTCTGATTTCATGTTCACTTAAACAGCTAGACTAACTTGGTCAACCAGAGAGGATGTCAAGCAGATTTGATGGTGAACAGCATGGCTATATTATATCACCTAGACCAGAACAAACCAACTTGGACCAGTATTAAAATTTGTGCCAGTCCAAGCTGTTTTTCCAGCAGGTAGGCAACTCTTTTTACAATTATAAAACGGTCTACAAAACACTTTTTTGAACTATAATCCGCCTTAAATAAGTGGATCAAATTAGAGGCATATATAAAAAAATTAAATAATCGACCTTAAATTAGTGGATAAAAAAGAAAAGAAAATAATCTGCCTTAGATTAGTGGATAAAATAAAAGTAATATAGATGAAATTGTGGAATAAAATAAAATTAGTGGATCAAATAAGAGGCATATAGATATGTAAATGAAATAAAATAAATTAAAATTCTGCCTTAAGTTAGTGGATGAAAAATTAAATTAAATTAAATTAAATTCTGCACACATTAGGGGATCAAATAAAAAAATAACATAAAATTAAATAATGGACATGGAAATTAATAATAATGGAATAATGAAAATTAATGGATAAAATAAAGGGAATATAGAAAAAAACAACAATAGAAATACAATTGAATTAGTGGGTCAAATTAGAAGCATTTATATTAAAAAAAAAAAAACAATTAAAAATTAAGAAATAAGAAATAAATCAATTTGGCATGTGACCCTAGATGAACTCACTCTGACTCTGATAACGTTGATCTCGACAGCCATGAGCAGGCCGTACAGGACCACGAGCAAAGCTGTGATACAGAAACGGAGATGTTGCACCCCCAAGCTCGCCTCTGCAAACTTCCATAACTTTATCATCTTGGTGATGAAAGCCAGAATCCAGTAAATAAATAAAGCTGTGAAAGTATTTCTGAGGTTAGGTCTCATTCTCATACAGAATGCCAAGGACAAAAACTAAATTTGATAATAGCTCAAAATATGGATCGACCATTACATGTTGCCAAGCAACAGACAGAATGAAAGTGTTTTATGTAAATTAGAGAACCCGGACCAACTGGTGTAAGTTATGTAAGTAATGAAACAACCACACTAAAAGAACTGTTTAGTATTAACTGCCAGCATCACATTTGAATAGTGAAAGGGCCATTGACTTACCAAGCAGCAGTTTGGGAAAATTGGCTGTTTCTATATTGTGATAATAAACGACTGATGTCGTGGCCGCTATGAAGCCCATCAGCGCTGGCATGAAGAGGTGCAAGTGATTGGACTCCATCTGCCTGAAATACACATTCATACACAAAGACATAAACATAAAAACGCATAGCGGTCGGTCATAAACACACAAATAAACTGAAACCCACGTATTGGAGACGATTCCCTCTGCGATCTCGCACACGTGCACAAACAGCAGTGTGAAGGTGAGGATCCAGCGCAGGTTGTGGCCTGGGAAGTGCAGCCAGGTGTTATGGTGGATCTGCACCTTTGAACTCTGGCTACCCCAGCCTGGACACAAAAACATGCCTTCCATCACTTCAACATATCTTTACTTTCAAATGTATTATCTGAACCACATGTTGAGAGACTGGCAGACATCAGAGACTTGTGAACATGTCTGGCAGCATTAAACTTGTTTTATAATTGTATCATTTTATTATTCCCTTATGTATCTAAAATGACATACAGTTAACTAGTTTCCTAGACGTTTGTTAATCAGCACTTTGTATCCGTCTCCGCCTGTCTCGTTCATTCGTTGTTTGTCTTTCTTTGGCTAATTCTTCTATAGGAAACATTTTTTCATTATGAGCTTACAGACCGAATGAGGAATGGCAGTGAGAACATTACGGCGTCAGCGTTAAGGATTTTGCCAAGGTTTTAAGTAAAGGCTCTTAGGGGAACCGATACAGATAATGAATTGGCCCAAGTAGGTCTGAAACCGTGTCTAGGTCCCACAGCTTCTGATGACATGACGGCTGTCATAAACAACCAGGGCGTTCCTTGCAATTTGTGAGTTGGAATTGGAACTGAATTGGCTACACTCCACAGGAAGTTGAATTGGAATGACAAGAACAGGATTTCTTATTACTGAACAGTTATACAAATAAATTCACACATGACACAACAGGTGTTCAGTTTAAGCTTAATATTGAGTGGCTCTATGTATATATACACACACACACACACACACACACACACACACACACACACACACACACACACACACACACAATATTTCCCTCCTTTTTAACCACAGCTAAATCCTTCTTAACTTCTTTATGGATAATTTATTTGAAAAGACAGTCTGTAATTCTGAAAGGAACCAAAAAATGGGAAAAGACAATGGCATTCATACCAATGAAGAGGATAGGGAAGGTAATGAAGAGAAGAAATACATGTGGGACGAGGTTGAGGGCGTCGACGAAGCAGCCGTTGTCCAGGACTCCATTGTCCACACTGTAGGCATTACTACCCCTGTCATTCCCACAGAAAGACAAGGCCATGTCACCCGTGTCTAAAAAAAAAAAAATAGATTTCAAAGATTTTCAGTCATGTAAATAAAAACAAATGAAGTGTGCATTTACCTTACTTAGCTTTGAGCCCAAACTGACAGCAGTATTCCTGTAGTTATTATTGACTTTGAGGTCAGACATAGTATTTGATTAAATTGATCCACTGCTACCAATCAGTTTAAGAGCAAGATTAACAAACCCTGCAGTGCCTGTACCCACCAGCCATCTCATTTACCAAAAAAAGTTTCATTTCTCATTCAGGAGAGTTGGATTATACAACATCACAACCAGTAATGTTTGCTTGTGAGGAATATACTCTGGTAGATTGAAGCTTGTATGCTGTATGTCCTCCGGTGACCCATCACAGTGTTTTTTTAGGCAAAGGGTTATTTTTGTCAAATCTATTTGAATTATTTTAACATTTTTAAATTATATTAAAATATATATACATTTATATCACCACATTGGAAGACATATACATTTTTTATTTATGCATATGTGGGTGAAATGATAGTTGTCTTTCATTTTAAATGGACACTTATCGGCGTGTATGTGATCATTTTTTATGAATATATTTATCAATATTATAATAATGCTATATGCTGTGAAAACATTCAAGAAAGAGACCAAGAAAGAGAGTAGCATTCAGCAGGTCACGTGATCACAACACCAAGAGGCTAACCTCCATGTAAAATAAAAATGATTTTAAGCTATATGTCAGGGCTCTTCACACCATAGTTTTATAACAATTACTTAGAGCATATTTAATATACTCTAGGATTTAAAACTCATGTATGGTCTTCTATTATTATTATCTATTAATATTGACAAACAGTGTGTGCTACAGTGAGCAAATATGCATTGCTAGGTCTTGTTTGAGATGAAATGACATGAATTACAAAGTAAATATCCATGGCAAGTGCATTAAATAGAGTAGTCTCCTATAACAAACTCATTCATACTCATCGCTTTACGTCGCTTTTAAATTCTTCCACATGCTCATTGACAGCCTGACGTTGTCTTTTCTCAACTTTTAATTGGTATGAATATACATAAAATAGTAAAACCCACAGTGACAGTCATATATGATTATTAAACAATCACTTACCGGAGTTATTGCTCTGCTTTAGCAGCTTTTCATGCCCGTTGCCTGGTGTTAGAGAGAGTAATTCACAGGGAATATTATTTTTAGCTGCGGAGTATCAGCTGCTCATGGTCTCGCTCTCCCTCTTGCTCTTGGATCGTATTTCCAAACTTGAACAGGAATGTTGGCAGGAATATGGACCGTCCTGAGAAAATAGAGATCAACTGTGACACTGTGGCTGCGTCTCAAAACCTTGCGAGATGCGTGCCTACACGGGTGATGCCCAAATGTTAGCAGAGGGAGAAGGGAAAACACAACATAGTAATGTTTCAATTAGGTTCAATCACAAAGTTTTTTTTTTGTATATTATATAAATGATAACAAATAAATTGATTGAATAAATAGGCCTACTTATTTTACATGTTCATATTTACTTACAATTTAAATTATTCTGTGAATCTATATATTTTTTACATATAGGCTAATTTAAAAATGTAACAAAAAAAACATTAACATAAAAAAACGTTTAATTTCTGATTAATTCCTAATGAATATTTTATTAAGTGAGTCCAACATAAACAGTTACATTTTACAACCACATCCTGGCCAAGTACACCTTTTGCTCACTCTGTTTCCGGATGCTTCAGTCTCAGTTGTTTTCCCAGCATGCACAGGGGCATTAATTGTTATGGTAGCTTCTTTGAATGTTTGCCATCATGTTTAGTATTTTATTTTCTTGTGGGTGCCATTGCTCTATTAATATATTTTTTGACCCCATGAGTGTTTATGTGCACATGCATTTTCCTATCCGTGTACATTATACAAAAGAGATAATTATTAATAAACTGTCAAAACATAAACAAAAGCACAAATCTTTAAGATATTGTTTCTAGAGTTACTTCATTGCAATTACAAATTGTTATAGTATCATTTTTGCTCATTTTACATGATTCAATTTTAATGAACTCATTTGATGTTACTTACTCAATTAGACATGGTGTGTGCAATATCGTTCATAATTACCACGTTTTTGAGTATAAATACAGTGTCGTCTAGTGTAATAACTATACCGAAGTCACATGGCTGTTGCCTTGGTAAAACCTGACAAAGTCCTGACAGTTTACCTGACAAAGAAACGAAAGGAAATTTAATTTCGATTTAACCTTTTCGGATGTTTTACAAAACGGCATCTCTACATGAGCCCAGATCCAAATCCATGTTATTCAGTTAATGAAAATACGACCGAGTCACCGAGCGTCAAAATACAATTAAAATGCAATGTAACAATAACATATTCATAGAAGGCCATTGCAAATAGGACCACGCACTGAGCGTCATTCATCAACCTTAGCCATTTGAATGAATGAATCCTATAATGCACCAAGGCTGTGGGCACACTCACCTAGATGCCTCCGATTGTAGTTTTTGTCATCGATACTTGCCGTAAACCCGTTCCGACATCAGATAGACACTGAACACAATGGTTGTATCTCCGTGTCCTTTCGGTATGAAGAAAGCGCGCATCAGGGCTTCGGCATAGCGTTGCTATGGCGTCAGATATAAAGGAGGGATGCCCGTGCACGAGCGTGTCTCGTCCTGATGTGGGTCACATTAAGAATAACGGGACCATGCCGAAGATTCAGTGGCAGGTGCATGATACGCAATAAACTAAAGAGGGTTTACTGGTGAAAGAGAAAAAGTGGTACATTACGCCACATAATAATACGATGCATAATAATGATTTTATTCACTAGGACCTGGGGGTGTGTGTAGATTTCGTGCATGACCAAGGACCCAGTGGCAATAAAATCTAAAAACAGTCGTTCTGCTCTGTATTCTCAAGGCAGCTTCCTCTTAGTTTGCTCCTTGCTTTTCTTTTAATGACCCTCCAAAATAGTAACCATATCATCTGCCGTTTCTATTCCTCAGGGAAGGACAGTCTCATGGGAGTTGTAGTTTTTTTTATTCATGTTTGTAGTTTTGCAACAAAATCTATCTATCTATCTATCTATCTATCTATCTATCTATCTATCTATCTATCTATCTATCTATCTATCTATCTATCTATCTATCTATCTATCTATCTATCTATCTATCTATCTATCTATCTATCTATCAATCTATCAATCAATCAATCAATCAATCAATCAATCAAACCATAAATGGTTTGTGTCAATTTCAGACAAACACATTTGTTAGTTTACTTTCCTTATAAATGAACTGAAAATATCATTACTTTTTTAAAATTTCATCACATTTTTAGCAAAGCAAAATGAAAATGTTGACCACTGGGGTATGTTGCCTTTGCAAAATGTTTAGGATCTTCAAAGCCAATAATTGACTGATGTTGGGACTTCATGGGAAGCAGGACCTCTATTCCAGAGGGGCCGAATTTAAAGGTCACAGATGGTTTGGAGACTGAAGTGTGATGAGAACTGCTACAGGGTGAATGAGCATGTATATGATTGAGGGAAGTGAGGGTGTGTGAGAGGTTGAAGAAGCGCTGGGTTTGTATGGGGATTATGGAAAGTGTTGTGTGTGTGTGTGTGTGTGTGTGTGTGTGTGTGTGTGTGTGCAAACATCACTTCCCCTGTGTTTCCCTCGAGACCAGAAGGGATCAGTCCTAACCCAGCCTCTCCCCCACAGGAAGTAGTACAGGATGCAGCCCATGTGTGAGCCATCAAAGACCCTGTGGTGACACCCAGAGCCTGGGACGAGGTGCTGTGACTGGGGACAGAGTAGTGCATTTGAGGCTGAAGGATTCTGGAGGCCAGGAGGTCAAACACAACTTCTTTGAGAAAGTTTCAGTTTCCCATAACTAAGCTGAGAATCGGCGGTTTCCACACGTATGTGGTGTGCGTCATCAAATGACACATTAAACATAGAGACAATGGAGTTATTCCTATTTCCCCTTTAATCTGTGATAATTTCACTACAATTAGCCTATCTAAAAAGTATGTAACCTATCACAATGTTCAATTTGTGATATTTGTGTTGTAAGAGTAGGCCTATGTCATCTATTACAAATGTATTTTAGTTGACCATCTTGGACCATGCATCAATAGACCAGCTTGGACCCACTAGCTAATTACCAGTTTGGAAAAAACTGAGAAGCAGCATGGATCAGCTAATGACCAGATTAAACCAGCTTTAACCAGCTAATGACCAGATTTAACCAACTAATGACCAGCTTGGACAAGCTGAGGACCAGCTTGGAGCAGCTAATAACCAGTGTGGACCAGCTAATAAAGCTTTAACCAAGTAATAATAACTAACTTGAACTTGATAATGAAGAGTTTCAATCAACAAGAAACTGGCTTCAGTGTTCCAAAACAGCCAGCATAAGATGGATTTTCCAATTGACATTTAAAAAAATTGTTTCTGGGGAGAACCCAACAGCACATGGAGAATCATAACCTTGCTGCTGACGTTAATTCTGGACTGGGACATTGGGAGACCTTTATGAGAGGGACATCCACAGGAAATTAAGCTAATCTTTTATGTCTTAACTAAATAAATGGAAAATGATGATGTCTTTCCTTGAGTTGCTTGTGAAAGTGAGGGATTACTTCAGCTCTGTAACGCTTGAGCTGACTCAGTGTTGTCACTTGGCTCAGTGTGCTGGGTTCCTTGAAGTGTCTAGAAAAGGACAGGAAGTCTTTTGCACGTCCCGAGCATCATGCAAATTTATTAACTCAATAATCAACATAAATGCAGAGAGACAGATGAACAGGGAAGCTGAGAAAATGACAAGTGAAAGAGTAGGAACATGAAACTGCACCTCCATTAAATAAACTCTCTCCCTTGCTCTGTCACGGTACATAGCTCTATACAATAAACAGACCCAGACTGCAATGTTAGTTTAAACCATCATTAAACACTTGCACTTGCTAACATAGACCCTACTTTCCTTTACTGAGTGTGTTAGCATGGGTGCTAAATGCTAGTATTTTCCTCAAACTGCACCTTTTGGTCTTCTGAGATAGAATTGTGGAAAAGAGAATGGATAAATATAGAAGGGAAGACCAATTTGTTTGTTTGTATCTGTTTGTATCTATATGCTAGCCTAAGTTATCCTTATTGTTGGCAGCTCAAGTGCTTCATGTAATTCATTCGATTTTGGAAGTTTTGTTTTGTTTTCAAGATTTTTTGTTCAAAGACTTACAGAATGACATTAATAGACTAGATCTCTGTTTCTTTGGCATCCATGACAAATTTAAAACTATAATATACTGTCATCTAGTGGTTTGACACTCAAAGTACACTTTGTTGCAAACAACATATTTAAGGCAATAATCAAGTAAAAATATATAAATATAATATAATACATACGTATACATAAGTATAAGTAGTTATACGTAATTATTAAAATCTATGTAATCTGTTAGCATAAAAAGAATTTTCCAAAAAAAATAAAATCTAATAATTATATTTTATTTCATTTACAGTAAGCTTAATTTAAAATTTAGTGATTTAAAGTTATTGAATGACTTTAATTCTAATGCAAAACCCTTCTCTGCTTACTCGGCTGTGTTCATGGACTCAAGTGCTTCTAGAGTGATGGATACACCAAGGATACTTTTTAATTAGCAGCAAGACAAAAAAAAATTGCAGAGTTTCAAAAAGTGAACAACAATTAAAACAATTTTCTTGTTAGCTGGTTATTCAGTGTTCCACAGCCAAAGCAATGTGTTATCCTGACCTGGGGACAGAAGCACAACCGCATTATGATTTAATATATATATATATATATATATATATTTTTTTTTTTCAACTTCTGAAGGTTATCTCGAAGGGCATTGCCCCAATTACAATTTCAGAACTCCCCATTGAATTGTTCTGCTCTATGAAGCCTATTATTTGATACCAACCAGCCATAAACCATAGAAATGGATGAATGATGCAATCACAAACTGATGCAATAGATTATAGAATCGAGTTTTAATCAGAACAAACAAAGAGATTCCTGTTATGTGTTGTGTGTGTGAGAAACACTGCAGGCAATTAATCAATCAAAGCATAATTTTGGAAAGCCAAGAATGGATCTGGCTCCAAAAGAGCTTATTTTAATAATTGTCTTTTGAAGATTTGCATTGTTGCAGTGTCTCTCTTCAAAGAGCTGCTCTCAGTCTTCATTAGTGGCTTCATTAGCGTTTTCACATCTCTGAGCACTTGTAATCAGGTTGATGATGTGAACTGGGTATTTCACGGATCAAGTTGCCAACAGAAAGAATGATCAATTAAGCTGTCTTTATTTTTGTAAGAAAAAAAAAGGAGAAGAAAAAAAAATTGATTATGTTGTCTTTATTTTTTAAGATATAAAATAATTGTCTGTAAAAGCAAAATTTGTCAAAAATTTAACAATTTGTTTTACTTATTTTAATTAACCAATTGCCATTTTTTTCAATTTCCTTTTCGTCTTTTAGGCATTTCACAGGCCAATGATATTTATTTGATTACACACACACACACACACACACACACAAATACATACATATATAATATTTATGTACGTAAGCCTAAGTGTGTGTGTTAAGCCATGTGTGCTCATATTTTAAATGAACACTTTTATTATTTTATATCAAACCTATAAATATATGCAAACTAAAATATGATACGCTACAATAATTTTAAAAGGGGCTTATTTTTTTGTACTTCTGAAGTGAACAAACTTTAAACACTTGAGAAGTGTATATTAGCTATTGTTTATCGGCAATACTGTACACTCTAAAAAATGCTGGGTTGTTTTAACCCAACTTTGGGTCAAATATGGACTAACCCAGCCATTGGGTTAAATTTTTACATTACATTTTTAACCCAACATTTCGGGTTTGTCCATATTTGACCCAAAATTGGGTTAAAACAACCCAGCATTTTTTAGAGTGTATGTTCTTTTTATTCATAAATAGGCTAAATATATTAAATATATATATAAATATAACGAACAATATATTTTTTCTTAATAAATCTGTAGTATTTTATATTATACATAAAATCTATTAATATGATTGAATCATATAGATTTGAAATGTGTAATTTTATGCACATCTTTTATATGCAAATTTGTACAAAACTTTTTCCATTGATCTGGTTCCCTACAGAGGCCTCGTCATTTGGCTGAACACAAGGGTGCATAATACTGGGTGATGGACTTGTGGGACTGATGGTGAGAGCACCAGATGGCTCATTAGTGGCACTACACCAAACTGGCACTGTAGGGAATACCGGATTCACCAAGCTAAACCAACATCTCCAGACGCTATAAAAGGAGTTTAAACAATTTAGGCCTAAACACAGACACACAAACATGCATGTCATAGCCTACATGCATGGACCACTCAGTCACTCATTTACACACACTCATTTAAAGGCGCACACATATTTGATTAGAGCGAGGTACAGTTATACAATAACTCATATTGACAGCCGCCTAAGCAACTTGGCTCGGTGCAACCGGAAAGCAAATCTAATCATTGCACGGTCTAAAAATAACTCCTTTCTCGCTCTCTTTTGTTCATGTTTATCTCAACCCTCCCTCTACACGGCTCCTTCTGTTTGCTGTCTCACAGCATATTGTCTTTCTCTGCCAACTGACAGCGTAACTGTTTCTGCTCATCTGTCTTTGCCGCTGTTCTGGATGTGCCAAATTGCGCACGGACGAATGCAAGTAACGTCTGTTTCTTGTTTCATGATGTTACTGTCGTTAAATGGCACTTTAAGGGTGTGGCAGTCTCGTGGAGGGGTTATACTGTAGCAGCCTACAGGCTCCAAAGCCCCCTTGAGATTATTATTGACTAGTTGAGCCAATAGCCTACAATACATTTAAACACTAGAGGGCGCCACAAGAATATAATCAGGTTTAAAAAAGGGTAGGCCTATATTAAAAACGGTACACGAAACCATTTAATTATTTCCCATGATATTTATTTCTCTATCTCAATGTCTAGATGTCAAACTCAACTTATTAAGAGTCAATACAAGAGTCAAAATATCTTAAAATGACGTATTCATTGGAATCTGATGAAACTACATGTGAGCCAATCAATATCTGTCATGGAGCCACTCAAAACATGACCAGTGAAGTATAAAATGACCTGCTACTGTCTTGTTTTTGATTTGTCAGATGGTTCAGTCATATATTTCTTATCATTTACTGAAAGCGGTGTGACATTCTGAGCAACGGGGCTATTTGAGAGAAAATAGAACAATGGTTGTAGATGACAGCCAGCATTGTGTGTGCCACGCTCGGGCACAATGCCATCTCAGTCTACCTGACAGCTATCATTATTCTCTTTTTTTCTCTGATTTTCTGTCTCTTTCCATCGCTGCTCCTGTTATAGTTCTTGTGTTTTGATCATCTTCAAATTTTCGCTGCATTTTACACACTAACATTTTTGAGAAAAAGGAATTTATTAGGGTAGAGAGAGAGAGAGAGAGAGAGAGAGAATATATGGGGGAAAAGCAAAGCATCTCTGTCCCTACAGGCCTTGGGGCAAAGACCGCACTCTTTTCCTTCAGACAGACTAATTTCCATAGTCATGAATTATTCAAATCATTCAGCCTTGACACTCGGGTCCAACTACAACATACACACACTTTTGCTGCAATCACACACGGGGGTCCAAAACAATATTTTTTAAAGAGACACTGCATTAATGATGTTTCTCATGTTACCTCAAGGCAAAGCTCTTCTTACTTCAAAGACCTCGGCTACCTGTGGATGACAGAAGAATTTGGTGGGTTTATGAAGGTCAATTGGTTAAATAAACTAATAAATTTAACTGCCAAATTAAAGCATCAGGAAGGTTCAATAGTCAAGTATAGATTTTATTAATATTACTATTTTTATAACTAATATGTACAACACTGGCAACATTTTGTTTAGTATTATTATTTTTTTTCTTTTTTGTCACTGTAAAAAAATATTGTTGATTTGGTTGCCTTAAAATTTTAAGTTTATTGAAATGGAAATGTTGAGTTGATACAATGATACAATGAAGGAGATTAATTTAATCATCAGAAACTCAAAATATTATGTTATCTGAACCACATCAATTATTTAAGTTGATTTGACAAAGTGTAGCTACTTTGACATCACATGCAAAATAAAATACCTTGAATTTGAAAATTTCTTAATTATACTTTTAATTAAAATGTTACATTTATTTATTTTAAATTTGATTGTATAGCCTACTTTATTTTATCTATTAAAACTATTTAATTACAATTATCAACCCCTATTTGTTTTGTTTATTTATTTATTGTTATGTTTTTATGTATTTTTTTTAAACATTGCTTGTCAAATTGCTAAACTATTCTCAATTCTCCTTCTCCTATCAGCTGAATATTAATCTTTAGAACAGCACATTGGACTAATGAAAGAGTGAAGAGGTGAGCTTCAATGTTATCGCAACACCATTTTCTGCGTCTATCCTTAATATCTGTCCTTTGATTATGATTTACAATTGGATTGGCCTTAATCTCAGTCTCAGCATGAGCCAGATTACTGCAAATCTCAGATTTAGTGTAGGTGGGAGAGGAAATGATCATTCTTTGATTCCAGCTCAGGCTTCACAGGGGGCCCGTGGGGGACCTCAAGGATGTTTGAAGCAAGGTTGGAGCAAAGAACTATTTCGGATTCCTACTTCCACTTTGGAAAATAGCCTACCTTTTTAAAGCACTTTTGTAGACTGATACAGGTAGAATGGATGGGATCTGATAAGGAAAGAGAGATTTTAAACAGCCCGGGACCTAAACATCTTGAAAGGATGTCTCATCACCATAAGAATTAAAAAGTAAATAAATCCTTACCAAATGAGTCAGTGATCACACTATGCCAGTTATTAAAGTAGCCTAATAAAAGAGACAATCACTTGTAAAGGAACAACCATTGAAGTTGGCTGTTGTATATTGTATTGTATATTAACTTTACTGAAACTAATATTTCTGGTACCATGCATATTTTGTTTTATTTTGTGATAGTTTTTTTTTGTGTGTAAATTAATCCTTCAGCAACATTGCATGCCATAGGGTAACATTGAAATTAATAGGCAATCTGAATATTTTATCATTGTATAGGCCTAACATTTATTTGAATTCATCTTATTTTATAAGGTCATTGTACTGAAACGTTGGCAATATTACATTCAAAATGATGCCATTGACAACTTGAAATTGAAAAAGAGGCAGATAGAGACCAATAGAGAGAGAGGGAGAGAGAGAGAGTGCGCGCGCGCGCGTGCGCTGGTGGGTGACAGAGCCCGCGAGTGCTCCCTGCCTCCCTCTGGTCAGTCGGGCAGGTCCAGATGAGTCCTGTGTGTGTCCTCAACCATCAGCTGTGGTGGGACTTTTGCTTCACAGATTTTTTCTTCAAAACTCACACAGGTATCAGTGAACATTCAGACTTTACGCGCACCTGGCGGTTGATCTGAAGCACAGCCTACAGGGCGTGGAAAAGCCGGGAATTGTTTTCGACGCTGGTTTTCCAACATCGCCCATAGTTCTTCGGATTTCCCTAACAAAGTGTACTGCCTCCCCGGCTTTTTTCCCAAGGAATACTGTTTTTTCCTACTAGCTTCAGTGACCTATTTGGGAGACGAATAATGTAAATCTTTCCTCGCGATCGGTCTCTGGCAGTTTACGAACAGAAATCTTGATCTGCCTTCGCGAGTTGTTTCTCCAGAAAGGTGAGTGTTGAACTTTCTGTTTGTTTCAACTGTATGGTTTACATTTTTCAGTCGCGCGTGTTTGTAAACGTTTCAAACAAACAACATCTGTTGGCTTGAGTCTCGCGCGTTGTTATTCACGGCTTTATCTGTTATCGTTAAGTTTGGGCAATCCTTGTTAATTAAATCAGAATATTTATGGGATTTTAAGTGAATTCACAGTCACCGCTTTTGAAGCTTTGTAACACTTACAATCACGTCGAGTCTCATTGATACGCAACTTTGTAGCGTATTGTTTCAGTTTCACGTTGATTGTTTAAATATGTAAATAAGCGAAAAAGCACGCTCTGGCGTCGCGAGAATGTGGAAAGATATGCGACGTCGATTAACCCGTGTTCCTAACAAAAAGTACCATAGTAGGCTACTACTGATAGATAGCTATTATTTACCATTGTGTTTACGTGTATTCTAGGGTACTTCCAAGAATACCATGGTACTATGGGTCTAAAACATGTAGCCATGGTATCCAGAAAAAAAAAAACACGAAAGGCTAAGTTATGTTTATGCTTACATGCCAAGAATTACAGTAGTACCATGATACTTTTGTTAAGTGTGCCACAATTTGGCTTCTAGTTTGCCTTCAAATCTTTGAGGTCTTAAAAAACATGATTTTCGGGATTTACACATATTTACATGTTGTTAATCGTCTAACACAATCTGCTCTCCTTTACTCATCCTGTTGGCATTTTGTAACCGGATGTTTGTTCTTGTAACACTCTGATGATGCTTGACATGTTTTCTTAAGTAGTGCATCTGGCACATTCCCATCTAATATGCTCTTTAGTAATGTGAAACAAGGTTTAATGATGGGATATTTAGTTCTACATGTTGTGTTTGATTGGCCGTGAACCATTTGTCACAGCCCGAAGAAAGCACAGCTATCTCTGTTCCTGTCGTCATCATCTGAAGAGTTTCACTTACCTTCATTTCATTTTCTCCTGACTTGTTTATTCTCCCAATTACACCCAGCTCTCATATTATACAAGCTGTTGTGATAAAATCAACTCTAATGAGGTAATCAAATTTCCCTTTGCTCTGTAATTGGATGGCTGCGTTGCTGTTTATTGCTGTGAAGTTCATTGCTGACAATGTTACACAACTGATCACATGTTTATTTATGAGTTAAAGGGATATTATGGTAAAGCGTTGCGTATCTGCTGAACCTTTTACCTGAAAGTCCAAGTGTAGTGGTGGTGTACAGGTGTACAACTTGAAAAGCTCTGCACCTGGATGGTTATTCCAGATTGACATTCAATTTCAATCTTTGACATTGACAGTAGACGGCATCTAATACTAATACGCAATGTTTCTGGGAAATATTTGCATTTTGTGTGCTTAATCCTTATTTATTAAAACCCATCCCAACCATAATCCCAATACCTCTTATAATATAAAGAGCATTTTTGATTTCATTAATTCTAGTAGGCTTGAATGAATATGATGACTGTTATTAGTGGAATATTAGCTCTATTATGGTGTTAACAATTAACATTGCATACGACTTTTGTTCTTCAAATCATAAAAGATATTTTTTTTATCAAATCTGAGAGAATTCTGTCCGTCCATTGAAAGTCTATTCAACCAAAACTCTGACGGTTCAAAACGTTCATTAGACGACTTGGATTAAACCGCTTGATTTCTTTTGCGATCGTTTTGAAGCGTCCGAATTTTGGGTGAATAAACTTTCAATCGGCTTGTTATGTCTGACATCACGCGTCACTGTTCCAGATGCCAAAAGCAAACTACTGAAAAATCATAATCCTAACCTTTATGTCCATACTGAAATCCCAGATGGCCAGACAGTGATTTGTCTTTTATAATTCGTTGAAATATTGGTGTTCGTGAGACCAGAGACTCTAGCGTACGCTGAATTTATATAAGCTTAGCTTAAATGTGCACTATGAATATTGCTCATGGCTGTTGAGATGGTATTCTCACTTGAGTGGAGGCTTGGACCAAACGGTTTCTGTTTCCTGGAATACAGTATTCACAACTTATGGATGGAGGGACAGAAATCTTGTTTGTCTTCTTGGGGGTATTGAACAAAATGGAGGTGAATAAATGATTAGAGATTTAAATGTGGAAATATTAAGAAACTTGAAACCCAATTTGCCCAAATTATTATATAAATAAGTCATTTGAATGTACATAAATGGGTGCAAAACTTTATTTGGATTGTTCCATACGAGAAGGATCCTGTAGCTTCAGTGATTCAGAGCAGGAAGTCATTCGGCCCCCTCAAGGTCAAAGATCAATGGTCAAAAACAGAGAGCGTGGAGACAGAGAGCGCTCTTTTTACCCCTCTTTCTTCCTCCATTCTTTTTCTCTTATGAGCAATGACTTGTTTATTTGTGTTTCTTGTCGAGGAACAAGTACGCAGTACAGAGTGGCCTCATTCATGCACTTCCTGAGGACTTTGTGTGTTTGTATTTGTTCATGTTGGCCATAAAACATGGAGCTGGCTTCTGTGAGTCTTGATTAAAGAATCATGATAATCACGTGAACCCTCATCTTCCTGTTTTGAGTCACTAACTTGTCTCTAAAGGTCCTTTGGACTGTGATATCAGTGTTGATTGTTATGAGAGTGATAGTGCTGAATTATTGTCATTAAAGATAGGCGAAGCTGCTGTGCTGACAGTGCGTACAGTATGTTGCTGTGTTTGTGGTTTCATTGTCCTTGTTCGTACATCTTCGCGGGGCCTCCTGGATAAGCCCATCTGTGGTCTGGATGTTCTCACTTCATGAATAACCCACTCATTTATGAGCTAATCATAAAGACTTTTTTTCTCTGGTGTTCTGTATTATGATTGTCAAGAACACATTTGGTGCTGGAATAGTAAGAGTAGAACTGTTTTTGCATGGTATAGGCACGTTTAATGTTGCTTCTTATTATGTACTCCAATTTATTTTCTCTTTGTGCTGTGGACATGAGTTTTGCATAATATAAAATAGTTTTAGATGGATATTATGCTGAAATGGATCTCAGAACGGGGATTGTTCACCTAAAAATAAATATTTGTCATTTTATTCACTCTCATGTTGTTTTCAAACCTGTATGACTTACTTCCATGGAACTTTAGAAACATTTGAAACATTTGAAGGATGTAGTTGTTGCTCAAAAGCACCATTAATGTATCATAAAAGAGGTCCATATGACTTGTTGTTTTATTTTAAATCTTCTAAAGCCATAGATAATTAGATAGGATTCTAAAGCCATAGATACTTTGGATTTTGAGTCGGTGTTGGTCTTGCGAATCAGTTCAGTCTGATTCAACAAGTCATTCAGGCTGGTTTATGAACTGGATCAACCAATACATTAAAAAGATTTGGCTCAAAAGAATGATTCATTTATAAACTCTGATGTCAATGGATTGTATATGGCTTCAATATATTATGGAATATTTTGCTCATCATACGAACTGGTTTAATGTTCTTTTTTGGTGTTTAACAACCCTAGCCCTCATTTGCTGTTTTATATTAAACATACTGTATTGGTCAGGTTGTTGACAAAAAATAAAAAATAAAAATTCATTTTGAGGCGAAACCATGCCTTTAAGACCCCCCCCCCCCTTTTTTTTTCTTTTTATCACAGATAATCTTAATCCCCAGTGGGCTGTCATGGGATCATTAGCTCAGTTTAACTTGTGAAATGATCAGTTTGATTCATGAACACATCATTTAGGCTGGTTTTGAGAAATTTCTGGATCAACCAATTCGTTAAAAAGATTTGACTCAGGAGAGCGATTCATTCATGAACTCTCATAAAGGCTGATGTCAAGGCTTAACATCATATGCTTTATTCTAACAATATTTTAAATACTTTTATTGTGACTCCAGGGTGTTTCGGTCAGAATATTCTATACAATTCAGCTTTTGTGTTGGACAGAATGTGGAATTGATTCTTATCGATTTTTATGAACATTTGTCTTTGGCCCATGTACATATATTATTTTATGTACATAATATGCATGTAACACTAATACTACTAATAAAAGTTTGGTGTTGAACTATGCCTTTAAGGTTAGCTAACCTTTGTAGGCCTGTATGCCCCTGAAAATCCTTCCTCAGTGTGCCCTTCTCTGTCAGCTTTTGCAATTGAAAGAAAGAAAGCATCTTGTCAATCTGAGGAAATCACAGAGTCTTCATTTTCTGTGACGCTAATGGATTTCTATAGCCACTAATTTAGGCCTATGTCACACTAATGGATCTGCACTTGGTAGATTGTGCTGAGAATAATGAAAAAGCTGCACAAAGGCCGATGCCTATGGAGAAGCCGCCACTTTGCCATAATGCCCGATACAACCTCCCCCACCCCCCGATCAACTTTATTTAATACAGAATGTGGCTTTCAGCATCATATTTAATTATTGGGAATGATGTGGAGAGGAAGTGTTAGATAAAGACATGCCAGGGCATGTCCTAGAGAGCACAGGTCTTTTGGAGCTGGAGCAAGCAGTTTCGTATGCTCACACCACCCTTCTTGTGTATTATAAGGGGATAAAGGTTATGTTTATTTCAGACTCCCGCCTGGAATGCCTGATGCATTAATGTTTGTGATGAGAGATATCTTATTGTTGGATCATTGTTTTTTTTGTGTGTGTATGCTTCTTTTAAACTTTGTTTATATTCAGTCGCATGCTTCAACAGTCATTGATTTGTGTATGGATAACATCACAGGTGCTGTTCCGTACTGAGAATCATAGACCTGCTTTTTTGAGAGTTGTATGATATGAGCTTCTTCGCTCCGAGTTAGTGCTCAATCAATGTTTTTTTCAACAGCTGATACCTTGAGAGAAGGTAGCTGGTAATGCTAATGCTAATATACAGTAGCAATTGTAACTAGAAATGTAAGTGCAAAATCGATTATTTGCAGACATTTTTGATTGTATTTAATTCTTGGTCTTTTGGATATATATCAGCTGATATTGGCATCATAGTTAATGCTTAAAAAACTATTTAATAATAATTTGTGTTAAATGTAATTGATTTATGATGCCTAAATTAACATATACCATTTAAAACGATTGAGTTTGGTTTTTAGTGTTTTATTTATATTTATTTAGATCACCGTATAGTAAAATTTGTATTTTTGTCATTTATTGATTAACAAAAAATGTCTGTAAATGTTAAATTATTGTGCATTCCTAGCTGAAATTTGTTACACTAGTATTTACTTAGATTATTTTTTTGTAATTTTAATTGACAAGGGTTTTTGGTAGGTTGACTGACTAATTTTTAGTGTTTTATTTATTTTTTGTTTTATTTTTGAGTATAGCATTGTAATAATTTAATTGCAAGGCATTGTAGGGTAAAAATGTTCCGAAATATATTATTGTCTTGTTGAAATTTTACACTATTTACTCAATTTATTTTTATTATCAATTGACAGCTTTGGGTAAAGATTGACTGACTAGCTAGTTCTTAGTGTTTTTGAATTTTATCGTTAATTTATTGGTTATCGAAAAATGTTTGAAAATATTATCAGCTGTTTGATATCGATTACATTTTTAATTGTGGTCCTATCCTTGCTTAAAAACAATTTACTCTGGTTGTATTAAAAAAAATAGCAGATTTTTTATTTTTTCTTAATCTGATAAACTGGCCTAAATCAGCTTACCGTGCTGGTGAAAGAATTAAATAAAAGGTTATTCAAGGGCACTATAGCTGATGTCTTAAAGGACGTTGTCTCATTCACCTTCATCCTAAAGTGAATTTTTAGTCTAGAAATAGTCCTGAATAGAAAAACTCATGATGTTTGGACTTTGTGTAAAGGTCAGTGTCATCAACACTTCTTAGTTTTTGTTTGTGCAAGTTTCTGACAAACTGGATCTGTAAAGGCCTCCGTCCTCTGTACCATGACTCAATGAATAGGCATGTCAGCTCTGCGTTTTTTGACCGTACTTGTCATGTCCGTGGGTGTGACTTTAGTGCGTGTGTGAGGGTGAGCATTGTCTCTATAGTTGTAGTCGGTGTTAATTGTTATGGGAAGGAGGGGGTGGGAACCGGCGAACATTCAAGACTTTAATAATAAAATAAACAAATACAAAACGAAAGTAAAGCCAGTAGCCCCTCATGGGTGACTGCTGGCCACAACATAAAATAAGGCCTGTTCCTCTTGATCGGCACTGTCGTCGCTCCTCCTTTGTGCTTTCACAGGTGTCATTCATTACCTCTCACGCCACCGGCCTCGCGCCACTCTCACGTCACTTGGTGTCGTCCTGCTCGCCACAATCGTATTAATTAGTAACTCTGTATCCGCATCATGCCGAGAGCGATCGAGTAATTTGTCACAGTAATATCTCTAGTGTATTTCGGGGGTTCACGTGAGACAGACCTCTCAGCTTTTAAACGGTTTGTTTAGAAATCTGTCACCAACCACAGATCCATTAGCTGCCCTTGTGGGGTGTTTTGGCAGGTGTGTACATTATCTGTCAGGCTGGGAAAAGTGTGTTTGTGTGTGGTCAAACACGTGGGTGGTGTCAAAGAGTGTGTGAGGTGAGATCACACTTCTTCTCCTGCATGTAAGTGACAGCTATAAGTCTCCTGGGGACACACACATGATGCCACATCCCCCAATCTCCTACTGTGTCTCATAACACATATGGAGCCTCCCACAAACCCGCAACCTGTCACCCTGTCTGCCTGTCTCCTTTTCCATAGCTAGCGTCTGACAAAAGCTCATAATGAACTCAAGTGGTCATTAGGATGATTGATTGCATCATTCATTCATCTATTCACCACCTTTATTATGTTAGAAATGGCATTTAGCATCATGACATGATGATCTGTACCTCAAAAGGCCGTTTTTAATGTAATCACGATCGCCATTTGGGTTTATTGTTTGTTTGGGAATAAAATGGCCTGTATCTTTTACTCTGAATTCAGTTTGCAAGCTCTCCAGGGTCAGGTTACGCTTCCATGAACGCTAAATCTCTTTCAACCAGAAACATGAGGACTTTGACCCGGGTTTTACAACATTGCACAATCCTAACAAAAGTCCATTGACTGAGCAGTTATTGAACAAGGTGCTGGTCCTTACAGACTCGCTCTGTGTTCTCACTGTTTGAGGAGGCTTCCAAGATTGAAACTATTGCTTTTTTGAAGACCCTCCAACTGAGTTCTCTCTTACAGCTTGCTTTTTATTCAGGGTCCTGAAAAAACAAAAACAAGAACATGGTCTACACTGCTTGCCAGGAGACAGAGAGAGGGAGAGAGGTGGCAACATCTATTCATCTCTGCCCTAATGTCAGTCAAGTGCTTCTCATTTGCAGAACTTCAAAGCAGACGCTGCTTTTCTGCATTTAGCTCCATCTAATTTGGATGATGAATGCACTTGCGTAACGGTGCGACTTGATGAACTGCGCAGTAACTCAACAGGAGCCGCAGACATGCAAAAACGGCATGCACCACGGTTTATATTAACCCATCCCACTGAGGTCTAAATCTTGAATACACAAAAACAATTGGAACCGTCCCATGGTCTCCAGCCCTTGCCAAAAATGAGGCCCATGTCAAATGACATATGGCTGATTCATGCGGTCTTTGTAGAAAAGGCTGGCTTTTCCAGTTTTATCAAATAATTTTTAACATTGTCAGATGAATTTGTGCCATTTCATTTGTGATGGCTTCAGAAAGGTAACCGAGTTGATATTGTACAGATTAATTTGAAAATTGCAAGCCTTGTAGGTAGTGAACCTACAAGTGGTATATCATAAATACAAGATAAATATCCCCTTTATCAGATGCTAATTATACAAATCTGCCTATCCATCTATAGTGGTGTGAATTTGGACACCCATGCTAAAGTTGCCTAAAAAGAGGAATAAAAAATCATCTTTTGGATATTGATCTTAATGCCTTAATTAGAAAAATGAGGAAAACTCCAACCTTTAAGGACACAAATTTTCTTTGTGAATGAATAATGTATCATAAATAAATAAATGTTTTTCTTTAAAATACAGGGTGCATAAGTCAGGGCACCCCTATGTTAAATTCCCATAGAGTCAGGCAGATTTTTATTTTTAAAAGCCAGTTATTTCATGGATCCAGGATAATATACATCCTGATAAAGTTCCCTTGGCCTTTGGAATTAAAATAGACCACATCATCACACACCTTCCACCACACCTAGAGATTGGCATGGGGTACTTTCCATAAGATCATCTTTCAATGCAAATCAAACAAGCTATTAGGCTAACTGAAGTAAAACCATGCCAATCTCTAGGCATGGTGAATGGTGTGTGATGATGTGGGGATATTTTAATTCCAAAGGCCAAGGGAACTTTATCGGGATGCATATTATCCTGGATCCATGAAATAACTGGCTTTTAAAAATAAAAATCTGCCTGACTCTATGTGAATTCAACATGGGTGTCCTGACTTATGCACCCTGTATTTTAAGGAAAACCATTTATTTATTTATGATACATTATTCATTCACAAAGAAAATTTGTGTCCTTAAAGGTTGGAGTTTTCCTCATTTTTCTAATTAAGGCATTAAGATCAATATCCAAAAGATGATTTTTTTATTCCTCTTTTTAGGCAACTTTAGCATGGGTGTCCAAACTTATTCACACCACTGTATCTTCATAATTTTTCTTCTGTTACTGTTTCTCACACGAGCGACCCCATGACCTCTTTTGAATACATTTATTTGTCCACCTACTGCTGTATTTTAACTTTTTAAGTGTCTTTTTGCTTTTTTCAGGTTAATTGTTTATGGAAAAGCTGATTAAAAGGCCTGTTAGTTGGTCCTTTGTGTCTGATCTGTCTGATCTGAATTACTCCTCGATAACAGTGACACAGCGGGAATTAATTCCTCCACAGGCATCAGCGATGGTGCCGTTAATCCTCAAACAGTCCAATTTCCTCACACTGAGCTTTAATTTTAATTATCATCTTAAAAATACTCCTAATATTTTCTCCTGCTGTGCTGTGCCAGTGGCCCTGAGCTGTAGGATATTTCCTCTTCCCCTTTTCCCCCGGATCAGTTGTATTAATTACGGAGACAGCTTGCTTCTTGGGGCTTAAGGCATGATGATTTGTGTGTGTATTGAAAAGATTTTCTAAGTTTGCGTTCTTTGTCCTGTTGACTATGAGAGACGCTAAGCATGTTGTGGGCATGGAATATTGGGATTAGTGTTTGTTTAAATGTGTGTTCTTACATGTTTATTTTTGGGAATGTGGAGGAAGGAGGAGGGATCTTGAATAACAGCTTGAGTCGAAGGGCATTTAAACATCAACTGTCAGATCGTGATGTATTGAGGAGGTGGAGTCACAGCAGGCTTGATTGTCATGGTCACAGATTATTCACTGTATGCTGACAGAAGGGAAACTCCCATCTAGATTCCTGACTGGAATGCCTCACTTAGGAAATTCTGGAAATTTTGGAAAGGAACGGATGCAGTAATACCTGTCCCAGCAGTCACTGTTTAGCAGTGAGTCATAGGACTGTCATCTGCCTGATTGGGATCTCCTAAACCTTAAATATGCAGTCTTTAAGACTGACAGCTAGCGTTTGAAATGGAAATGACTCTCACGCAACAGGAACGAGCGCAATTCACTATGTAACCCGAGGAGACTTAAATAATTATGTAAGTTGATAAGTTGATTTATCCGCTTTTTAATATGCTCTTGTTCATTGAGATTTTTAGTTGGACATCGAGGCTTTTTAGGTTGGAATCTGCAATCTCTGACCCAGTATGCTGTGTCCTGCCAATTAGCCTTTCGCCGAGCCCCGCCCCCCTTAGTTACTGCTGCTACCTCCGTCAAACAAATGGTCAAACACGGGCAGCGCGACAGATTGCCATGACGGCAAAGGGTATTCCCGTGCGTGTCAGTGACCTTTTTTGGAGCAATACCTCCGCGATATCAAGCAAGATCGAAGCAAAAGGGGTTACGGTATGCGGTGGAGGGATTTATTCCAAATATGAAATTAAGAAATGAATGAGACACGACTACTATTGATGCTAATGCTTACCAGTCTCAAGAAAAATCAGAAAAACCCCATGACCATGCTAAGTTACCTCAAATGCAACCAGCACAGCCTTGAAGATTTTATAAACTGGTTCAGTGGCTAATTGGAGTTCGAAATATATAACTTGGGCTGCATATTTATTCATTTTGCCTCCGATACAGGAGTAGCACGTTCGCTTTAACAAGCAGGTTGTTCATTACCACAGCAACCGATTGCGTGTCATGCTCATGCTGAATGCGATTTTCGTGTTTAAAAAGTAACTAACGTTATGCATAAGAGACGGAAAGAGGCAGAGAACCATACGTTATTTAAGGTTATTTCTATTCGTTACGATATTGATATATGAACTGATGTTGTCATGTAAGCTTCATGCTTTCCCCGTTGCGAACGTCCTCTAAACTGTAGTCTACGGTGCTGCACTGCTAACTTAGCTGACTGCTGCTCATTTTCCCAGAGAATATCATGGTATGTTAACAACAACCCTTTAGAAAATGTACAGTAAGTCCTTTGTGGATCCTCTTGATCTGCTTTCTCCGTGCTTCTTTGACTAATCTCAGTCGCACGCACGCTGCACGCGAGACGAGTTAACCATGTTCGACACATTTAACTGGGATTGGGGCGTCCACACTGTTTAATACATCTTAGGCACCGCTCGCGTTGTGTTTTGGGCTTTGGAAAGGGAAAAAACACAACTTCTCCAGACAATCTCTCGGGGTATCATGTGTCCGATTTACTAACGCCGTGGGCGCACCGCTTACTGTTTGACGGAACAGCTCACACAGTAACGGTTGCTATGATGTGTGATTGGACAATGGCCATTTTGTGGGAGGGGCCGGCGAAAGGTCAATTGGCATCCCGGTATGTCAAAATACTATTGGAGGTACTGGCTGTGGGCGAGATCACATAGACCAAAACAAAAACAGACATTCCAACACAGATCACACATTTCAAAGTAAAATAACTGGCTGTAGAAGTGTTTTTCAGTGAAAAGAGTGTGTGAACTCAGCATGTTTCATAAATATCTGCAAACATGTTTTATGCTGTGAAAAAGTTACATACAGCATCTTTAATGATAAGTATGGCTTCTTTAAGACCAACTAGTCTTTGAAGAAGTCATCAACTTGCCAATTTGGAAAATCGAAAACATGACCCTTACTTTGAAGCTTCATTGATTGTCTAGAATAAACTGTCAATTTCGAGAGAGAGAGAGAGAGAGAGGAGTGCTGCTAACTTAGGAAGTGAACGACCTGTTAACTGATTGACCTTCACTTGCCACCAGTTGCGTTTAATGGGCAGTAAATCACCTCGTTCTTTCTGCTGAGTGACCTAGCACCGGTTATGGACTTCCCAGAGTGTGTGTTAAGTATGTGCTACAGTGTTCATTTTGACAAATCAATGAAGTACGCGCACATAGAGTGGTTATGCACAGGTCAGATTTGATAATGCATGAGACAAAGTTATATATATTTATATATAAAATATAGCTATGGTAGTGTTGAGTGGTTTCTCACTGGCCAAGTCTTGATGGCTTTGTTCTCTGTGCACACATATCCGGTTTGCTTTTTATACCCGATCTTTCGATTGACTTAATGCCCAGTAATTTTGGCAAGTGATGAAATCATTTCATTGTTCGTGTAATTAATACTGTATCTGATGTCATTTTCATTAGTTGCTATACAGCAACTCAGGGCTTTTTGTTCGATGTTACATACTACTGGGAAAAAACGTTTTTGATTTTTCCGGAGTCCTGGAATTACTAATTCAAAAAAACAAACAAACAAAAAAAAACTATTAAAAAGATATTAATTGGATGAGTTACATTCCTAAATTTAATATTTGGGTTTGAGGTTCGTCAAATCCCTAACCCTAATTTTTGAGTAATATTAGTAGTGATGCATTTATGTTTGAGCTTTGAATCTACTATGGCATTTCCAAGTTGAGCTGGGTGGGGAAATTCATTTTTAACACACACACATACACACACTGTGTTTTTTTCTCCAATGGCTTCAGAGATATGTGAGAATGTTGAGTGTACAAATGCCTGTGTGAGAAAGAGAAACATGAGTATACGTGTAAAATGGAGATTTAACCGATTTCACGTATAGTTTCTCATACATAAACAGCCTAATTTTGTTCTGTGAATGTGTTCTGTGTATGTTTTGTGTGTGGGAGTCTCTGTTTCAGCTCATGAGTTAATTTCCTGTGTGCTGGCTTGCTGCCTGCCTGATGTTGGCTGCATGCCTTTCTATTTCTTTCTCTTCCTCTCCCTCTCTTCTGCTCTCTGTTATTCCCTTTCTCTTTCCCTTTCTCTTTCTCTTTGCTTGGTTCCAGCTCTGACCACAGCAGCTTTCCCAGAATTCCCTCACAGTGTCCCAGCGTTCATCAAAGTGGCCCACTGCATCAATCTCTAGCTGTTAAACAGAAACAAATGTCACCGTGCTGCTCTCGGAGCCTGACCTCATCTCTTCTTTCATGCACACACACCAAAAGATGAGATTTTGTTTGACTGACGTATTCAGCAAAAGCACAGCAACGTTGTGCCCTGTAAAGTTCTGTTTTTACATACAAAGCTTGATGCTACTGACCCTCCTACTTGGTTCATTACATTAAAAAGCTTAAGATAGCAATTCTCTATAGTTTCCTTCCTTATCAGTGTTTTCTCCATAGTACAGTATGTACCTCATGTCACTTGTGGGGTAAAACACTTTGCTAGTTTTGGCTGCCCTCTCTCTCTCTCTCTCTCTCTCTCTCTCTCTCTCTCGCTTTCAGGGCAGCATTTTACCAAAGCCAACTGTGGTTGCAAGTACCGTCATTATGAACACAATTTAACTAAACTTGCTACCATATTTGGCTAATGGTGCTTTTGAGGAACACACCTAAGTGTTGCTCTCATAACGCTTCACGTATGGCATTAGCGTAAAATGTCATCTTCTGTGGTTAGTTTTCTCTTTTAAATTATAAAATGAGATGGAAGTTTGTTAAAGTTAGTCTGTAGGTTGTTTATAACTAGTTTCCATATAAAGTCAAGCTATCTTTGTTTTCTGTAAAGACAGTATGCATACACGCACAGCGCACGCACAATCTCCATTTGAATGGGGAATGTCTAAAATCTCAATCTTTTTGTCAGGATTGATTTAGTAATATTTTTCAAATCAGCAATAAGTTAATTAAATCATATTGTGTTTTGTTAGGTTATGTTAAAATGCTAGTTTTTCACACTGTTATAGCTAATACGCTAGTGCATTTAAATGTAAACAAACCGGCAATGCCTTTATCTTAATAGAGATTGGCTCTTTTAACTGAAAGGTGCAGGGATTTTTACATTAATTGTTATGGTTTCTACCGAATATATTTGTGCAAGTTGTTCGCCTTGTTTATAGCCTGCTGTTTCCAATACTAGGCTAGCATATCTGGTTTAATGGAACATTTTATGAATGCTCTATGAGATGGTCACCATCGCAGTTAGACAAGTAAACAGGACCTGTTTCTCTATTAGCGTTGCATTCACATCTTCACGCAAAGTGGTTTATGTCTTTAAAGTGTTTACTAGTTGAAATGTCCCATGTTTCCCAACCCCCCTCTCTTGTTCTCGCTCTGCTGTCTTTCTTCTCCCCATGCTGTCTCACTAGTGAGCCATACAGAGCAGAGCTGACTGTAAATTCCTCAGTTTAATATATGTAATTAGTCCTACTCAGTTGCATAGTCTAAGTAATGGAAAGTAGCTTACAGAGAAAAATGCCCAAGTGTTCTTGTGTCAGTTTTTGCTTTCATTTTTTTTTTGACATCATAACAGTTGGGCGATGCATTAACTGTGACCTGAGATCAGGGCCAGAAGATCTAACGCATCTCTTATGTCCTGAGCCGCCTTTAGGAGAGACATCCCTCAGATGTCAAACAAACCCCAACAGCTACTTCTGGCGATACAACAAGCTACGCTATCACCTGCGCACGTGCTTGAACAGAAAAAACAAACCACGAGATAGTGAGCTGGTTTGCTTTGCAGCGCCATTCCTCCTTTCCGGCTGGCCATTGCCTAAGCGTTTGAACGACCTCTGGAACATCGGCTCTTATCAGGCAGCGGCCGCTGTGCATTCCACTGAGATAAGAGCTCCAGCCGGCTTCTGTCAACATGAAGTGCAAGCGAGTGTGTCTGCGATCACTTTTCGTTTCGTGGCCTAGTTAACCTTCCCGTGAAACAAATGCGCTGGCCACTGTGTTTCTCTCTTCGTCTCCAAGGAAAGGACTGATGGGAGATTATCATAAGGAGTGTTTCAGTGCAACTCGGGCACAGAACGGGAATTATGCATGAGGGTCGGCACCCCCAGTTGCCCTCTCAGCCAGTTATAATCAATTATAGAGCCACACTATGTGTGTGTGTGTTATGAATTGTCCGACAGAGGACCCCATGCTCTCTTGGGACTCACTGATACTCTTGCTTCTCAGATTGGATACTGGCACAGCCCCCATTGCTCTTTCATAACCTTTCTGTCTTGTGATCAATAATGCAATTCAGTGTGTTTGGTATGAGTCTGAATCCAATCTGACCTGCTCTGCCCAGCTTAACATGATTCTTCTGTGGTGTCCTTGAGCCATGATGTGTATGTGTATTTATTGTGTGTGTGAGTGGGATTGGGAGAAGAGAGCAGGGTAGACTCTCATTAATACTTGGGTTGTAGGTGGTAATAATCGCAGGCTTGTGAAATGGCAAACCATGTAAGGGAGTAACGTTCACCCATAACATAAAGGCTTGGATATTCTTAATGCATTTTCCATTAGCTTGGGTGGTGTGCAGACTAGTGTTGTCACGGTACCAAAATTTCAGTATTCGGTACCAATACCAGTAAAAATTCACGGTTCTCGGTACCAATTTCGGTACCAAAGCTTAGTTTAAATTTACATATATTTAAGTGTTTATCACGGTTACAAGTATGGAAACTGTACATTTGTATTATAAACACTTTAGAAAAAAATTAGATAAAATGACCTAAAATAAACAATAGTATGCACTAACACATTTTTAAAGTTGTTTGTAAAGTTCTAATCCGTTAACATTTATTTAATGCACAATGAATGAAGTGAACAAACATGAACAATCAAGTGTTTCTATTAAATAACATTTACAAACATTAATTAATGTTGTAAAAATATATTGTTCACTCAATGTGTTGATCTGAAGTAGCTAATGTTGATAAATGGTTTCTTATTGTAGCATTACCAAACTATAGGCTACAGGAGAAAAAACATGTTTTATTTGATTTGACTGTACTTTTATTTAATCTAAAACTGCATTCATATTTAATTTTGAAAAGGCTTTTTAAAACTGCTGAGTTTTAAAGGCAAGAATACGCCTAGATCTGGCACTGACATTAAATTACATAAATAGGGATGCGTCGATACTAATACCAACGCGGGCTCCAATACCAGTACTCTGGTGTTGGTTGGATACTACTGTGCTCATGTATTAGTAAAACTACCCCGAAACCACTTTAGAGGCCGTTCACATATCACACGTGTTTTTTTTATTATATTTTTGTGCGTGCTTATTCTTTCCAAAGCGCTTGCTCTCACGCGGCGCCTGTCGTTGCTATGCAACGAGTTTTTATTATGAGCGCGCTTGCCTCGCGCCTATATTTGAAATTGCGAATTTGCATGTAATCGGCCTCTTATATTTCTCTTATACCTCTTATATAAAATATTTCCATATGTGGCTCTTTCCTCCTTTTGTGTCAACAAGTGGATTCAGAGAGAGAGAGACATATCAGCGTTATGAAGAGGACGCAACTGTGCACCTTTCAGACAGCGCGTCTAGAACTGGATTAACCTGGTATTCGGTACCTAGAAAAGCTGGTACCGTAACATTTTTTTTTTTTAGTACCGACTTGGTACCGAAGTACCGAGTTTTTTGACAACACTAGTGCAGACACAGAACTGGTCTTTCATCACAGGTGGCTGGATGTGTGTTGAATAAGTGCAAAAATGTATTACACAATAGCTTTTTCTTATGATTTTAAGAAATTTTGTTTTAAAACACATGGCAAGTTCTTCTTGTATTCATATATGTTTTATAAATGTATTTCTTATTTAACGCTCATACCATTTTTAGGAAAAGTTCTAGCCTGGGAAAACCCAGACAACTGCCGGCGAATTTAGATTCGCTCTGAAAGTTAGTGTGGCAAAGAGCTCATTCAAGCCCATTTCCAATCCGTCGAAATCGCGGCACCAATCAGAAACATTGTGGCGGGCTGTACACGATGACGACAGCGCTAGGATTTTGAAGCAGATTTTGTAGCCTACATGCTGCCGTCGAACATCACTCGTTCGAATCAGCTATCGCGTCTGTTTTAAGCGGTTTGAACGTTTCCTTTTTGTTAAAAACCGAGGAAAAGAAAAACACCCGGAGATGTTTCTCCACCGGCCGCCGCTCTGCATACGTCATTTCCTTCATCGCTCTGATTGGTTTTTGGTCTACCCATGACGTCCGTTGGTGACGCCCCTCTGGAAATGATTTGTCTATGACGCTTTGCCAGAGAATAACTCCTGGTTTTAACCAGGCTAAAAGTTCAAATGTAATGATTGAATGTAATGTTGTGAAACTATCAACTAAAAAGCAAAAACATAATTATTACATAGTTATTTCATCCAGAATGCATGTTAGTGGACGCATCTTAATCCTTATTTTTGGTTGAATTATTTAAGTGTTTATTTAATTATTAATTATTAAAGTGTTTTTCAGGGGAAAAAGTAGTTTCTTACATATGAATTATAAATAAATACAGGTTATAAATACAATATTAAGCATTGAATGCGGTTTTGCTAATATAAATGAATATGTTTCTGAGACATTTCTAAGAAGGTTTTTTGCCAAAATACATAATATATTTATTTTATAGTATTTTAGTATATAAACAAGGCTTCAACAGAAATAAAAACACATGGTCATCATAGAAGAGGTTTTTCAAGTCATTGTATGAATAAAGAATTTACTAGATCTACAAAAAAAAAAAGGTTTTGAGGGAAGATTAGAGAAGACAGATTCTTTTTATTTTGTTTTAATAAATACATACCATTGAATTGTTTGCAATATGATCTAGAACATGCATTTAAGAAGAAACGCTCAGAGGGAACTTATTGTTTAATGGAGTGTTCAGGAACGCATACTTACCTCTGCTGTTTGGTTTTATTTTAAGCTGGTGTGCAGTGCATTGTGGGACACAGACTTTGCAGCCTTACCATCTCTGCTTCTCATGTTCTCACACTGTGACATAAGTAATATGCAGTTAGTCTCAACTTTATTAGCTCAGAGTGTCTGAGCCAGAGTCTCCATCTCTAGAATTGCTGAGATAAGAGCATCTGCAGGTATGATGTGTGTGTGTGTGTGTGCGTGTGTGTGTTTGGAGGACTAGAGTGCTGAAGTGATTAGAGGCTGATGTACCCTGTCTGTTCCATTATACACACTGACCACACACACACACACACACACACATGCACACACACGCACAAATCAATTCTCCTCACACAAACTGGAGCCTTAACCGGATTTGTGATGATGGTGTCTGTCTCATCACACCACGGAGTAGCATTTTCTTCGCTCGAGTTCTTTCCCCATGCCTTTCAAAAGCTTCATCATCGTCATCATCCTCCTCCTCCTCTGACCCATACCAGTATTTTTGTTAGACCTCTCAGAGAATAGTCTGCAGTAGCCGATGCTGTTTATTAAAAAAAATGTTCTTGTTACCATTGATTTTTTTTTCATTTTTTTTTTAAAGAAACTCTTTAGACTGTTTTTTCTTCTTCTCCAGACGTATTTAAATGTCTCCTGCACTCAAGAAATCTGAATAAATTGTATACCTGGAACAAGTGGGCAGTGAGAATAGACTCCACGTCTGTCAGAGCTGTCAGCTTTCAAACTTCTCCATTAGACCAGCAGTTATAGAACGATTGCGCTTCCATCTCCATGACCACTGCCTGTTCCGAAACTCTCAGCATGCCTCTGGCTCCGCCTCCCCAGTCGACAGGCTTGACCCCTCACCTCTCGGTCTCTCTTTTTGTTGTTTTGATAGTCACAATTGTGGTGTGTTCTCCTCCTGTAATTGCAGGGGCTGTCTTTTTCTATCCAAACGGAGCAGAAGGTTTTCTTATAGACATCTGAGGTATGCGATCAGCTCGGATCACTCCCTCTTGCTATTGTGTATTCTGTGCGTACCAGTCCAATTATAAAGAGGTACACAGACAGAGGTGTGTTTAGGGGCAGTGAACCTCTTCTAAAAGGCGTGTGTTCACTGGATGCATTCCACAGTTCCACTTGTCATTTCCTGTAATTATGCTTCTTTACAGAGTGGCTGCGTTTCACAGCTTTTAACTCTCCTCTGCGGTGTCATTGATGCTTCATGTACTCAAATATGCATCTTCCATCGCTCTCATTATAGCCAGCCCATTCCGTTTTATACATTCACACTCATGCACTTCAATCTTTTATGTTCAGTTATGAACTTGTTTTACAATGGAAATGGAAAGTGTCAGACAATCGAAGTTAACCTATTGCCATTCAAAAGTAATCGCCAAGGCTGCATTTGATCAAAAATATAGTAAAGACCATAATATTGTGAGATATTATTACAAGGTAAATGACACAAATACATATATATATTCTGATTTGTGTGAAAGACCTGAATGTGCCGCGTTGAAAAGTAGATACTTTATTTTACTTTGTTACAAATATTATTTATTGTGTGAGCTGCAATACCAAAACACGTTCAAATAAACATATAAAAAAATTATATATATATATATTAGTGCTGTCAAACGATTAAAATATGAAATCGCATTAATGTCATAGTTAACTCGCGATTAATCGCAATTAATCACACATTATTATCTATTCTAAATGTCTCTTGTTTTGTCTTTGTTCCATTGTTTTTTTTTTCTCATTTTAATGCTCTTATCAACATGGAAAAGTAAATCGGCTTGCTTTGTGCAAATGTTTTTTTTAGTTTTTTTTTTTAATTGAAAACAATATTGGCATATACTGTGTTCAAATTCACACTAGAATTCTCACTTGGAGCAAATAATCTCGCACACAATGTAACACTGTCCATCTATAAAAGGGTGAAAGAAATACTGATGAGTGACAAGGTCCTGATATTGACGAGGGGGCGGAGAATTCGCATCAGCTGTGTGTGTGTGCTTGGCCATCATCAAGCGGTATTTCAGACTGGACGTGTTGCGACGATGATAGCTCACAACGACAAAACACACAGATCACTTTGGTCTTGTCAATGGGACCATTTGGAAACTTTTTAAAAATAACTTTTCATTCAGAATCTTATTGGCATCCAATTCGGCGTCTCGCGCTCGTCAACCACTCAAAACGTAACGTTAACCAACTATTTGGCCGGCTCGCAAGCCCAAACGTGTGTGTGCGGCGTGTCTGTTGTTTTGTTTACGGTCTAGCTAGATCTGCTTGCGCTTTGGTCGACGAAGCAACAAAACGTCCTTGCGCGGCGCAAGCCATTGAAATGAATGGGTTTCATAGCGCAGTGCGCGCATGCCGCGCCGTGCTGCGAAAGCATGTGAAAGAAAACTCCCACTATTGGGCCCACTAATGGGCCCACTATTATTTTCTGTCTGTCTGTGTTGAATTCAAACAGCAGTCACAGTTTTGCACACTGTGGAAAGAGTTTAAACTGTGGAGTTTCACTGTATCTAAAAATGTCTAACAGAAAAGACTGAATGGCACGCCACAAAAGTTGCTTTTGTCTACTCTACACGCTGCCAAATCCATCCGACATGCCTGACACTGGATTCTGTGTTATATTTCTATTAAAACACAGATTCTGTATAATACTTGTGCTTACATAGCAGATTATTGAAAGAAAAATAACTGTTGAGGGACTTGATATCAAGTACATGGTGTTCAGTTCTGGCCTGGACAGGCCGAAACCACAGAGCGTCTCGCTTAATGTCTTTCTTCTCATACCACAAAAAGCAATTCAATTTATTTCTTATTTATCTTTCTAAGTTAACAACATAAAACACAATGGCTAGGAAAAGAGTAAGGGCCTGCAACTGTTTAGTTCATACATAAATTATAAAATAAATCTTTCACTCCATCTGAGCCCAATTCCATTTTATGAATTCAAGTGTAACTTGGCACTGATGATCATGTTGAGAACGGACGAGCGCACGTAGACGAATCAACACGTGTGTTGGTGGGGGCAGACAGTGTGTGAGGTCTTAACCGTTCACCTGCAGAGCTAATCATGTATCACAATAACAAGATTCACAGCACACACACTCTCAAGAGGGGACGTGCTGAGTCCCGGCCCTCTGTTAGATATCCCAACTTATAAATATGTTTAGGCGTGCTGCTCTACTGTACATCTGATTGAGGTTGATGCATGTCAGTGTCATTAATGACCCCGTGAATCATGTTTCCCCCGGGCTATAATAGCTTGCTTGATTGCACTCTAGTGTGTGCATATCTTCGTGTGTGTGTGTGTGTATGTGAGTGTGTGGGTGGAAGCCATTAGCAGGTGTGACTATGCCTTATTGCTTTAATGGACCATTGAGAAATAAATGACAGCCTGTTTTCTTTGTGTGCATACGTTTATGGATGTTTTAACCCTACCAAGTATCACTCGGAGCATCATCTAAAAGGCCAATTTTTTTCCAAATGAAGGTTTTGTGATACCTTCTCTTTTTCTTCCTTAAGTTTTCCTTTTATTTATTGTTATATTTATACTTTAAAAATAGTGTTAAAATTAAAATGAAGCCTATTTTAAGAGTAGGACATTTAAACGCACTTCAGCCAAAAATTGTTAACTGTAATGAATCAGTGTTACATTTGAATGAATTATTATTTTTTTGTTTATGCAATCCCCATATTTATATTATTTATATTATTATTGATACTGCATTTTTACTGTATTACAAAAATACAGTATAATATATACAGTAATGCATATTATTTATTTTATAGTATTTTGCAGAAGCCAAGATTTTGTTTTTGCACTTTGCAAATTTCTAATTATTTTAATGTTATTTAAGCACATTTTGCCCAAAATTCTATTAACACGGAATGAGTCTGACTGTTGCACATTTGAATTAATTTACTTATTTAATCACTATCATTAATGTCTTTAGAATCTCATTATTGTGATTCTGTATTACATAAAAAATACTGCAAGCACTATGATTTTGTATTTAGATATTATATAAGTCTGGACCAAAAAAAAAAAAAAAATAATAATTTGCTTATCTCAGCAAAATAATTTACATAGTAATAAAAACACTCTCATCATGAGCAGAAATTCTATAAATAATTTCCCCAATTATAACATTGTATATTATGAAATGCTCTCAATGCGCTTGAGGTGTGTACTTCTCACTTTAAAATGTAGAACCGGTTAATGGTGCCACTGTCATGTCATGTCTCGAGGTCTGTTTGAAACCAAACTACGGATCGCTATTTGAGGACCCATCACAATTTAATATAATGGAGTGAAATATGACCTAGACATTTTCTTGACCAATTTTGTGGGAGTCGCCCTCCTATTCTCTGCGCAGTGCAATTGTTAAAATGATATACACTCGAGTGCATGTGGTCACATGTTGTTTTGACCTGAATTCACACTAACCTCCTCACACAAACACACACCTTACTCACAAAGACACAAGGCAGGCACGTTTCCCCGCTTTGTGCAACGATTTTTCGACATTCATGTCCCAGCATGCTGATGCTCCCCATGGCAATTAGTGTTACAGCAACCAAAACTGAGCTTCACAGAATCATATCTGCTTAACCGCCTCATTTTAATGCTTTACTCGGTTGCTACCACCATATGTGTCTTACAGCCAGAGGCCAAAACAATCTGTATTATTTCAGAGAGGCTAAATGTTGTCTGCCAGCCATACTTAACCCTAAATTGAGTGCACATGCTATGAAATGTTTGTGTAGATGATAACTAAATGTTAGGTAAGGATTGAGATATATGCCATTGTATATCAAAGAAATGCACATGTATAACAAGCACTGAGGATAAGATATGTTCTTGTGTGTGTTAATGTGTGTGTGTTCTTTCCTCCAATGTCTCGGGCTTAATTAGTTAGTGGCCGCCCTCAGCCCAGGACGGAATGTGAGATATTTAATAAGAACCCAACAATGGAATGTCGCTTGTGGCAGGCAGCCGGCCAGGAGGCCAAATTATTAAACTGGCTTCGTGAACTTGATTATGGAAATTAACTCTGAGTGTTCGTGTCGTGAGTGAGAGACTTGGAGGAGTGAGACTGGATGAGAGAGTCCAGTGAGTAGTGTAATGCATGACATTGCATTTCTGAATCTAATAAATTGAGTTTCCCTAGTGTGATACACCACTGTAAGTCTCTATAATTTGGTATTTATGCCATAAATGATCAGCTGACCACCTTTTGTCTGTACAGCACTTCATCTGTCATCATATAGTATTATTCATATAGTATCCATACTTAAAGTATGCAAGATTTAAGAATGAGTGCATCCCAAATCGCAGAAAACACAGTAATATTGTGAAATATTCTTACGATATTAAGAATATTCTTAAAATAATATAACATTTCTATCTATTGAATGGCAAAGCTGAATTTGAAAGCATCATTAGTCCATTCTTCAGTGTCGCATGTTTTTGTGGAGAAACTGTGATTTATTTCAGGATTATTTGAAGAATAATATATTCAAAAGATGTGTCATTTTTGATCTTTTGAATGCATCATTGCTGAATAAAATGTATACAGTGCACTAAAATCATGTACGATTGTTTTAGCATGTGAAGTGGATGCACATATCTCTTTTCAGAATCAGAGCTGCTGCTTCTTTTGTGAACTACTCGATCTCAGACCGATCATAGGCTGACGAGTAATATGCAGCTAAACTAATGTGCTTTTTTGATGAGGTCGCATATTGAGGTATGTAACTGAACACGTGCACATATTTGCTCTGCGCACCTGATTGCTGTTGAAGGTCAGGTAAATGATAAATGGTGTGTTGACACGTTGGCAAAGCAACCAAAGCCGTGGAAGATCACATGGCCACTGCTAGCTAGAGCAAATCAGACACCTTCATCCGTGTCTAATGCTGAGCACCTGTTTAATCAACAGAAGCGTCAGCTCTCATGAGACCTTACTTCAGGAAAAAAAAAAGCATATTCCCTATATTATTATATGGGATTATATGATGATTATTAATATATATAATTTTTTTCTGCACCACTGGCATTGTGACAATGTGGAGGAAACTGTTGAGTTAAATTCATGCTTGATTTATTACTGCATGAGCGTGCATGTCTGAGTATATTATGTTGGTGAATTAAGCTCATTGTGTCAGTGATGTGGTTTTGTTTATTAACAATAGCCTCTGAGTATTTGAATCTCTTGAGGTACCGGATTCACTAGCCAAACAATGACTGTGATCTAAAAAGAGGTCGGAATAGAGCGGAAAGAGAAGTAAACACTGAAACTATGGACTGTCCTGATTTACAGCCAAATTCACAAGTTTTGATTTATATTCTGGACAAAATGTCCTGAATTCCTCTGTCTGGCCATGTAAATGACTGGGAAATGCCCTCTTCCTAATACCTAAATATTCTCAATGCAAAAGAATGTAGGCTTATATGCATCTTAGTGAGCGTTACTTATTGTTAATTTACCCTGTCAGTTATGATCATGTCTTGTTGCTAGTATGAACCCAATTACATCTGGTATTATTAACATGGGGCCGCCGGGGGTCCATTCACAAATGGGCAGCTAAATACAGGTGTAAACTAGGGATTGTGTGCATGACTAATTTAATGACAACTATAAATTATCTAAGTGTATTCACTTTGTTAGGATGTTTATATAGCAACGGTTCAATTGTCAAATAAGTTTCATTCATAATGTTTCTCCTTTAATCCAATTTAAAATATACCGGTTGTATAATAAGCCTATGAAAAGCAAGCTTAATTGTTATTTACTAGTTTGACATGGCATTAGAAGAAAACTTGAAAATTGCATAGGCTTTTAAAGTACTTCCTCACCTTGCTCATTTTCCGAGTGGACATTTCACCAAAAAAATCTGCCGAGAGCGCCACAGAGAAATCGAACTTACGCTATATGTGATGTAAATTAAAATGGTTTTATTTTCCGCTCCAGGCATGCACTTTTCAAAATAATATTTTAATTGAAATTGAAAATGTAACATTAACATGACAATAATTCAAATTTTACCTAAATTTAAAATGCTTTATTATTAAAGCATTGTTCCTGTTGCTTTGCCTGTATATAAATCAACTGTACTTTATGAATGCTGCATTATTTGGTTGATTTGTAGTTCCTGCCAATGTGGAGCATTTCAAGGCACTCCATTTCAGTCATGATGCTCTCATAGAAGAAAGGGAGGTAATATGTTTAGGAACAAAGCTTGAGTCTCCATGTTGAACCAATCCACTACTTTCCATGACCCTGCCTTAAGAATGACCTGCTGGATCAACAGCAGGTTTTAATTGGCTAGAGGACAGGAGTCCTGGAGTTTGAGTGATGGGGCTTTGAAGAGAGTTTAAGCGCAATGCTTAATGTGCAGAAAAGACAACACTTGGACCGTTCCTTGGTGAAATCTAAGGTCCAGATAGCAGACATAATGGAAGAAAGAGAGGGCAAAATTAAGTCAGAGAAAGGTCAAAGAATGGTGAAGTGAGAATTGGGAGACAGAGAAATTAAAGGGATATTGTGGGCAGAAATATAGAAAGTGAAAGGAAATTAAATGAGGAGAGGTAGACCGGAGTGAGCAACCAAAAAAAAACAAAAGAAAAAGCAAAGAAGTGGTTCTTTTGGAAGTCCCCAGAGAATCCCAGTCAATCCTTGTTTCTATGAGAGAAGGCTTCTGGGGAATTTGATTGACAGTTCCAGAATTGTGTCCCCATATCTTTATCTTGCCTGCAGACCGAATACCAGAATATACTTCCTTTTGTGACATCACAGTGCACCACATGACCTGTTTGGATGTTAATACATTCTGTTACTTTTCCTGTTTGAAGAGTTCTCAAGGCTTCTGACAGCTGAGCTCTAACTTTTAGGGTCTGAATGTTCAAAAAAGTTTGTGAAGGTGTGTTTTTTTTGGACATTTGCATTTTAAGTTGTTTTTATAATTTGTCAACAAACCAATAAACAGTTCATAGAATAATAATAATAATAAAAGAAAATTCTTCCTCCTTTTCCCCTTTTTTTATTTTCTAAATACTATGCCACCGGGTAAAAACATATAAATAAGGCAAATATTTAATAAAAACCCTAACTTTTCAGATTATACGCAAGTTTAAATGATTAGCCTCAGCTAACCTTCATCCAGTTTGACTCTTAAGATCAAGGCATTGAAGCTGATCTTTATTAGCTGGCTTTATTGTCCTGTAACCCAAGACGCACTGATTCAGTGTCCTGACAAAAAGCCCTGAATAAATGCAAACTGCTCGCAAGTTCAACCACACACCCAATAAAAAGTGGTTAAGGGCAAATCTCGTTTATACACAGCAAGTGTATTACGTGTCCAATGATCTTGCATTTGAGCTCATTAAGTTTCTTTGGGCCAATTGGAAATCAATTTAGTCAGCCATGGCAGACAAACATTTCTTTTAAGTCCAATATATGTCCTCTATCAGTTTCACAGACGTGCCTCTCACTAGCCGGCTCCCTTTTATGATGGAGTGAAATGAGTGCGCTCAGGTGCAGAAACAGAATGAACAGAATTTCCTCCCAGAAGTGAAATGCACACATACGTTCGCTCACTCTCTTGCTCTGATTAGCTCTCTGTGGCGCTTTTGTCTTTTAATCAATGCAGAGAACATAACTACAATTAGCAGCTTTCCCATATCGATCCCAGCTGAATTAACAAGAGAGAGGGAGGAGACGCACGATGAAGTGTTCCTCACAGGTGTTCTCCATCATGTGTGTGGTGTTTGTGTGCATTTTGTTTGTTAATTGTACGTCATACTGTAGTGCCAGCTTATGAGTGTGTGTTGTCATCGGTATGGCACACACTTCATCAGGGAGTCGTGGCGAAACAGTGATGAATGTGTGTATGCCTCTGCTTTGGTTTGATTAAATGCCTTCCTCTAAAACAGGGACTCATGCACTTTATGACAGCCATGATGGAAACAGCAGTTGGAGATGTATTGAGAAAATTCAGGCACAAACGCGTAACCGTACACCACAGAGCATAGCAGCACTATTAACTTAACTTAATTTTCAATAGTGTGAAAGTAGCTCTGATGGTTTCAAAGTGGTGCAACTTTTCCAATAACAGGCTACTTTTTCTAATAAGTTGCGAAACAATATTCTTGATAAATTGCACAGCCTCGCAACCAAGCAAGATGAGGCAATAATCAAACGAGCTCTACTTGAGTGTCTTTATTTGCATTTCAATGCAGCAGGCTAGCAGTTACCATTGACTCGCGCTAGCCTAGCACCGGCGAACTATGCAACTGGAAAGACTGAATGACATTTTTTGAAAACTGTTTCCACTGATAAATAACACTTAGGCTTGGAAATGAGGCCCAGCTTCAAATTCTGAACCACTCATTTAAGCTAACTTTTAGCACAATTAGCCACTGAGTACTTGACTACTTTAAAAATCATTAGCTCTACTGTTTTCAAAGAGCTGTAGCTTTTATCGCTGACAAGCTACTTTTCCCGTGACATAATGTTCATGTTACATTGCATTAGCAGTTTCACAACCGAGTGAGATTATGCTTAATCAAACATTTTAGCGTCTCATTCAATCCATTTGAATCATCACTCATTTTTGTTGTCGTTGTTGCAAAATAAAAATAGTTCAACACCGCTATTTAGCTAACTACTTGAATTCTATGACTGTTAACAGTGAAAATGTGGCTTTAGTTTTGCTAGTTCATGCTAATTTATGAGCTCTGAGGCACAAAGATGCAATTCAAAAAATAACTTCATGTTTGTTAGATACTATTTGTTGTTAGCTTGTAGCTAACTACTTGTTCTAAAAGTAAAAGTTAGCCTGATTTTGAATTTATATTCAGTAGATTTTCCAGGAACCAGTTACTTTTTTCAAACAAGTGAGCACCATATATGACGTTCTTTTATATTGCGCAAGCAATATAAAAGAACGTCTGTTTCAGTGTTTTTAGAAACAAAATTAATATTTAGTTAAGTACTACTATAACTAACAATTTAACTGCCATCACTGTTAGCAGTGGAAATGTGGCTTTAGTTTGATGCTAGTTTATGCTAATAAATCCTTGATATCCTGGTAGCTCTTTTAATTGAAGGATATAATCTAGCAATGACACAACTAGCCCAATATTCTCAGATGCAGATAGTGTAACACACAAGATGCATAAATACGTGGGTTAATAACACAGACGCATCACACAAAACACACTCAATTTGCTTTCTGTACACGTATAACCGGCTCATGCATTACCCACTTGTGTCATTGTTTTTCTGTTCTTTCTGAAACTCAAGTTCATAAAACAATTTTTTTTTTCTAAACAGAAAAAACAGAAGTTGTTTGCACTTAATGTTAGACACGTCTGCGCTGCTGTTTTTAATTAATAACCCCAGCCTTCCCTACAAAGTGGAACACAAATGACACCAACACATGCAGAGAGAAAGATGTACTCAGGAAAAGAGGCAAACCACTTCCTGTGTGTATTGGGTTGTGCTTGAGGTTTTATCTGTCTAAGAAGTCCCCATTTTTATCAGTCAATTCAGTCAGAGCGATAGATAACAGGGAGAGACAGGAATAGAGATAACCAGTGCTTGCGGTGCTGTGTGTAAACAGGCTGTGCTCTAAAAATTGAGGTATGATGATACAGACAAAACGATAAATGTGGTTTTGCCATTTTGTATTTGGTGAAGATGTTTTCAGTGAGGTCGCATTTATGAACTTGATGATTGATTTCTTCTCAACTTGTGGAATAGAGATTCATTGGTTATTGCAATTCTGGATGATACTAATTATTAGGTTATCCAATAATTCATTTTATTTGATAAAAAAAAATCACAAATATGAAATGCAATAATAGATTATAGTATCCAGTTGAAAGTTTTAAATACAATGCCTTACTGCAGTGCTCAGATTGATTTGCTAGTTTGTCTCCAGCCTGCAATTTCAGAAACTTACATTTTTTGAAAAATCTATTTTTTCCAATAACTATGCATAAACTATACTCTCTCAAAAATACAAACATGTACACACATGTTGCTCACATATTATGGTAGCCCTATTTGTGCTAAATACTGTAATTTCACCTGTGCCATTAATATGTTTATAAGCAACTGAAAAACGCAGAAATGTCAGGGCATGTCAAAACATCTCAAGGACCCAAAAAACACCTTGGAGGGTTAAACTGTGAAGCCTGTATGGACCACAGAGAGCTGTTCTAGTGCATATGTATGCATGTGTGTGCTTGAATACTTGAAAGCGAAAAGGATGTGTGTGTCGGAATCTCTCCCAGGCCTTTTTGTTGCAACCTTTTGCCCCCGGTCCTCAGGCAGTGGGGCGAATCTCTCTCTCTCACATTCTCTCTGTACTCTCAAACGAAACTGGGCTCTCTGGGTGGTTAATTGGGCAAGTTTTGCTTAAGGCTGCCTCATAGGTGGCTTTCCGAGATCTGCCTAGCACACATATTTGTTTTCTGTCATGGTGGGGACTTTCCATTGATTTCTGTTGATTTTCTCCTGAGCTAATTATAATTATAATTTATATGCTAACCCTCATAAAAAGCCTTTTGCATTGTCATGAAGTCTTTATTTAGTATTTTTATGAAGCGGTTTTCCTCCTGGGGACCGTTGGTGATGTTGATATTAATTTCATATTTTACAGTCCTTTTGGGAACATTTAGTCTTCTTACTGTGGGCTAATTTGACCTACACACATGTTGGATTTCCATGTTTTTGGGGACATTACATAGATGTAACGATTTATAGTGTACAAACTGTATATTCTATCTCACTACCACTACCTTTAAACCTATACCCATCACTGAAAACGTTGTACTATTTTAGATTTTCAAAAAAGATCCCCACAAGGTCAAAATTTATACATGTGGAAACACACCGAAATTGAGTGTTTAAGGGGCTCTATTGTGTCTGCAGTTTACCAGTGTTTTGCTTCCATCATCTCAGTGACGACAGTAATAACCACCTCCTTCATTACAGGGTGCAATCAATGTTTAATTAAAAAAGAGCACTATTAAAGTGTGCGCTTGCTTTCTGTGGCATGTATGAATGTGGTCTTATAAGTCTCATGGTATGAGATGTTTTCTCAATGTTTTGTTGTTTTCTTTCTCGCTTCTTGTAGTAATTTGTTTTCCTTAGTCCTTACGCAGAATGTACTGACATGAGATCTGACAGAGGATGTTATTCCAGAGACTGAGCCATGGAGTCTATCCTGTTCTCTGTAATCAGACCCTCCTACTCAAACCTTGGCACAACACAGTCACATTAAACAATCAGTCTTGAGTTATGCTTTGTCCAAACCTGTAGTCATTTCTGAAGGAGTACATTTGCTTGTCATTTGATATGGATTGCATTCAAACTCAAAAAGCTCAAACCCATGTGTTCAAGTCCACTTTCTTCTGTGAGAAACACTTGAATGCTAGTGTTCGTGCATGTGTCCAATACCATATTGTTTTTTGCTGTTTTATGAAAATTAGTGTTGAGAATTGTGAAATTTATGAAGCTTTGATATGACAATCCAACATCACAGCCTTTCCTTTCTCTTCGAATTAAATGTGGCATCTACTCTGGAATCTGAAATGCACCCTTTTTCAAGGTGGCTTGCCCTCCGAGGTCGTCTTTCTTACCATAATAGCAGAAACGTCAAAGCTGGTCTGAGATCAGAGTTAAAGGGCAACATCTTGCTATAGCAGGCTGTCAGGCTTGTTGTTTTAGCCTGAGGGAAACATGATCAGTGGTTTGCTCAGTCCGCATTGACTGCCCCAAAAATTTGAAGCTGACAGCTCGTTTTCACAAGCGTTTACACGTGGCTAGTTAAGCGTGGGACTGGAGCATTTTTATAAGAAAAAGCTGTGTGTTGCCATAGCACCTCTTCCTGCTGCAAGCTCTGGGTAGCTGCTCTTTTCACGCTCATCCAGGTCTTTTGAGTCCAATTCTTGATGTTAATTCTCAGAGCAATAATGCCGTCATTGCTCTCACTATAGTTTTAATACATGTGCCTGGTCTTATTCTGCATGATTCATCGGCGTGCGTGCATGCATGCAGTTTCATGTTGACTTTAAAGGGATTGGTCACCCAAAAAAGAAAATTGATTTACCCTCATGATCCAAACCCGTATGACTGCTATGGAACACAAAAGGAGAAATTCTGATCACTGATTTTTTTTTTTTTTTTTTTTTTGCATGCAAATATGGGAAATGCATTGACCCTCCCCATCCCCGCTTCAAACACTCAGTGAATAATAATGTCAGTAAACAATATTGAACCTAATATACTATTTATATATCTTTCATTCAGCAAAGATGCATTATGTTGATCAAAATTGACATTAAAGACCTTTACATGTACACAAGATTTTGATTTCAAATAAATGCTGTTCTTTTATTCACGAAAGAATCCTTAAAGCTGCAGTCCGTAGCTTTTTTGGGTTAAAAATTCTCCAAAATACATATTTGAGAAAATAACTAACCAGCCAGTGTTTCTGACTGAAACTCTTAGCTTGATTCAAAACGGTAAGCTTGTAATAATGTTTTTTTAAAATAAATGTTTTTTTTAATTCCAGTGTTGGTAGACATCCGCGGGAGATTCAAGCATGTCTTTGCGTCATTACATCACATCTGTACACATGATGGAGGAGTCTCGGCTAGTCGGCTATATTGCGTGTGAGGATGCTGGAGGTGGAGATTTATAGCCTTTTCTCACAGCACTTGATATAAATAAACTTATCAATTTGATGGTGGATCCAGAAAGGTTCAAACGACATTCACCAGTGACAACAGATTCACCCGCTGCAAAATGCAAAACGCTTCGTTCAGACTTCAGAGTGGCTACAAAAAGAGACTTGCACCAGACCCATGTGAAAACAAGGATAATATCGGAAGGACATTACATGTAGTCACGCAATACTGATGTTGTTAACATTAACAATTGGAAAAAAAGTATAATTTGGATTGTTTTGTGTGATATGATAACTTATAAGCGATTATTAGATTTAATCAGCGCGATTTACTGCAATGTCAGAACCAGAACAAAAGTGGATGTTATTTGTTCAGAGGACATTTTCCGGTGAAAATTGTTATGTTGAACATACTTCCTGAATTCCAGTATCCATCCCGGCGCGGTGACTGACAGCCTCACGCTCTCCTCAAACATTGTGTTCATCCATGCTGTGCCGTATCGAAGTACAACTGACGTAAAGTTGATAATGCCGCGAATGACTGCAATTGCAGATTTCGAACAGAGATGGCGACAGAGGAAAAACTGCGGATTGCAGCTCTAAATAATGTATCATGGTTTCCACAATAACATTAATCGGCAACTGTTTTCAACTTTTTTGCAGCAGCAGCAATTCAGTATATTACAATGACTTCTGAACGATCATGTCACAGTGAAGACTAGTGTAATGGGTGTTTCTCCACCTTTTTTCACATTCTAGTGTTTCAGGCTCTTTAGGCAGGTCGTGGAGAGTTAATGCTATATTCCATTACAACTTTTACATCATCTTTTACATTTCTGAAGCAGCAGATAATCAGACTAGACATGTTACATCTGCTAGACTGCTACCTGCCTCCTGTTTACTAGAGATTTAATAAAGTGTAATTAAGTGTAAAATGAAAGAAATGCGCTTTTCAAAACGTTTAAATTTTTGTCTCTGCCGAGCAAACAAGCTGTTAATGGTGTATGGAAGCTTCAATTTCCACACCTAAATCCTGCAGTTCTACTGTTTTAAAGTGTGTGTGTGTGTGTGTGTGGTGTATTGTTACAGTTTAATACGAGGCATGGGAGTTTGATTAGACTCCTGAGTGCAGATGGGCTCTTCAGTGTGATTACAATGCTTTTCATTAGATTTCATCACATCTCTTCTTTTTCTCCTTTATTTCATGTACACCCCCTCCCTACCTCCATATCTTTCTTGCATCCCCTCTTGATTAATCATGGGAGATTGAAGGAAGGTAGATGTGACTGAAGTGACGGGGTAAATTCATCACAGGTGTATTAATATGGGGATTGTTATAGATTTGTTGATGTTGTCTCAACCGGTAGATTGTTTTGCTCAACATCATTTTTCTCTATAAAGATATATTAAACATCTCTTAAAGGTGTATACTTCACTCAAAAATGAAAATGTCATAATTTACTTGCTTACTTTCCTCACACAAAAGATGACATTTAGATGAATGTTGTTTGATGGATTGATGATTTTTATATATAACCATAGTCAGTAGGGTCCAAAACAACATAGACTATTTGTAAGGACAAAAGCAGCCTTTGGACAAGGCCATGGTGAATTCCTGCTCACATGCAATTGGATTATGGTCTGTCATGTAAAGCTCATTGAAGTGCATTTGGAGTGATCTTAGATCAAGAGAAACATATTTTTTCTTCGCTCTAGGCTAAATATTGCAACTTTGCTCTGCTTCAACTCTTTATCACTCATTTACTCTGATCTAATCAACACACGGATGGGTGCACAGACAAAAACATCTTTGAAAACAGTTGTTCATACATGTGCTTATTGCTTGAAGGGCAAAGGTGGGTTGTTCACTGAAACATTGAAAATAAATAAATAAACAAATAAAAGCGAGTTTAAAAATGGCTTTCTTTTTTCATCACAAACAGCCTATTTTATTTGATGTCATTGCAAATGTTGCAACTGAGAACGGCAGAACTATTTATGCTTTAATGCCATCGCCAAATAGAATTCAGATGGCTGTTTGTAAAGAAGCATTAGAGCATGTGTGAAAGCCTCGACTGACAGGAAATCCATAACGGCACCATTCACATTTCTCAATGCACGAAACAATGAGAAAAAAGACCTTAATCTAATAGGAATGCGGCTTCAGATATTTTGATCGTTTTTGTTACCGCAAGAAAATTGTTCATCACAAATATCATATCCAGTGAGGCTCGTGAGGGGTTCTTCATGGTGGTTGCATGTCAATATCGAGTATTGTGTTTCTTGGCGGGTGTTGTGGCACTTTTTCTCCCTCTCTAAGCTGTATCTTAGACCTCGGTTGTAACGTTCCTGCTCTGCGAGCCAATTTTTCTGGTCCATAAATGTCACTGATTAAAACTGCTGTTGAAATTGTTTCATGGATCACTGGGTGCATGATGACTCTAATCAGCTTGTTCAGTTCATTAGAAGGTGGAAACATAATAGTTACAAATCTGGGCCATCGGTAGGAGTTTCAGTGGTTTAGAGACTCTGGCTGAGTGTTCTGTTGAGACCCCAATTCTGCTCCATCACATTTCTAATTTGATTAAAATGCGTGTTAATTGGGAACTGAGACCCAGCTCTTATTCAGAAACCAGTTCAGTGTTATAAAAAAATATTGGAAGCTGATTTTTTTTTTTGACTTGTTTTCATTAACATGCAATCTTATGCAGAAAGAACACATTACAAAAGTACTTTTTTCTGCACCACTCTGCTATTATATTTAGACAGGGTCTATTATATGCCACAAAACATTCAGAATTAATTATTTTGATGCATTTCACTTAAATGTGAAAATATTAGAAAGACAAATCTTTCTACTGAATGCAAAAACATGCATACAGTGCAACCAATGTAGTCTGATTCAAAAACAAATGACTCCTATGATCAGTTGTTTTTAGTGAATCACTCATGAATCATTCAGAGTTGCTCAAATAATCTGACTCAATCATCAAATGTTAATAAATCCTTATGATTCCCATCCTTGGTGTTAAATGACACATTAGTTTCTCTGGCTGATCTTACCTAAAAATAGCTGTGAGTTTGTATTGTGTTCAGGTCCTCTGAGGAAGCCCAAGGTGTCTCAGTCCATGCCCCTTCCTAGGCCTTACTGTCAAGTGTTCTTGTGTTAAAATGTCTTTCTGTAAACAAGGTCAAAAAGGCCGCATTGTTTGCAGAGGATGAATGAGTTTCATGCATGTCAGTGTTACGAGGCATTGCATATGTCTTGATGTTCGGCACAGAAAGATATTGAGCTGTAAGGGTAAGTGAGGTCAGACGCTTGTAGATGGCCTTTACTTACTGTGGTGGAGCCAATCAGTAAAATCGGGATGCAAATTATGAAAATCATCTAATTATTGACTAGCTCTGTCCTCTTTCATTTTTCATTCTAATAAAAATGCTAACTCCTCAGTAGATCCCGTCCCGAAAGTGTCCTTATAGCATAGTGGATGATGCTGATCTCAGCTGTCCTGCAAATTCACTTTTTTCTAGCCTACATACACAGGACTGAATGTATGAATAAAGTACATAACTGGTCTTCTTATTGAAGTCCTCTTTTACAGTGTCATTATTTTGGTATGTTCTCCTCCTGAGCTCAATGAAAAAATAAATCCAAACAAACTAGAAATTAGGTTTTATAAACACGGTTTTCCACTTCTAAATATAAATGTATCAGTTTACCATGAACTTCTATGGTATGTATTTTTATGCCGGAGGGCAAGTTATGTAATCTGTGTGCGGCAGCACACATAACACTGATTATCGCAGCAAGCCTATAGTGGCAACCCTAGTTCGGATGCTACCTTAAAAGGTGGCTACCTATAGGCTAAGGCAACAATGCAGCTTGGATATGTCAATGTCTTTGAACATGATTGAATATAGCCTTGCATTTCTTCCACAGACTCCACTATTCTCTTTCAGGTGATAATCTGAGATCAGTTTTACAGTTTTTCTGACATGGAGATCGGGGTAGTCAGGATGTTGACTTGGCAAACCGGTTCTAGATCAGCACATCATGGGGCATCTTGTAGCCCGTACAAGCCACTTTTCACACTCTGAGATGGTGGAAAATTGCTTCCAGTGATTTCACGCCCTCCTTCCGCTCATCTGTTGTTTTCCGCGACATTATCAGGGTGATCAAGTTTGCAGCTGTCATATTCGTTAAGTACATTTACATTTCTCCTTTTTGACACGTAACATGTCTATTTTATTTTTTTTATTTGATCTAATAGGGTAGCCACAGGCATGACACAAGACTTTTAGATTTATGGGAAAAAATTTCAGTTACAGGGTGTTCAGGTCTCCAGGGTTTAGGAGGAGCTCTTTTTACAAGCCAGTTTAGTTAGTCTTACAGCTGCGGTACTCCATTGAGATGTGATCGACACACATAGACATTAGAGGAAGAACTGGAGACAATATTAAAACCAGACGCTCAATAGTTCCACCTCCACATGCAGCTGTCTTTTGAGAACATATCATTTGGGACTGTTTAATCAAACGCACACCTACGTACAATCTTACACACCTACAGACCAACACACCTACCTCATACAAGTGCACACACACACATACAATACCTAATGCTCACTTACAGAAACAAATTGCTCTCCACCCATGTACACCTGGCTGTCAGGTGGAATGTCAGAAGCATTCACAGGAAGACATTTGTATTCATTTAGGCAATGAGAAAAGCTCTATTATGAGTGAGGTGAATGAGGGAGGCAGCATTTGACAGCTTGGGGTAATGACTACCCACAGCCCTCTTTTCTAGTGACAGCACCATAGACAGGTTCATTACATTACCCCATGTCTCAAATCATCGTCTGATCTGCCACATTGTAATAAAGATGAATATCTCCCCATTTCAATTTGGTCTCATAATAAATTGTACATGGATAAAGCTGTAGGCTGTGATGGCAGCTGTTTTGGCTTTTCTTTAGCATCTTTTTTTGACATTCTGGCCTCTTTAAGATCCAACAATGACATTGAGCTCAGCTATTAAGAGCGCCAGTGCTGAGGTATGACTGTTAAAGTTGTTATGCATGTGCATTGATGGCAATGAATGAATAGTAATATGAATAGATCATCTTGTTTAAACAAGTACGGATTGAAATGGTGCATGTAGGAACCGGATGCTTTGATTTCATAACTAAAGACCGGTTGTTATTTTAGGTGATTAAATTTTTGGCCTTTGAGGTAGAAGTGTGTGTGAGAGAGAGCCAGACGTTTGTATGAGTTTACTCCCTGTTGAAGCCTTCAAAAAAAACACTTTCATAGCCAAGAAAGGCCTCCATTTGATGTTTGTAAATGTAGTACTCGGTCACATCTCTACGCGCTAAGGAAAGTGGTCTTTTTTTTTTGTGGAAAGACAGTGTTAAATCTGACCTTTGTACTCCCCGGGGTCCTTGTCTTTCTGCTGTAGATGAGCCAGACATTGCCTGTCAAATCTCTACCCTTTTTAAAGTTTCTAAGAATGTTCTGGGCTCAGCAGATGGAGCAGAAGCTAAGCTTTTTGTTGTCCCAGAAAATAATTTCAGCTTCTAGGCTATTAGTTCTTAAAAAAATGTAGTAAAAATTGTTCTGGCAGACAAGCATCGGGGTAAGGCAATACATCAGAACATTAAAACATGAACTCTTGTTAACATGAGACTAGTGTGATAGAATCACTATCCTTGTTTTACACTGTCTGTAATGTTTAGCCCCGTAGCCTTCCCTTTCAGGTGTATATTATTATAAACGTGATTTACGCAATGTCTTAAGACATGCTTGGAATGTACATTAAATCACATATGTCCAGATATGTGCTTGTTGTCATGATACTAGTACGGGTCGCAACCTGCTTTTAAACCTTTCGTTATGTCTTACCCCGCAGACTTCCATTGCACATATATTACTGTAAATGTTTAAACCGGAAAGACGTGTTTTGAATGAATGCTAAAATGCACATATCTACAAGACTTAAATATTATACTTTTAACATGAGCCTAGTGTGATATGCTAACCTGCTTTTAAACCCTCCTAAATATTTTGCCAATAGACCTCTTATTGCATGTGTTTTACTGTAAACATTTTAACATGGATTTCAAGACATCTTTGGATTGACCCTTAAAGGGGTGATGAACTGAGAAATCTAATTTTCCTTGAGCTTTTGACATCTAAGAGGTCATCATATTATAAGAATATCCTGTAAGTTTCAGAACTGAGAACGTCCTTGTTAGTCCGATAAAAGCTTTTATTGACACCAGCCTCGGCAAAGGACTCGCTTTTCAAAGTGGGGAACTATGACGTCGAACATGTACGGGCGAATCATTCCGGTTGCCATTTGACGTTTTTTTGAATCAATTTCCCCCATGTGCATCAACGGGTGAGTTGAAACTCATTATACTATGCAAAACTGTTATCCACTCACAGCAGTGGGCGTTTAATCCACTTACGTCTTCAACGAGAGACACCCATATAAACCGAGCGTTTTTCAGCTAGGCTCAAAACTAAGGTACAAAATAGCCTATTACTTATTCATTTTGGTGTTTTTGAATGCAAAAACCAAGTGAACGTCATAAGTTGACCTCAGACCCCTTTAAAATGCACATATCCATGTGTCTTAAACTTTGTTCTTGTTAACATGAGACTTAGGTGGGTGAAATGTGTGAGCCAGTAGAGATTTGGACTATCGATTCGTCTCTATCGCGGTTTCTCTCAGGTGACGTTGCTGTGCTGCACGGCCACAAAAGCTTATCATTTGCTTATGTTTTTGAGCACTGGGGTTTGAAAACAAGTGGTTTTAAACTTATGTGTGAACTGTCAAGTGACCATGTCTTGGCAAGTAAACAGACACTTATCTCTTAAAGGGCACCTATTATGGAAAATTCACTTTTACATGGTGTTTGAACATAAATGTGTGTTGGCAGTGTGTGAGCAAAACCACCCTAGAATGATAAAAATCCACCCAGTGTTTTTTTTACAATCTCAATAAATCATATGCACTGCCTCAGAACGAGCTGTTCTGAGATTCAGCTCTTTGTGACGTAGAACGGGAGACAGGGGGTTGATTGACAGTGTGGCTGTGGCCTAGACCCCGCCCTCGGTGATCTGTACAGTGTACACATCATCATCCTCCATTACCTGTTATGTCTCTTGGAAACATAAGTGTTCTGTCGTGGACTCGTGGGTTAATCCTGTTGTTGTAGCTTAAAAGTTAATCCTCAACTGTGGAATCCTCATCTACTGTTTGCGATCCACCGTCACATCCAGTAACAGTAAGTGTGTTTTATGATTTTTGAGCAAATAGTCTTTTCAGTCAATGTCAGCCAATTCAACAACAAATGCGTCTAAAGTTGTTGTCGTCGTAGGATGTCTGTGTAGGCTATATAATTTAAACCTTGTTTGTATAGTGTGTAACCACACGTTTATATATATTTAAAGATATTGTATTAAAACTGCATATATGTTGTTGTTCTGTATGTTAGCCATCTCCTCACATTTGCCACATAAGCACCCGTATGACAAGTAAACATGACGCCACAGGTCCCCGTCCCTCGCATAAATGTAATTTCGCTTGTACGTAGCAAACTTTATCACAGTATGTGTATGTAATTTCAAAAAAAATGCGCCAGCATTAGTGTTTAATGTGTCTGTGTGTGTGTGTTGCACATGCCCATCATTTCAAAGGGAACACGATTACAACGCTAAAGTACATAAATGTATCAAATAACCATACCGAGACGTACTGGTCCATTCTCATTTGTGTTTATTCTGCCGGAGTCTCTTCGTGCAATTTTTTATATTTCGATTCAAACGTACGCTGAATGACATTCAAAACAGCGCGTCTCTCACTCTCTTAGCCCTTCTGCTTACCGACTGCCATAGGTATCAAGTTACGCCCTCATCCAAAGGCAGGGCGGGGATATGCAGCTCATTTGCATTTAAAGCCATATACCTCCGAAACAGGTCATTTTTAAGCAGGCCCCAAAATGACATTTTCAAATGGTTATAATAAATTAACTGTGGGGTATTTTGAGCTGAAACTTCACAAATACATTCTAGGGACACCAGAGACCAATATTACATCTTGTAAAAAGGGGCATAATAGGTGCCCTTTAAAGTCCTCATGAAATCAAATTTTACTATTCGTATTTTTATATGCAATGTTGTTTATAATAAATGATTTATCTGTGCACTTCATTATTATTATTATTTTTTAATTCATATACCCTTATAATCTTTAATCAAATACGTTATCCTTCCCTCCCCCCTCGAAACGACTTCTCTTCCGGTCAAAAACTATTACTATAGAGGGCGTGGCTATTGGGGTCTGTCTTGTTTCTGGCCCACCTCTCAGAAATCTGTCAGTGTCATCCCTAAACAACCTCGTCTGTGTGCCCGCTGGCTGGAATTCCTGCATTTCGAAGGAGGAGGAAATCCTGCATTTCGTCAGTGAACGTAAACAGTTGAAAAAGAAAATGCTCTGGTATATTGGATCAGTGCAGTTGGTCTTAAAGTGACAGCAGCATAAAGCCATTTGCCTGCAATGCATTTGTGTATAGCAGTTAAACTATGCTGTAAGCATGCTAATTGAACTGCAGCAACTTCAAAATCTAAACTAAAAAAAAAAAAATTTGAATGGCTAGTCAACTACTCATCCAATCCTTAATGGTTAATTTTCGATGTGTTTGCTGCTTTAATTTGAAGTTTTCAGGCTGAAAAGTCCCATCTCTTCACCCCTCCTCCCCTTGGCACAGAGACCCCAAACAGACCACAGAGGAATCTAAAACATCCTGAACACAACCAGATGTGTAACCTCAACCCTCGTCCTCTCTCGCTCACTCTCTCTCTCTCTCTCTCTCTCTCTCTCTCTCTCTCTCCTTCTTTCATCTGACTTAGTCTGCTACCCTTATTTGTGGCCTGACCTTACAATACTGGGCCTCTTATAAAACCAATCCATAGTAGTGATGCTTGCAGGTCACTGGTGCTTTAAAGGCTTTGCAATGCATTGAGATCTGATGTGACCTCTAATCATACTCTTGCTCTGTTCAGTATGACCCCTACACTCTTTTTTTTTCTCTTTTGTGTTGTGAGCTTATTTACTGATCTTTGACAGATAAGCAGGCCCAGAAATTTAGCACATAGGTGGAAATCTGTTGAATGATGGGGAATATATGGAGCTAAATGGAACTGAAAGAACTACCTTCTTATTGGAATGAAAACTATTTCGGTTTCCTTGTTTCAGTAAAAAAAAAAAAAAAAACTTTTTTTTTATGGTTTAAATACGTATTGTTTGCAGCATTATTTTTGGTGGTACCTTGCAGAATAACAGGCAACGATTTGCACCAGCACTGTAAAATGTTGAACTTGTTATTTTTGGTTGATTTATTGGTCCAATACTCTTTAATGCAAACATGCGGGGTTCAGGGAATATGAATGACCATTCCGGTTGTGTGGATCTGCTCAGATTCTGTGCGGGCTAATGATAAAGTCTTCGGCCTGAGCCTGGAGGTTTAAAACTGGCATACCCTGTCTATAATCACTCCTTTTGTTCTCTCCTTTTCTCTTTAATGTGTTTATTTAGACTTTTTTTTTCAACGGTCCTTCTTTCTTTATCCTTTACTCATTCTTTATCTCTCTTTAAAAAGTCAGTATGTGTCTTATCTCGGTTCATTTGTGGGCTGTAGGAGCCATGTGGTCATTGCTCTCTCTGGCAGAGTTCTCTCTCTCTCTCACTCCTCACTGGGCCACGAGGCATTATCCTGCAGATCATTTCTACACATCCTGTCCTCTCAGGCATGACGGGCTTTTTCCTCTGAACATCCAGCTCACCAAAACCTTGCCCTATTGATTTTAAGACCTCTCCAAAAGGCCTCACAGAAACTAAGTGCAGGAGAGAATTGTGGGTAGGTGAAGGGTGGATTTGGGTTGCTGCTGTTGATTTGATGTCGACATGGAGTCAGAAGCTCACCTATCTGCCCAGCTGCCCAACACAGTCCTGTTAATTTAACACTTCAATTTAAATCTAATTGAAATCTTATTTAAAATCTCATTTAAACTGGGAAATGGGAATTCTTGAAAAAGTCTAAATTTGAACATTTATTGTACTTATTTAGCTAATAAAATAAATAATGTAACAGATATTATTTATATGTTGAATACTTATTGAATACTATTGAATACATAATAAGTATTTTGTTAATTCCCGCAGGTCTACCACTTTTTCCCTGCTAACATTGATTCACTTTAGCATGTAGATTGTATGAGTAGCCTAAATGAATCCACATATATTATAAAATCAAATCAATCATTTTAAAACTTTCTTCAAGATGCAATTTCACACACCGCTTGAGTGTTCAGTGGTGCTGCGTCTTCTCTCTCTCTGTCTCTCAAAACGGGTTGGACAAGGCAAGTGTCGAAATTACATTCTCATTTTCATATTTTTTAAGTCTTATTAGTTTAAACATTCAAACTGAGAGAGTTTATGGCATTGGCGGATGTGCGCGTGTCATTCAGAACACAAGACAAAATAAGAGTGTTCTTGCAAAACAACAAGGCAAAATAATAATTTTTACTCGATTGTACTATTTTGGTGATTGTTGGGAGCCGAAATCGAAATTCAATTAATTGCACAGCCCTATAAAATAATTTATATTATTTTATATATATATATATATATATATATATATATATATATATTAATAAATAAATAATAAATAATATAAAATTAAAAACATTGATTTAAAATGAATAGAATTTGTATCATTATTTTATATAATATAATGTATTTATATAATAGAATACAATACATTTTTGTTTTGTTAATTAGATTGTAATGCTAAGAAGACGATATGTGAATGAAACTATAAATTATTTTAAATTATAAAATTGTAAAATGGAAGCATTTTCACTGACGTCGAGAGACCTTACTATATGTTGGCTCATAGTTCTCAGAAGTGAGTCTGTGTCATTGTCATACTCCTCAAAAATTTCAAAATATTGGTAATGGAGCTCTGTTGCTCTCTTTCCCTCTCTCTCTCTTTCATTCAAGGTTCTTTCATGTTTGGAACATGAAAGTGAAGTCAAAATTAATTGGGTTAGGGTCTGACCGCCATGGCTGGTGTTGCGTGACAGGCCTGACTGACTGTTGCTGAACTGAGGCAATCTTCAACACCCTTTAAAATATGCAAATGCATCTCATTTCATTGTTTTTTCCAATGTAATGTTATTGTTTAATGCCTTAACTTTGCATTTACATTATTAAAAAACTTGGTGTGTCAAATTAAATTTGTAAATCTGATGGTATACACAGCTTTTGTTCTCTCTCAATGATGTTACGACGATCTTTAATATAAACCCCCAAGACCTCTTTGAACTCTTGTTTTAGATCGAAGCTTTTATTCTTGGAGTTGGGACCCATGTGATGATGAAGTTTAATTTCTCTCGCCTCTCTCTTTCTCTGTGAGAAGGCATGTGTGAACATTTCCGTGTCATGCCCTGCAGAGTGTAATGGCGTCTAGGCTTGTTAGTTAAGAGTATTTGTAAGTGTGGGTGTAAGACATGTGTTTGTGTATGTAAAGTACTGTTTACACCTCTTCATTCACCCCCACCCATGCAGATTGACATTAGTTGCGAGTTAAAAAGGTCATTAGCAAGCTTAATGTTCATAATAAGGTGCTTTTTAATGTCCTTTTTTGTGGGATTACTCTTTATTTGTGAAAGCATAGTGAATATTTTGAGGATCAAACACTCTCTTGCTCTCTGTTCCAAAACCAAGTTAGCTGTCTACTTAGACAGCATTTTTTGGACACTTATGACACAAAAGCTGTACCGAATTATGATGCCTTATAATATGTATCATTTTTAGCTATTAAAAGGCAGCATTGTATGTAGGCCTATCCTTGGCAGATTAGACAATCTCAGTATGCATTTCAACACACCCATTGCTACACCCATTCATCAAATGTGATTGGAATCAGTTGTGTATCATCTCTCTCTCTTGTGCTCTATCATGAAAGACTTTGTGTGGATTTGTGTAGCATACAGAGTTGCCACATATGTCAAGTGTTTGATATCAGGTAAGTATGTGTAACTTTTAATTTAGTATGCTGTCGTACCTGCTTGTGGCCTATGTAGGCAATAGACAGTGTGGTGGCTCATTATACACCAAGAAAAGTGTCGTCTAATTAAAATGTCAAAATCGTACATTCTATTTGATAAAGTTTCAGTAATTCTAATTATGCCTGCAATCAAAATTTACACAACTTTCCCCTTAAGGAGACAAGCAGTCACACCCTTCACTAGAAAACGGTGTAATATTTAAAAAAAACTTCTGACTAAACAATGTCATGGAAATCTTAAGGGCATTTTATGCAATATGCATTTTCTCTTGTGTATAGACCTTATTCACAGCAGCGACATCTTTGATTTTAATGGGAATGAAAACGAGACTGTGAGGGAGACATGCATCTCTTCAGTGGGTTTTACCATTATTTAATATGTTTTTGGATTGTTCTGCTGATGAAACACTGCAAACATATCTTTCCAAGTAATTTCAGTAGACATAACTCCTGACAACATGAGCTGTGGAAAAAGTATAAATCATGCAGCTTTTCACAGCGGATGCCATTGAAAACACGGTAAGTCTATCCCTCACAGTCTCGCTTTCATACCTGTCATAGCGCTGCTCTGAAAAAGGTATAAAGTCTTTTTCCAGACATGAAAGGGATGGTGTATAACATGCTAGCATAATGTTGCTGCCACTGCCACAGTCCAGTTCTTGCGAGTGTAAACATGCTGCATCTCTAATGAACCGGTTGCCAGATTGAATTGCGGGTTGCATATAAATTATAGCCCAAATTAAACGCATATAAACAAATACGGCATTCATTTCTCCATAAATTGTTATTTAAAAAAGAAAATTGCTCACTCTCGTTTACTGTTCCCTAGGGAATTCCATATGCTATATGGTCAGCAGCTATTCGGAAGGGACTCTAAATACATAAAAGCTAAATGTTAATGATAAAACTTAATTTGGTTGTGAATAAAATCTCTTCTGATTAGTCTGTAACGTGGCAACTGCAAAACATTTTAAGCCATGCCATGTTTTGCATTGATAGAAACAACTTTGGCATCTCCTCAGTGGACTTTTTAGAATGATTTTAGATTAACTTCCCAGTCCAGGCAGAGAATGAAGACAAGGATCATTTCCTTTCTGTGACATAGCATACTGCACAGGGAACAAACGAGGAGCCACTTTTTATTTCCGAGTGTGTCTGCTGAACTCATTTAAGGCCCTAGGCTGTTGGATTGTTTTTTGTCAGGTACCACATCTCCTCGCTGTGCCTCACTCAATTCAAATGTATTGCATGCGTTTCGCCCTTGGGACAGGGAATATGAGCAGCTAAGGATCCTTTTAAAGGCCGTGGCTTCCAATCTCCGACTCTTTTCAGTCTCTTCTGTCTGGGGTTAGGCCAAGCGTTATTATGTTCCAGTCTGGAGCAATGAACCCCCAAAAAGTCTCCAAGGAACATCAGACTTAGTTTTGCCATCCATGCTGACAGAATCCAGGTCAGTTAATGTGGAGAGCAGAGGCCTGTCCTTCCTGGAAGCCTCTGTTTAGTTGCCTAAGGCTTTTCCTCCAGCTAGAGTTATTCAAGCATCTAGTACAGAGACCATGGGATACTCTTCAGGGTGCTTTCACACTGGCAGTTTAGTTTGGAACGGGGCATGGTTCGCAAGAAAAATCGCTAATGTGAACGCTGTCATGTGGACCCAGGTGTGCCCTGAGACTCGAAACTACCTGGAGGAGGTGGTCTAGGTTTGGTTGCTCCAGAACAGTGTCACGGTTTGCATGAATTTGACTCAAATGTGCACTTGTTCTGGTAATAAAGTGACCTGCGCATGGGTTTTAGCTGATTATGATGTATTTAGTTAAATAAAACAAATGTAAGTGATGATAGTTTTGATGATTTACCTTGGATATGAGCAAGAGTGAGCCTGTGGCGTATTCGCGCGTAGCGTGTGGGATCAGGGTTACAAATTTGGAAATCCACTGTCTCCTCAAAAGAGTCCGTTTGCAAGCAGCAGACGGCCACCTTATGCGACACATACAGTAAACCTGTGTGGTTCACTCAGTTGCGCATAATAGCACCGAATTAATAAAAAAACACAACACAACCCGCATTCTGGTTTCTATCATTTCTATATGCAGGCGTATAATGTAGATCTGAAATGAGTATTGTTGTCATAAAACATTTTATGTTGGGATGCACCGATATGCGAATGATTTTTTTATATATGAAAGCTGATAACCGATGTATTGGGCGATAAATCTAAATCAAAATTATTTACTTTTTGAGAGCCTGATTACAAAAAACAGAAGTCTCACCCTGTCCCAAGCACACAATTATGTTCTCATTATAATTTTATCTAGCCTATATGGTGGACTTGCGCTTGCACATGTTAGACTTAATTGTATCTTCCTCTTCAAGGAGATTCCAATCATATTTCAAGCTAAAGTGTCTCAGCTGAAGGAAATAATCCATTATTTATTGACTTTAATATATCGGCCACATTTTCTTATCGGGCTGATAATGAAAACATTAAAAATTAACATATACAATATGGGCCAATACCGATTTGGTTGCCAATACATTGTGCATACCTAATTATCGGGGTTCAATATGTTTATATGGCAAAAAGAATGAACTATTGTGATAAATTACTCGTATTGTGATTTTATAAAAATATATATATTTTTTCATAATAAGCTTACCTGCTAGGAATGGGTACCTGAGATCTTCCTTTTTCTGGTTTTGTCGAATTGTCCCGGTGCTAATAATGATCAGTTTATATATGGTGGATTCTTCTGCATTTGCTTTGTTCTGTTTGCCAAGTAAACAAATACGTCTCGAAAGTTGTTCTCTGCACATATCAAATATTTAAGGAGCTTCAGAGTAAACAGAGAGAGTTTCTGCCTGTTCTTTTCAAATGATCATTATGCCCAAGGTTTGTTTCTGCACCATAGGAAAGCTCAGAGGGTATTACATGATCGTTCACCAAACACGATCTAAAATAGAGCTGGCAAGAAAATGGTGCCACCTGTAAACCTTATTTTTCTGTGGCAGATGGAAGAGAACATAGTTTGTGGGAACAGGGTGTTGAGCCCTTCTGCTTCATATTGGCCATCTGTGTGTGTGTGTGTCATAAGCATATGGTTTTATGCAGTAGACATTTCTGGAGTCATGCAGAGATTGGTGAAACGATTTTGTAAGACGTTAAGAGTTCAATGTGAAATCCATTACGGGCCTGTTATTTGAGTTCATGTGGCAGTTCGGAATGTTTACTTTGAAAACGAAAAGGTCATGAGTTTGTATAACTTAATGTCACATTTTTCACAACAGATTGATTTCTTTTCTTTCTTGACTTTGTACAGGCTGCCCATTTCATTTTTAAAACTGAACAGCTTAAAAAATGACTGAAATGTTCTCCTGGCCACCACTTTAACTTACCTACTCTACTCAAACATATATCAGATTTTCCAAGCGAAATTTTTAGTGGGTCAAGGGTCTCAAGGGCTGGAATGTATTACTATTTTTCATCCGTAGGCCTTTTTTGATGTTTAAGATCAGTTTAGAGAGTCAAGTTAAATGTATAATCATTGTTTTGATCTCAAACTGATCTGCAATTGCCAGAGGGAGGTTCATATAGCAATGTTGTCATTATGTTATGAAATATTTGTCGATGCCTCTGGAAATAACATTGTTTGTAAATGAATGTGATCCGCAGTTTCATTCACTAACATTTTAATGCCTACAGTAATAGGTCACTGTTAGGAACTATTTTAATTACAAAGTAAAAATGTTTGAAACAAATGCTAACAGGCTAATGCTAACAAACTGTTAATTTAATTTTGGTAGAAATCACTGATTGATAAGCCCTAAAAACATGGCTGTTCTGTCAATGTACAAATAAACAATCTTAAAGACGGCTTCCGAATGCCGGTTTATTTTAACCAGTCTAAACATACCTGCTCTCAAATTTCACTCAATCAGTCCCACTAATGACTCTCATCCAGCTCATTTCAAAGATAAATTGAGTACCTTCAGGTGGAATAGTCTTTTTTACGAGTTGTTGGGTTTCCTCCTATTCTGCATACCTGTCAAGCAAAACTAAACGTGTATGTTGGATCCCAATCAGGATCTTAAAATAATTCTGTCCAATGAAAATAAAATCGAGGAAATGAAAACACATCTGCTTCATATTCCCACATCTACAAGCCTTAAAGGATCAGTTCACTCCCCCCCCAAAAAAAAGACTATTCATTTATTTATTCATGGCATTCCAAACCCGTATGCCAATGAAACACAAAAGGAGAAGAGTGAAGAATGTTTTAAGAGCTCTTTTACCATACACCAAAGGGTTTTTTGGGGAGTTCTGATATATTTTAGTCTTCACAAGCAATATGAATGCAAATCGTTTCGGACGAATTAGTGTTCCACAGAAGAAAGATAGTCACACAGATTTTTAATGAAAAAAGGGTGAGTAATTTTTTTTGTTCAACAACAGTTTTTTTTCTTTCTCTAATACAGCCCCATTATGCCAGGGAAAGATGCCAGTTGACATTTTCCTGTCTTGTAAAAAAGTGTCTTGTGTTTTTTTTTTTTGTGTGTGTAAAAGAACATGTGTTTAACAGATAATATGCGGTGTGCCGTTGCATGACAGCAGTGCAGGGATGGTGGTTAGTGTGTGCTCTGAGCCATGGTTGGGTGTCACCGCTTAAACAAAAGCAAAGGCACCTCACCTAGTCAACCTGTGTGAAATGCTGTCAGCTGCCATTTCATGAGAAATGGATAGTGAAATGCTTTTGTGGCCCTATAATTCATTTTGCTCTCTCTCTCTCTCTCTCTCTCTCTCTCTCTCTCTCTCTCTCTCTCTCGCTCTCAGCATGAAGGTGTATTAAAATGTTGCCAAAGCATTAACATATATAAATAATTATAAAAGAAACATATGTATAATATAAATCATGTACCATAGTAAGTAAATAAATAAAATCCATCTAAATAAATAAAGTCTCTCTAAAGAGTTAACCGTCTAAAAACATTGTGAATGGATAAATCATATTTTGCAGCTAGTGCAGCACTGCTATCATCTTCTCCAAGTATGAAGGGCATTTTCTCAGTATCAATAAGTTCAATGAGCAATGGTTTTCTCTTTCTTACTAACTCTCTCAATTTTCAGTTTGTCGTTCTCCTATGCAATTCAATAGCTTTCTCTGCTGTGAAGCATTTCCATGGGTACCATCATTTTATTTCCAGAATTGGTCTCTCAATGCCCCCCCCCCCCACCCCACTATTCCTTATCCCCATCTTAACACAAGCAATATTGAACAGTGGAATTTGCAGTTAGACGGTTACTCTCTCCACACCGGTCTCAGGTCTCGCGCTCGTTGTCCACTCTTGTTAAACCGTGTCGTCTCGCTCAGGCGCTAGAGTCGCTGTGTTCTGGGTTGTTGTTGCCATGGGAGCAGGTTCCCGAGCGATGCTGCCAGCTCTTTCCTGCCTCAAGCTTTGCAGTGGGTGTGTGAGAAACCGGGCATCATTGGAGCCTGGCCCAGTATCTCTCTCTCTCTCTCTCTCTCTCCATTTTCCATCTCCTTCTCTTTCAGTCTCTGATGGCATGTCTTGATATGAGTCTTTAATGCCCCAGTTCCCATACAGTATGCCACCAGTTTACTTTCCCATTTTACCATGGGAATTGTGCCCTCCCTCAGATATTCACATAAACAAACTGCACTCCATGGATCAACAGTGCTTATTATGATATGTCTGGGTTGATTAGTCAGTATAATGTTATTTTTTTTTGGTGTGTTTATGCTGAGAGTAAACCAAAAAACCTTCCTTCCAGTAAAATGCTCTTACTGGTATATACTGCAAAATCAGCATCATAAATCCTGCAATTTTTTTATAAATATGTATATGTATAACACTATACTTTGTATTATATTTTCTTTTGCATCTAATTACAAAAAAACTAGTCAATGCTGTTGTAAGGGTGTTTCTAATACAGTGGGTATTAGAGTGATGGTAAAGTTTACGTCATTCTTCTATGATCTCTCTCTCTCTATTTTTTTCCTCTTCTGAAAATTGTGGAGTTTTTCCTTTGCTATTTGAGCAAATGGGAACACAAAATATATGTTTAATGTAGTCTCTCGTTCACCGCTTTAGATTTTTAAGGGTCTGTATTCGAAAATAATTTGAAATTTGTACACATCCTCACTACAAACTAGTGTGTTGACAATGAAAACTGTTCAAAGGTTTAGGGTCGATAACGGTCTCTTAAGCTTCCCAAGGCTGCATTTATTATAATCAAAAATACAGTTATTGCAATTTAAAATAGCTGTTTTTTATTTTAATGTATTTTAAAATTTAAGTTAATCTTCTTCCAGACTTAAGTGTCCCATGATCCTTCAGAAATCATTCTGATACGCTGATTTGCAACTCGAAAAACTATTTCTTATTAGGGATTTTAAAAACTAGAGCTGCTTAATAATTTTTTTTCACAATTCTTCGAAAGGAACAGCATTTGTTTTTCAAGGTTAAATATTTATTAGTGCTTACTGTCACTTTTTATCAACTTAACGTGTCCTTCCTGAATAAATAAGTAATATCTTTAATACCCCTATCTCGCTTTACTGGTGTTTGGAATACTGGAACAAAAAACAATAACACCGAGAAAGTTTAGTGTAAAATGCTACATTGCTAGCCGTCATCTGTTAGATGCTCAGTTGTGTCCTCACAGGTCAGCAGGGTCTGTGAATGTGTGTGTGACTGATTTGTATGTGTGTATGCTCACTGTTATCACATTCTCACTCACACCCACCTGTAAAAACAGTCTCGGAACCATGCGGTAGCTTCATGAAGTCTTGCTGCATTTAAGATATCATTCGTCACTTGTGTGTGTGTGTGTGTGTGCGCAAGTTGACTGAGAGTTTCAATGCCTGGGAGCCATAAGCCCCATAGATGGAGAATCGAGGCAGAAAACATGATGGTATGTGAGGGTTTTTTTTGGCTCATGGACCTCTTCATGGTCTCTTCAGTCAGATGTACTGTTGTGAGAAAGTCAGAGGTTGCATCTTGAAGAAGGAATTGGTGTTAATCGGATCTTACATTTTCACGGACAATGCAGGTGCTGATGCTAGAGCCAATGCCCAATCCAATTCTGTGAATTTCCACTGAAGAAAATGTGTTTCTGGAAAAATGGTAGACCAGCTGATCATGACCCTGGAACTACTATTGAAAATGTAGTTTTCAAAACAGCGACTTGCGAATGCAAATGGGAAACCAAACTACATTATTATTTTATTATAACCATGTGGTACTAGAATAGCTCAATGTAATTTAAAATTAAATGAAAGCCATCTCTGAAAGATACAAAATTAAATCACTTTGTGTGTAAAAAAAACAAACATGGAAATGTGGAAACGGTATACTCTAAAAAAGGTCAGAGTTCACTCAGTAGAGGTCAAAGTCCTGTTTGGAAGAATCTCCGGAATGCCCAGAATGTGAGAGTCTGAAGCTCAAGCACCGATAGTTTCGGCTTTGGTGGTATTTGTGTGGTGCCAATTGTGTTAGTGTCAGTTGTAACATTACCTTCTGCTGTCCTGCCTGTTTTGTCCTCACACTGCTCTGTCAAAGCGTTCAGATCACAGATGGTGGTGGCTCCATTAGTGCTTCCAGAGTAAACCTAAGCTGTGTTGTGTGTTTAAGGAGCGTTTGGTGGGCAACAAATGTTTGCAGTCCAAGTCTGTGTGTGTTCTTGATCATAAAGGTCTGATTGTGGTTCGGAGGTTGTTTCCAGACAGTGTTTGAGTGCATTTTCCCTCTTTGTGTGTGTGTTTGTGTGCGTGTGTATGGGTTCTTCATTACTTCCAGCCGTAAACTTTCCCAGCCAAATCTCATAGCCCTGAAGATCTTTCCCAACATCACATCATACTCACCCGCATACAGCACAATTCATCCTCCTCCCCTCTCTGGTTTTGGATGGATTGATGCTCGGATGAGTTAACGCCAGCAAAGGATCTGCATTTTTAACTTCCGACCTTGACGTTTCTTTCATCCGTCGATCAGTTCTGTGTGGTTGTGGTTTGTGTGTTTAATGAGTGGTAACTGCAGTTTTTGAAGTTTTTGGCAGTTCTTTCGGTGGGTTTTTCACTGTGTTGGAACAGCATTGTGCGCCAGGAGCGGGCCGACTCTAGCTGCGGGACAGATTACTGAAACAGCCCTCCGCTTTCTTTTGGAAAATATTTTTAGGAACATTTGGGTTCTGGCACGTCACGCTTCCCAAGTTTTGGACAAAATTCTGAATGTTTCGGACGACTTACACCTCAAAGCTCTGATTACGGACGGCCTTTGTTGTTCACAGAGGCTTTTTTCTGGCTCGCTTGCTCCTAAATACCTCAACGCTGAGTTTATGGAAAACCCCATTTAGACTTTGTGGTGTTTATTTATAAAAGCATGAGTTTTTGTGTGTATTTTAGTCTGCATGCATGGATCAGATCATGCAGATTGACTGGAGAAAAAAAAAAAAAGTATGACTTGCCTTTTGGCCATGAACCTGTAAGTGCATGTCGGATGTGATTGAGAAGGAAAGGGAAAGAGAGAGATCAGAATTCAGAAATACAACAGACATCTGCTTCTCATTGGTGAGTCTACAAAAGGCTGGCAACATACAATCATTAAAGTACTGAATGAGAACATACATTGGGACGGCAGTGAAAGCCCACCCCTTAAATACCCACACCCAAATCCCTTTTGACAGTGAGCCTACAAAATAATCCAACCATAAGTGAAAGACATCAGAAAAAACATAAGGCATCCCATTCTGATGGGATGATGGTGGAAAACACAGATTATATTCTGAATACCATACTATTACTATACAGATAAATAACAAGTGGATGTAGTAGTACAATTATTTTTATTAATTAAATAATGTAGTGTATTAATGTGATGAATGCATGCATATAAGAATTGTTGTTTGCCATTGTGGAAATGCACTTTAAATTGTGAAGTTTAGAAAAAAAGTCATTTTTGACGAGCAAATATGGTTACTGGATGGGATTCACATGCATCACGGTGGTCACATGATTACATTGTAGCCTACATATAAAATTGTGTACCGTGTACGCATATTATTGAGATCGCTGTCACAGATTTAGGGGAACTGCGGTATGTGAGCATCTTATTAACACAATGATGATCGCTCTGAGAGAAGAGAGACAGGTGTGCAAGTCCGCTGATACGGATAAATGCTCTTTCAGTGATGCATGGCGTGAGTGAGCATGAGGGTTTAAGTGTGTTTAAGGCACTTCAGGGACTCTTCGTCTGTGACGTTAGCACTAATGAAACATGTCCGACGTTTACCCTCATCATGTTGTTCTTCTGTAATAAACCACTGTCTTTCTAGGTTAAATCAGGCCATTTTGTTCTTGCTGGAGATTACTGTAATTTTCGTAGCAGCAGCACACCAATTTTTTCTCCCAGATGGCTTGACCCCAAAAGAGTCTGGTACCAAATTGAGTCTGATCCTTTTTTTGTTGTTGTTTTTGTTTAGTATCGACGAGTTTTTGCACTTTTGACATCTCTAATTCTACCTCGTATCAGTTACTCTACACTTTATTAGGCTCTCTTTGGTGTTGCCTAGATCCAGCCTGTGTCGGAAGGCTTCTCTGTTGTTCTTTGCTGTTTACAACACCCAGTGTTAGAAAAAAAAATAGGCCATGTCCAATCAAAGTTCCTTGTGCATGTGATTCAACCCACATATACACGGATTCACACTCACAGATTTCGAAAGTAACATCGATAAGCCGTCATCATTCCTTCAGCATTGCTCACTCATTGAAAAAAAAAAACACCCAGCACTTGTCTACGTTTGGTTCATTGTCAATATTCAGCGGTTTAAAACAATAAAGCAGTCAATTGCGGTCCAAATTCTGCTTTTTTTAATTCTCTCATAGGTTTCATTGCAAATCTTTCATTTAAATAATTGAATCGGGTTGCAGAATGGGCTAAGCCGGGGCATAATTGACTTTAGCCTCGTCTGAGCGCCTGGCACAGAATTGGGAATATGCTCATTGGCGTTTTTTTTTTTTTTTGTGCACGCTTCTCCATCCATTTCATTGTAGTAATGCTCTTTGTTCATTCTTTCTTTCTCTCCCTTCCTTATAGTGTCTCTGCAGCAGCACTCAAGAGGATCAGAGGAAACAAAAGAGGAGGAGGAGGGCAGACAGAGGGGGAAAGTCAAAAAGTAAGTGGCGAATAAGTAGATAGTAGGGCTGTGTTTGGCAGTGACGAGCAGGGATGGTATAGACTATCTACATTTTGTTTCTAATTTCTGTTTTGTATGATTTCATGATAGATGTAAGAGCTGAAACGAGTTAGTTAAACAAATAAAAAGTTGGTTTGCTTACACATCCAGATGGAAATATTTGGCTGTTGCATCTCATCTTGTGCCTTTAGAATTGTGATATTGGATTGTCATGTAATATTTTGGGTATTTAATTATCTAATGATTAGCTTAACTAATCATTTTATATCTGTATCAAATCTCAAAATGAACATCACTTTTTTCATGATGCGCATTATAATGTTGCTTATGCTTACATAAGTTTGTACGTATCATTTTTATTTTAGCCAACTGTTTAAATGTTTGGGCTTTGTAAGATTAAAAAAAAGTAAAATAACACTTTATTCAGCATTAAATGCTTAAACGTGACAGTAAAGACATGTAATGTTATAATGTTACAAATAAATATTACAAATAAAGGCTTTATACCCATCAAATAATACTGACAACTATGTATAACAGTTCCAAAAAAAAAAAATTCAGCTTTAATAATAGTAATAAGTCATTGAATAGTTTGAGCACCAAATCAGCATATTAGAATGATTTCTAAAGGATCATGTGACAATGAAGGATAATGATATAATGATGAGTAATGATTGCAATATTACTGTTTTTTAATGTATTTTTAATCAAATAAATTGTTCAAAATTATCAAACAAATCGTACAAACTTTTAAACAGTAATGTAACTAGACAAATATGTGCTTTGTTTTTGAACATAATGCATACTATGCGAACATCCCAAAAAAAAAAATCGCTTCCTTAAGACTTGCTTTTAGTTTCATTGTTGCAAAAACCGAAAATATAGATTTCAAGAATTCTCTCAAGGTGTGGTGGCAAGTTTAATAGGTAATAGTTTTTCAGGTTGTTAGGGAGAGAAAGGAGAAGTAGAGAAGGTGCCTGAGATCGTAAATTACTCACGGGAACGTTCTCTGGCCACTCCCTGATCTCCTACTGTTGACTCACGTCTGCTATTGGCAGCCTCCACCTATTGTTCTTCAATAAAGGATTCGGTCCATGCTTTTTATACAAAAAAAGGTCAATGAAACATGAAACCAGATCCTCAAACCATAAGAAAAACAAAAAATGCTGGCGCTTTCAGTACTCTAAACACACTCCGTCTTTCCACCCTTACCTTATTGCATTTATATTGGAGCCTGAGGCAGTCTGCTCTTTTTCATGAGACTGCGAGGAAATTCTGATTGCGGGGCAGATTACTAGCTCTTGATTTTGCTTTGAGATCCCTACCTAGTTTTTCTTGAGCAGCAACGGTGGACACTGAGCTCCTATTACAGAAAGATAACATTATAGCTTTACATACATAAAGAGGGCATGAGAACCTGGTAAATGTTGTTCTGGTATCATAAACCATTTTTCATAAAACCTCAATGCGGATTTTGCTTCAGTCACTGACAATGATTAATAGCTCTAGTCAGTCACTTCACTATGTTAATAAGCGTTATAAGCATTTCTTTCTCTCTAGGTGATGATTATACCCTGGGCTGGAAGTGTCTGATATTGTGCCATTGGATCGTTATAGTAAAACTTGTTCACCAGCGAGACTTTTACTATTGCCGACAGACAAACTCATTGCTTCAGGCTATTTCCAGAGGCATAAAATCGTTAACGGCAGTGGTAATTGATGTGACGGGAAACGAATCAGAAGTATCTATCTAGATCAGAAGTGCACTATCATTAGAAAGGTTGAGGTTGATAAGATTTTTTTTTTATGTTTTTGAAAGAAGTTGCTTATGTGCACGAAGGCTGCAGTTATTTGACCCAAAATACAGTAAAAGCAGTACAATTGTAAAATTGTATTACAATTTAAAATAGCTATTTTCTATTTTAAATTTTTGTTTCAAATGTAACGTATTCCTGTGATCTCAAATCTGAGATTTCAGCATCATGTTGCGTTAATGTGGTGGGATTTATTGTTATTATTATTATTTTTTACCAATGGTAGACAGGAGGAGTGCTCTGGAAACCTTATTAGGATATTTATGTAAATGGAAATTATTTGTGCCCACACACACACACACTTTGTTTTAATGAGCCAGATCACATGACCCATGGAGCCCATACTGCAATACTGGAGGCTAAGGAGCTACAATCTGCCCCGCTTGATAAATGATTAACAGCAATGTTCGAATATCAATACACACACTGATATATGAGAGAGAAGTTATTTTTTTTCTAACATGTCTCAAGATTTGGGCAGGGCCTATTTGTGAAGTGCCTCTTGAGTTTCAAAGGTTTGTGTGGATTTTAGTTTGCACTCATGTTCGTGTGCGTGTGTAAGCACAGAGAAAATTTTAGTCTTCTCGTGATTGCTACTTGTCGCCCACCGGGCCTCACAACATTTTACTGAGAGGTCAAACCACTGTCACCTCTTGTCGAACATGCTTATTTGCTGTAGGTCTTGTAGTTATTAGTTTTAATGGTTTATTCAAGCGTCCTTTAGCGTCCCTTTTGGAGTTTAAATGTCAGGGAACCCTGTTTGAGCAGAATTTGGGGGCAAGTAATAACACATTTGCATGAAGTTAACTTAAGTGGCTTGGCACACTGTGATGAAACCGTGACTGATGTGTTGTGCTTGGAGCAGTGCCATACACTCCTGTGCTTTTGCTTGTGTGTGAGCAGGATTCAAATTAACACTCAAGATGCGAGTCAAGATTGCTTTCTGGGGGGTAAATACAACTTGTTGGCATGTGTTTAATTGTTTATTTATGCTTGTTTAATTACATATTTATTCACTTTGTACTTATATATATTCATTTATGTAGTAAATTATATCAATAATAATACATCTTATAATCATTTATATTAATTCATATGTAAATATTTTGGATATTTTCTCATTTTCCATTGGTAGATGTGGCAGAAGGTTCATTTTGAACCTTACAGTATGTGCAAGGGTGCATTTCTGCCAGTGCGCTCTATTTGTTAGATGCTCTGTTGCATTGTTGGAAGCCGTAGTTTAGCCAGGTGACTCTGATGTGATCTCTGCAGTCGTATACATCAAGAGCTGGGGAATTATGGCCTTTCTGTAATAATAAGCAGTGGAGTCAGATATATAGCTCCTTCCTGAAATTATCGACCCTCTGCTGTGGAAGAATTATAGGCGGTCTCACCTGTCCTCCTTCCTAGTTCATAATCTGTGAGGGAGTAAAGCCAGATCAGAGGGGGACGGAGAGAAAATGAACAGTTTTCAGGAAATAGATCCAAAGCCTGGTCATAGATCCAAAGTAAGATCGTATCAGGAAAGACTTGGGGTTGCCTCATTTAATTTGTGAAAAACCATTTTCAACTCTTGTGTATTTCTCATCACTTTTTGCTGCCTGAATGAATGCTTTAAACTCCAAGCATTATAATTGAAAATTTAATCAAACTTTTCACTTCGTTAGTTACTTTTCTCTTTTCTTGATCGACAGAAGCAGTTGCTAGGCGACATAGGCGCTTTGTATTTCTGCTTCCAATCAAATAAAAGTATGGCTTCCAATCAAAATCCACTGTTTTTTAAACAGTTTGTACCGTTTTACGGACATCAGGATTGGATGTACACAACCATGAAGAAAACACAGTAACAGTAGAAGGAAATGATTTAATTTGAAACCAGGAAATTCTACTTTAGAAGAACATTTTTCACACACAAAAAAAACAACAAAAAAAACTGGACAATTCATGTCCTGGTAAAGAATATACAAATTTTCCGGGATTGTCGAAAGAATATACATTTTCTGGCACTGTCGCTCAAAAAAGAGAACAATCCCGGGGCAACTCTAGGAAAGACGCATGTTCCTTTTTTGCGCTCTGTCACAAAACTTAGTCAGCGGAGTTATTACCTTCCAAAACAGCTTTCTAACTCAAATAGAACCTTATACGTGACTGATTAGTAACACTTGACATAGGCAGCAACATGTCTTGCTTGAGTTTGTGGTTAGCATGTCGCTAGGCTAACAACAAGAAATTTGAAACATAAAAACGCTCATTGCATACAAATATTAGGTACAATATTACACTTTTAAATTCTATTTTGACTTTAAACAGCATTTAGTGAGTCAGTGTTAATGAAGTACAAGATTATAATCAATATTTCTCTTGCCTCATCCAACATCTTGCATTAGTTTTCTCTGACATTTTCACTAAGGTGGCCTTTTCCATAACACCAAAAAGGAGGACTCTTTGTGGCATTTAGTGAGGCAAGAATAATTGCATATGACTCTGGTGCACTCGCAACTTCAATACAATTTTGTCCATCATATCTGTGGTATCATGATGCAGTGATTCTGAAATTGCTTAGGCCTACTTTATATTCATTGCCAGACAATTTGATATACTATATATCTTGACGTAGACCTATATGTGTTATAGAAAAAAGGGTTTTTTTCATTTAAAGGGTTTTGAACAAAGTAGTTCACCCTCTGCAGCCGCTCAGGCGACAACAGCACTTATATATAAATTATAAGATATAAATTTGTGCTCTTTGGTCCATTCCGGATTTACTGAGGTCTGACATACCGGCATGTTAACGTTATGATATGAAGTAGCCAGCACGTGGAGGCTTGTTTACGTTTTTAAGCAATTATATATATTAAATTTATTTGACACCACTTTCTGCCAATCATTTGTTTGACCAGAGACGCTATGCTGCTGCGTCCCAATAAAGATTCTAGAGTGTGTTTTTTTAAGGCAACTCCAAAAAGGAGGACAAATGAGGATGGGGGCAAAAATCCGGACGTTTGGCCACCCTAATTTTCATAGTGAATTTTGGCATTGCCTTTTCCGCAAAGGATGCTTACGATGTTACTTTGGAATTTGGCTTAAAGCTACACTGTGTGATTTTTACCCCATCTAGCGGGGAAAAGTTATATAAGCATCCAGTGAATTAGTTTCTGTTCCTCTCAATTCCGATTTCGTTTTAACTCCTACGGTGGCCAATGTAGTCCAAGATTAACATGGCTTCCGGTTCGACCTCGTCCATGAGTGTTAACTCAAATGTAAACGCGAAATGCGAAGCTTGAATTAACGGGTATGTCCCTCTTTGGCTAATGTACTTTCAAGATGGAGGGGCAACATGGCGACCGACATTAGAACCCCTTACCCGTATGTATTTTCAATGGCATATTATACACTTACGAGAATACTTTATTACTTGAACGAAGTAAATATACATTAATGAGCACATATATGTTTGAAAGAACTAAGTGTTTTTAGCTAAGAATAACTAAAAGAGTTACACAGTGTAGCTTTAAACAAGGTATCTTAGGAGGCATCTTAATGAACATTTCTATGTTTTTAAATGCCCTTAAAATGGTGCTTTGGTAGGCAGCTCTTTAGTCTTTGGAACTGAGCAAGAGTTTCACTCTCAAGATTTAGTTTGATGGATATATATGCTCTCTCAGCATAGTTGTGATATATCCCAGAAGTCTGCACTGCTGTAATCTATTCCACGATCCATGATCTAGCCGAGAGGCCATGACACAGCATGGCAGCGGAGTAGATGGAGCGCTTTATCGGTTCGGAGACTGCTAGATGGTGCGCGAGGAGGAGGGGAACTTGTTTTCCTTGAGACCCTGACAGACAGTAATACTCCTTAGTTTTTGATCTTCGTTCACCCTCCATGACGATTCTTAGACTTGTATTTGGCTCTTGAGTTGATCCTGCATCATAGTTCGATTTAAAGCTTTCAGGGCACCCAACAGAGGGAAAGCATCAAAATCTCGTCATGCCTGGCAGGGGTAATTTGACCCAGAGGAGCTGACAGAAAGATTGGAAGGAGAGCGAGTGAGAGTGAGGTGAATATGTGAAGGGGGATGAATGGGTAAATGAATTAGAGCTGGTTTCCGTCTGAGCATTTTCTCTGTAAAACACTCACCGTGGCTAACCAAAGACAGACCACCTGCCTCAGTCAACTTTAATCCTAGTAAATTTATCAACACGCATACACCACCTTTTTTTATCCTCTTATTTAAAACCATTTACACATAGGCTTGTATTTAGCAAGCATCTCCATTTTTATTGTTATAGCTTAGGGTAGTGGACTAACACACCCAAAATCAAACTTCTGAATTTATCCTGCACTTTTTGTGCTAAAGATATAAGTTATACTCCAAAAATATGTGTTGTTGGCCATATTTAGGGAAAGGAATATCACTGCACATTTTGTGCTACAGATATACATTATGCTCCAAAAATATGTGTTGTTGGCCATATTTAGGGAAAGGAATATCACTGCACATTTTGTGCTACAGATATACATTATGCTCCAAAAATATGGGTTGTTGGCCATATTTAGGGAAAGGAATATCAAAGCTACTTTTGACTAGTGGCCACAAGAAGTTTCACATTCACACCAAGGACAACAGCCCTTGTGAAACACTTCTTTGCCCCCCTGTAAAGCATTACTGATAAATCATTGTCTGTAAATGGAGATTACCATATACGGATGCGAGAATCATTGTCCCTGATTATATTTAAGCATTCATGTCGTGTTTTCCATCAGCTGTTTTAAATCAACACGAATTCTGTGAGAATACACCTTATTCAGAGCAGCGCCATGACAGGTATGAAAGTGAGGCTGTGAGGGATAGACTTACCGTGTTTCCAATGGCATCCGCTGTAAAAAGCTGAATAAAACTGCTAGATACTTACAATTTTCCACAGCTTACATTGTCGGGAGTTTTTTGTCAACTGAAATTTCTTGGAAAGATATTTTTTCAGTGTTTCATGAGCAGAACAATCCGAAAACACATTAAATAACAGTACAGCCCATTGAAGAGATGCATGACTATCCCTCACAGCCTCGCTTTCATTCTCATTAAAAATCAAAGATGGCGCTGCCGTGAATAAGGCGTATAGGGAAGTACACTCCACAACTATAACATTAATGACAGATAAATTATATGGTTTGAATCACTTTAAGAAGAATTTTTTTCAGCTGATGAACAAATAACAGCCAATCAGAATCCATTCGACTTTAAAGAGCTCAATCATACAAAGCGGCAAATGGCAGAACTCCAGTGGCAACTTCTTATAAATAAAATGTTATTGTGTTTGTCAATGCGAATTATCGTTCTTTGTGTGAACAAAGTGTGAGCCTTTAGGCCGACGAGAACCAGACAGAACATCCTAGCAATTGCATAACAATGTGCAAAAAAAATATGTTTAATTTATGGCTGAACACCCAAACGTAATGATAGTGAGTTTTGCACCAGTGAGCACCATTTGTTTTCCTCCCAAAATTTCTTATTTTGCTGTTTTAGCTCATGTACGATGTTCTGACAGGCCATATCCCTTCTCTAAGTAAACAGCCTCATCTCCGTCCACAACTTGGTCAATAAATGAGAGCACTGAGGTCAGAAGTCGTGAGAGCGAGCTTCTGAAAGGAACTCGGCAGTCTCTTGTTGGCTGTCTCGACACAGACTTTGGTCTCCAAATGAGGTTTTAATTGACTTTAAAATTCTTCTGTGTTAGTTGAGGGTTTTTATTCTTCTGACTTGAGGTCACATCAGGGGTTGGCGTTATGACAAGCCTCTTCACATCTCCTCTTTTTTGTTTGATATGACATGGTATGACATGAAATGATTCTGTTGACCTTTCACTGTGTCACTTGGTATTTTGATTGTGTCGTGTTCTTCTCTGACCATGTATTTCTGCTCCCGAGAAACAATTAGCTGTCAGATACGTTGAGACTGGCCCTGTCCCAAGCCGCCCGTTGAGGAGCTTCAGCTCTGACAGAGTATCGATTGTCCTTCCTCTCCCATCCTCTTCCTCCTGCTATCTCAGACGTGCATCTTCCCTCTTCAGTTCTTTGCTCTGGGTGCGAAATTAAAACTGCAGAAAGGAGGACAAATCTCTCTGGTACACTCTTCTTGTGCCTCACTTTCTCTGAAGTGATATATTGTTTCTTTAGAAATGATTTTCTTAGCCTGGGAAAGAGAGTGCGATTCAGGCACTTTGTCAGATATATTAAAAGAAAAAGTTATGAGAGCTGAACCAGAGGAAGACGGATCCTTTCGCTTACTCGACAGAAGTACAGTTATTCCGCTAGTCATCATTTCCGGGGCTTTGAGAGATGTCTAGTGCTCAACTCCAAGCTGTCATTAAAGCAGAAGCTGTCATTAAAGGGGAAACTGCAAATAATGTACAAAGGAATTCTGGAATTCATAATTTTTTCAGTTCAACTTTTCACTTAGGTGGTTATATAATATAATATAGTGCAAAATAAAGTTGTTAAGGTCTACATCACGTTGTAAATTAGCAAGTCATGAAATAAAAGTAAAATACCTATAAATCATGTTACTGGTACGTCATGTATAAGGATTTGCATGCATCTATGATGTTCATTCTATTAATCAGGAGCAGTTAGCATGTTTCATTAACAGTTCTTGTTAGTATTGTGTATGCACCATCCACTGTTGTTTCCATAAGTCCAAAATGCCACTTTATTTTCACTTTGGGTTATTTTGTATGTTTTTAAATGACTGGTGGCTCATACCAACATTACAGTAACAAAAACTTGTTTGAAACTGCTTTTTAGTAGCTGTTTATTTATCAGTATGTGTCATATTCTTACAATTTTTGTGCATGTAAAGGACTGTACACTGTGTGTGCCAACAATTTGTGTAAAATTTTTTATAATAATAGGCCTAAATATGTGCTAAATATGGATCCTATAGCCAAAAAAGTTGAGAACCACTAGTATTCAAGCTATACAAAACATCATTCAATGTAAATTGTGATATAAGTAATTAATAATCGTAATTACTATTTCAAGGTAATGATCGATCTTAAAATTATGATTTTGGCATAATTGTGCAACCATAATACTATATAATATTAACATTATAAAATAATATAAATATATCTGCTCATAGCAAAGAAATATTGAGTACCAGTGCATCAAAATAGCTGTATCCTTTTTGTGTGGTTTATTACTCATTCTTTCCTCTCTTTTTTGCCCTTATCAGACTTGCACAGTAGTATAAAAAAAACAAAACGATTTCTCAGAAATGGCAGGAGAAAGAGAAAGAGTAAGCCAATATAAACTCTCACTTCCTCTTACTGCTTATTAAAAAATTATGCCGCTGTCTGAGCGCTGCAGCCTGTATGTGTTAAACCGTCCACCTACTTCCCAAGGTTCACTTAAAAGGTCTAGTGTGTTCGTGTTATGCTTTTTATTAAATTGAATCCATACTCAGTTTTCATTTCTATAATACTCAATATATGGAGAATGGATCATACCGTTAGCCCACAGGTCAAAGCCAGATGGAGACTCATTGCTGATGAGTTCACAATTCAGATTTCTCCACACTCGAAACCTGTGGACTTGTGGACCTGTGGCGGGTGTGTGTGTGTGCGAGTGTGTGTTTTGGAGTCGGACCAATCTGCACACATGCTGATTATAGTAATTGTGCTCTAATGGATATCGTTGCCACCACCAGTCTGAACTTGACTGGAGTCATCACCCTTTAATCTCTGGTGTAATGAGTCACGGGTCTCTCTGTACCTGTCTCTGAAATGTTTCTCTTGCTTTTCCCTCTATTTCTGCTATGTTGTTTCTGCATTATTCCCTATAAGCTGAATTGGTTTCTCAACAGCCTATTAAGAAATTATCAGAGCATTGCAGCCAGAACAGAATCCCACACAGCGGGTACAGAGCTCCAGGCAGCTTGAAAATGCCCTGCTTTCTTACTGTATATCTGCTGTATGGATCAGCAGCAGGGGCTTTGGACTGCATCGGATGTAAAGTACGCAATTGTGACTCTCAAACTAGCCCTTTCTCATTATCTCTAGGTTATCTGGGTCAAAATTGCTCAAATATTTGAAATTTGAACCTTCAGTTTCTTTTTTTTTACACAGTAGTTGTTCGTACTGGGTTCTATTAATATCACTATCAGCAAATCACAATTTCCAGCTTACAAATTGAAAATCTGTGATAAATGAAAAAAAAAATCATTATGGAAACTTGGATACTGTATATGTCATCAAATGAATGTAACAGCATTCAGGGAGCTATTAAGAAAGGAAAAAACTTTATAAAAAATTAATACATTTACTGTATATTCTGTTTAGTAAATGTTTTCAAGACCATTGTGTCAAAAGACTTTTAAATGAATCTTCTCTTTTTCATAATTGTACATCCGCAGAACATTGCCATTTTGTTTCTTTACACATCTGTCATGCCTTATATTAAAGAATGTTATAGGAAGCCAGAGATATCAAATAGAAATATTGCATGTCTGACTTTAAATGGAATTCAGCATTATTCCTCCCATTCGTTTGGGGAATTTGAATAGAATACGTATTGTAATACAGATTAGAGATTTTCCTCTTGCCTCATCACATGAGCTAGCATTAGCGATTAGCCTACTCACACCAGCTTAAGCAACACAATGGAAAACTAAAATAACCACTTGCCTCTTCTATTTACAGTTATAGCAGTTATTATTCCTGATTTCATATGGCGTGTGGGTTCTGGACAGTTCTTTGGATATATACAGTACAGTATGTGGTTATACTATTGAAGAGAAAGAGTAGCATGGGGAATTTTACTTGGTTTTGCTGGCTAAATCATGTTGACTCATAAACATAGAGAAGCCAAAGCAATTTTCTTCCTTTCTGCATAGAAAAGTGTGTGTAAGGGAATTGGTGGAAAAAACAGGTCACACCAGCCTAAGGTGGTCAAGCTAGTCAAACAGTGAAATATGTGTTTTGGGGTATGGTTACATTTGGGTTGCGTTTCATGAAACCTTTGTACTGCAGGCATAATCTTGGTTTCTTTTTAGATTAGATAGGTGATTTAGATTTTTCATATTATAATTAAAGGTTATATACATAAAAAAACAACATGTTTTTGTGCAAATAAGAGCTATTTTGAGATTAGATATTTTGATCATACATAATGTAGCAGCTGTGAATTTCAATAAATGTTTAATCAAGAATACACAATAAATGTAAATAAACACAAAACAGGTTAGTAATTAACCCACTGTTGTTAACCATCTTTACCGGGACAAATACTGCCCATGAGCTGGTAGTTAATGTGTTTCCTTATGAACTAACACACACACGCATACAAATACCTACGAAACAAACTGTATCTCTGCATTCCTGTACCAAACATGTCAGTTTTTCTGATTGTGTAATCCATCCTGCTGGCTGTACTGATTCTTCCATAAACCATAAAGCATTCATGCTCCATAAATTAAGAAATTGCATTTCATACAACTGTTTGCTTGCTCATCTTGCTCGAGTATAAAATGAAACCGCTTTAGGAGCGTATTTTTTAATTCCTAAACTCCTTGGCCACTGAACCCCACAACGTTATTAAAAAAAGAAAAGAAAAAAAGTTCTGCCACTTCTAAGCAGCACTCAATCATTTTTTTCCAGCTGATAACTTCAATAACTCTCCATCTAAATCAGCCATGCTATTTCAAATATATAAAAAAAAACAGCCACATAACCGACACTGTGCACAGAACCGTTTTTCCAAAAATCACTTTCTCTTGAGTAATCTCAAAAAAGCCTTTAAAAGCCTTTAAAAGCCACATGCATTGACTCCTGCTTGTGATTTTGTGACTCCTGTTACCACAAAAAAAACAATCTTCTGCTTGTGATTTTATGAGTATGATTGAATGAAATGCCCTTTATTACAGTAGTTTTAATTTCAGTTTTTTTGGTCTTACAGTCCAGAGGCACATTGGAAGGCATAAAACCGAGACACACAGAACAGAAAAGATACAGGCAAATAGCCTGGAAGAGTTAATGCAAGATGGACAGATAGACCGAGAACAAGGACACATTGGAAGATTGAAAAAGAGCAATGTGCTCTCTAGATGATGAAACTTGTGTGTCATCCTGAAAGAGTGTGTGTGTCTTGAAACAGTGGCATGTGTCTTTGGGAGTCAGGAGAATGAATCCTGCGCGTCTTCCTTTGTCTGCACCAAATATCCCCACCAGGACCTGACATTTTCTGTTAAAATTAATGTTCGGATCGGCCCAAGATCGCCTGAACGTGGAAATCTCGGCTCACAGCATTGTGGTGAAAAAAAATATCCGGACCAACGAACCAGAATGTACAGCCCATAACCGAACAAAGCTCTGTGCATGTTATATTGATGCTAAAGGGTGCCATGTGCATTGGATTTAGATAAAATTTCAAAAGTGTCACTATATGACGCCCTAGGATGAGAATGTGTTGGAATGCATCACATTGTATGATGGGTAATTACATACATTGCATGAAAAGCTGCAGACTTTATTTTTTTCTCATGCTTCTTCGAATGAATCATGGATTAACCTTCAGCAAAAATTAGGTGAAATGCCTAATTAAAATTTGGTTAAGCTAACACATTTCAGAACAACACGTAAAAAATACAAATGAATCCTTGTTTCTTGTAAAGTAATATAATGACAGCTAGAAAGAAAGCCACAATAAGCCTGCAGAGCTTTCGTTATGAGTGAAATTCTGTAACATAAACAGCTGCCGGGCCCTTACTCACACTTGACATGTATTAAAACATTTTGGTCCTTTTAGAAATGTTGCTTTGTGAAAGCGAACCAATCCAAAAAGAAATGGCAAAATTTTAACATTTCTAATAACTGTTTCTGAACAATCACAGATGTGATTTACAGTACAGGTGTGAAAATGTCCTTAAAGTCTTAATGAAAATGTTACAAAGCTGAAAGGTGCTTGAAGTTTAGGTTTAGGGTGCAGAAAATAGGTCAGTATAAAAGCAAAATGTTTCTGCAGTAAATGTGTGGATTGCGTAAGACACAAAAGTTCTGGTCTGTCTAGTGTTGGATAAAATATTGCCTTCATTGCAGCACACACACAAATTCTATCTCTCAAAACACAGATGCCGTAACTGCTGTAATTGGGATCGCATTCGTAATGTAGCATGTTCACCTTTTAGAGGACCGTAAATCAGCAAACATCTTCCTAATACAGTGCGGCATCAATCATCCACTGTTTGTTTTATACATCGGCACAAACACACTCTCAGTGAATGCTCATCGCTTGTTTTTAAAGGGCTTTGGAAAGGCTCTTCCATAATGCTTTTGTGGATGTGCTCGTGGGTGGTTTTTGCTGGTCCAATTATGAACCACTTCAAAATCAGAATCGGCGCTCTGAGTATGTAGAGCTGACTGATTAAGGTGTTTGAGGGTCAGCCTTTGCCTTGCCTTCAGTAAACCTGAAATCACCTACATTGTGTGCTTACGGTGAGGAAAATGGCTTTATATATATATATATATATATATATATATATATATATATATATATATGACAATTAAATGTTTATATACAATTAAAACTGGTATAATATGCATATATAAATTGTGTATAAATGTATTATATTTTTCTTACTCTGTAATAAAAACGATAGCATATGCTGCAGGTCATTACTGGTTTGTTTATAATTTTTCAACCCTTTCTAACTGATGCTCCCTAGACCATCACATGTCATTCTTGCAATTTCAACAACTTCTCATTTATAATAGCTAGCTACATACATTAAATTGTTGCCATTTAAATCGGCATAATTCCCGACGACACATTCAGCACATCATAAAAATCCAGATGTTTAAGCTCTCAAGTCATAAAAACACATGCCCATGATCACTGTGCATAATATGTCCATCCTGCTGTCTCAAATTCTTTTCACAATTACCCAAGGCTATCAGGTCATCCTTATTATTATTGAGCCCTGTTGTTTAGGAAGTTTGTGTGTTTTGGCATATTTACAATGGATTCTCTGTTGTTGCAGATGTATAAATGATCACTCCTCATTTAATAGGAAATGCTTGCCTTGTCAGTCAATAGAAAGTTAATGCATTTTCCTGAAATAAAAATGTTCAGGGTGTGCATTCAGACCAGATCAGCTAAGTAGGAATAAGTTTAGTTGGGAATGGTGATGTGTGCCAGAAAGTGAGAACTGACCACAATACTTCTTATTAGTAGGATTTCCTGTATAAAGCCCCTTTGGCATTAAGTGGGTCATGCAGTGGGTTAGCCATAGAGGATTTGTGAAGTATTAATGCCTGCAGCTGTGGTTATTGCAATTTATTCATTATGGAAATTACAGAGGCTTTTTAAACCCTTTGTAATGAGTGTAGTGGCATGAGGGTTTTGATGGCATGCTGTACGGTCCGAGTACAAGAACTACAAATATGATGGCTAAAGTCTGTTCATGAGGGCTATGCTGAATAATTTGCCCCCTGAAAATGTTATCTAATCCTGTATAATCCACAGAGTCCACCCAATCATCTGAAGTTAAGAGGGAAAAATGGCCACAACATAGTTAATGTCCCGAAAAGGACATTAAAACCTAAAAACACTTACATTATGAGAAGTAGCCAACAATCACCAGGAGGAAGTAGTCTTCACTCTTCAAGTTTATGTATTTTTATTATTATTTTTTAATTATTTGAACTATATAGGCCTACGTATGAATATTTCAGTATTCAATAAATAATTTATAAATAAAAACGTATTTACTGCCCGATAATGCAATGTGATATATTGGCATTGGCCATCATAAACCCTACATCGGTCAACCCCTAATGCTGATATAAATGCAACTAATAAAAAGCGCTCAGAATTGCTGATTTAAAAAATTTTCCTTTTAACTTCAAATTGGCAATAAATACTTTCAAATTGAATTTAGTATCCATCGATAAGGCGGTTTTGTGAGTGACATTGCCAATTCTATTTAATCAAGACAATTAGCCAGTGTCGATCATTTCAAAATATCCACTGGTTATTTGACCTGCCCGATATGTTGTCTATTACTAGTCAGCAGTTTTATGAATACATTCAGTTCTGGGCAAATTGAATTGACCCCCATGTGATCTTTCTGACAGATTTGTATTGTATTTTTTTTTTTGCTCCCAAAAACCCTCTTTAGCAGTAATAATCACTTTCTCTTTCTTTCCATCTCCATCCCCATCTCTCTGAAGACTGCTGAATCTGTCAGCCTTGGTAATGTTATTGACTTTTACCCACAATCCTGTGCTATAGGGAGATTTTTCTGTGGATAGACTCTGGGAGTCACACCTAATAAGGTGTGTGTGTGTGTGTGTGTGTTTTGGCCTGCGGCATTGGAGCCTTGGCTAATTAAGCCTCAGTGTAATTTATTAATACAATGTGTTCTGGATGGAGTTGCCGGTTGTGTGTTTAAGTGAGTGCAATTAGGAAACCTATCAAGTGGAAAAGATACGTTATCTCTGCAGTAAACTCCATAGCTGCAGGGAAAACAGGGAGAGAGAGGGATGGAGAAGGAAGGATAGATAATGCTTTAGGAAGCTTTTGCTTGTTTCATCTGCAACTTTTTGCCCCCTAAACTATTCAACAAACTATATTTTAACACACAATTACACCTGATATCCTTCTACTAATAATGTTACACTCTAAGAAAAATAGCATGTGTTCATATGAAGGAATTATCCGTATTGATTTTTATTGATTTTTTTATTGTGTTTTACCTGTATTTTCAATTATGCATTGCATTGGGGTTTTCTACAGATTTTTTTCTCCATACACTGTGATTTACAAAGATTAAATGGCTGTATGCTTTATTTATTTATTTATTTATTTTTTCCATCCATTGAAAGTCTATGGGTACCAAAACAACATTTGGAACCTTTTGACATTCATTGTATTTAAATATATCTATATATTATTATTTATGTAAATTATATATTTTCCTGTGTTCCCTGGTCAGTTATACAGGTTTGGAATGACATGAGGTTGAGTAAATCATTTTTGGCTGAACTATCCCTTTAATTACTGTAGAAAGGGGCGTCCATCCACATACTTCTGACCATGTAGTAATTCCTTTGTTTATTCATCCATCCATTCATTCATTTTGCTTGTTTTTGCTCTTCTAGCTGGCAAGAGAAGCAAAAGTTGCTGGCCGATAGTCTGGAATGTGGATCGCTGTGTTATTTTACACTCCCATCAGGGGCACGATCCCACCAGTGGACACACACACAAAGACGGCCTTGTTGCGGTGGTGCCGAGTCGTACTTGGCTTCCTCTGTCTGTAATTGTCTCCCTCTCTTCCTTTCCAATGGTCTCTCTCTCTCTCTGACTTTTTGTTAACATGCTAATAGCACACACACGCACTATCGCTCACAGCTAGCGTTAAGTGGTTACCGTCTACCCTAGCATTACTTCAAGGGCACTCGGAAGCGAGCAGTTCTTTACTATTTATTCTTGTTATATTATCATAGATATTATCTGCCAGATAACAGTACTTTAAAATACTTCCCAATGCACACATACACATAAAAGCGTACGTTGTAAACTATTTGTATTCACGTCGAGGTTTCGCTTGCGCGAACTCGAGGCACACGGTGGTGTGAAGACAATCCCTTAAGTTTGTGCGTGAGTGTGCATGTTTGAGGTAATGGCTCGGGGGATCCTCTCTGTATTCTTAGCTTGTTGAAGGCACTGGAGTGGAGAGAATTATAGATTCGGCACAATGAGCAGTCAAATTTAATCAACATGCCTGCTGTTTTCTATGAGCCACTGGGAGAGATGACACAGCTCCACGCCATCGCCTGCATGTGTCTGTGTGCATACGTGCGTGCCATGAGTTTGTGTCTGAGGAGCAGAATGCAAAGGTGCCAAACTTGTCGACATTTGTTAGTGTTTTAAGTATTCACGTGTGAATGAGGGAATCTGGAATCGGAATCGCCATGAAAGGACGTGTCGCCCCAGACCGTAGTAATTGGTGCTGTTTACTCTTTTCTGCATACACTTTTTTTTGACCAATTTTGACCTGTTTAGGCACTTTTTTTTGTTGCTGTTGATGCCAAGGACACCCAAATAATATTAATTACACTGCAAGGGATTGCCTTCCTAAATATAATGGCAAATAACAATGACAGCAGGCACAGAGCCGCTTCCACTTATTTTAGCTGTACAAAAATGGTACATTATGCTGCTTGGTATTGCAAACTGGTGTTTATTCTCATATATTAATTTATTATCATAATTATAAATTTGCTGCGGTGTAGTGCAAATTGCTTTACTGTATACTGCAATTTATTTTTCAAGTTATTTACCTGTAATGGCTAATGAATCTAAAGTCTTGCACCTTTACAGGAAGAGTTTGCTACCACATTGCAGAGTAAAGTGGATATATTTTCACATTCTAATACCCATCCATACAGTGTGAGAAAGATATTAAGTGTGATTGTTTATGTAGCATTTTTTTAAAAACAACTTGAGTTGATAAAGTGTTTTAAATAATAAAATCAAGAGCCATAAAATGCATTAATAATAATAATAAAAAATGACACTAGAATTAGGGTGAATTTAATTTCACCTATAAAACTATATTGGGACACTTTTTGCCATTGAGATGACTGGAAAAAATGTGCCCCAATCAACCTGTATTCACCCCTATATAAAAGTGTGTGTGTTTTTTATTTATTTATTTTTTTTTTTTAATTATTATTCAGTGAAAGATTATAAATAAATTATAATAAAAATATTTTCAATGTGCTAAAAGCAAAACAAATTAAAATATATGAAAACCGTTTTGTTTGTATTTAGTAATTTTTACCCACTATGAGACTACAGTTAGATGTGTAATCCAAATATGAACCTGTTCAGTTTAATTCAAATGTATTTGTAATTTGCTTCTCACAATTCATATTAAGTTACATAGTTGATAAACATATAAAGCTAGCCTGTTATTTTTGGCCTAAAAATAAATCTATTTTCTATTTGTGTTTGCAAATTGTTTTCCACTTAAATGGTTTGTGAACCCCGTAGAATAGTTATAAAAAAGTACCGACTTTGGTACAAATGTGACACTTTGAGCACTGTTGAGCGTAATCGTAATCACATCTGCTTGCCTATTGTACTCACGCACTCATAAGATATGTGTGTGACTTTCTGACAACTGTACCCCGTCGCACCCTTGCCGTTCCTGGTCGCCAAAGTTACTGCCATCTTGGAAACCATGTCAAATTGCATCTGAAGTCAGATAAGTGACATCGAACACCATTCCAGTGGTTATTTCGCGTAGTAAGAGATTTCCAAATTGTCTGTGTGCAGCATGAATGCCTAAATATCACTCTCGTTTTTGGAGATTAATGGGGATGGGCTGATAGATCAGGGCATTAATGAACTCTGTCCTTAACAAGAGTCGTTTAGATTACATTAGCATAACAGAGACTATCCTCACGACTCCAATGATCCAGCGATCTTACCGCATGCACGTCACGCTCCCGCACGCCATGCCTCGCTTTGATCCCTGCCCGTGTAACAGCAGTTGATGTGTTGCTGACAAATTGCATCAAAATTGTTTTTGAAGAGATTTATGAAACTAAACTGCATTTGGGCATTCTGCACTCGAACCTGGCTTATGAAAGCCTAGGCTACGTGTTTCACTGACTTTCATCTCCCATTCACTCCCTCTCTCTGTGGCTGACAGCTGTAGAATGGAGTGATTATCTGCAGCACCAGTGATTGAGTGCAAAAAAGCAGGAGCGCACGAGGGAAAGACAGCAAGAGGCAGAGATTGTGATAGAGATGTTTCAAGAACGCTAATAGGGAAGAGGGTAAATTCGGAAGCTTCATAAAGGACGACTACACGCTGTCTGTCTACATTCTGTTTTCTGAGAGATGCTCTTTCTCTGTTTGTTTGTCCCCTTCGTCCTCCTGGCGGCCATCAGAGCCCTGAACTAGTTCATTTCCAGCCAGATAATTACCTTAACCTTTGCACTCGTCTCTCACTTGATTGGGACCAGCTGGGTAGTGAACACATTCTCCTTTACTCTCTCTTCTTCACTCACACACACGCACACACACACACTAGACAAGGCCATTCTTGCTATTAACCTCAATCTGTAAGTGCCTCGCTACAGATTGGCTCAATCGTAAACACTTTAATTGTGTGTCCATGTCCCTTCATTTTCCAGTCAAACACTATAGCACGTTAAAGAAATATGAGATGCATATTTAAAATATAAATCTTATAATTATAGAGCCATGTCATTATAATTGAATGGCTTGATGTCTTTCGTGGAGCAAAAAAGGAAAAAATTTGCAGAATGAATTTGTCGGGTCCTTCTTAAAATATGAAGACACATTCTTTGACCTTTCAGACACAAAAAAGCCTTAAAATAGTGAAGAAACTGTTCTATAACTATATTAAAGGCATCATTGAATTAATAGTATAAGATGGCTCTGTATATTATTATTTATTTATTGATTTAGTCTAATCACTGGTGATTTTATATTAACACTCTCTCTCTCTATATATATATATACGTATATATATATATATGAAGAGTTCAGATGCAAAAGCCTCTAAATGCCATTTGAAATTTTCTTCTTTAATGATGATTTTTATCAAACTTGTATATTTAAGTTCAGTAATTTCACTTAAATAACAATTAATAGGTAATTATCATTGCCATTTAATTGAAATCACTGAACTTAAATATACAAGCTTGATAAAAATTATCATTCTTTAGAAGAAAATTTCAAATGGCATTTAGAGGCTTTTGCATCTGAACTCTTCATATATATATATATATATATATATATATATATATATCATAAAATAAAATTTGAAATAAAAAAAAATAAATATAATGGAATGATGAACAATAGCCAAGTTTTCTTTTTTTTATAATTTTGTTATTATGTTGATAAATACAAAGATTTTTTTTTTTTAATAATATGGTTATAAACAAAATTAAAGTGAATAGGGATCTCGGATGTTCAACGTCTTCTGAATTCATATGATAGATTTCTGTGAAGAACAAATTCAATTATTAAAGTTAATTATTTAGTTTTAATTGATGCATTGGCAAAATTTCGGTCATTGACAAAGTAAAGGAATGTATTTTAGACTCATATTTGAATATATTTTTTCTCCGTCGTCTGATATGTTTGATTTAAGATATGTTGGACCCTTTTGAACTTTAGTCGTGACAGCGTTCAGTCGTTTACTTCACAGACACGTGCCAATGAAGGCCGCGTAAGTCCACTTTGAATGTGCCGTTTGGGACAGAGCCAAAGTGAGAAGCAGGTCTTCCAGGAGACTAGGATGGTTTTAATCTCTCCCTTTACATATTCAAAGAGCACTTTCAATACTGGCCTGCTTTTACCTACAGTATGTGTGTCCAGCCACTCGTTTTCTCTCTGATCCCAGCCTTAATTAGTCTGCCGGTCTCACCCGTCAATCATTCCGAGCTGTCCGTGGAGACCGTCATTGAAAAGCAAAGGCAGAGGCAGCCATGATAGGAGGGCAGAACCTGGCATCCTTCTCTGAATTAATAAACAGTAAGTTTTAAAGGTGAAGTGTGTGATTTATATGCCACTAGCATAGGCAAACTGAGTCCCTAAAATCAAACCAAGTAGGTCTACAACAACTGGATAAATCTATACGTTGGCATTGGTTAGTATGTTCACTTTTAAGAGCCAGTGCGTATGTTCATTTACATGCAAGCAGCTCATGATTCAGTGTTTCAGTGTCAGTGAAAGACAGCTCTGACCAAACTAACTCCATTGGTTTGGCTGATGTTGCTTTGCTGTTTGTTTGAGGACTAAAACCAATCCAACATTGTTTTGATAGTGCTGCAGAGTGAGCTGAGTTTACACATTTCAGGGAAATTAGCCTATGAATTGGTTACTTATAGGTTTCTCTACATATTAAAGCAACACCAAGTAAGTTTTCCTCCGCAGTCGCCCTACAGGTTGGAAGCAGAATTGTCCATTACTGCTGTCATAAATAATTTAGCCTACCGCTCGTTTTGTATCTAGTACCGGCTTTGGAACGAACGATGTCCACAGACAAGGTAGAGTATGTTGCATGATTTCATGAAAGTATGATTTATTGCGACATCAGAAACAAAGAAAAACAAAATAATGACTATTGTAAAGCTTGACATAAGGCTAGTCAAATTTGTAGTAGAACTACAGAAACGCGAGCCGATCTGGCAATCTTACATAGCGTGGTTCTAGCAGATATATGATCGAAAAGTGAATCCAGAATTGCCTTTCACACTGAAACGATTTTGCAAACATTATTTTGTAAAATATCTTAGTGTTGCTTTAAGCTTGGATAGGAGAAAATATGCAACACATCACTTTTAAGAGTTAAAAGTTTAATGAGGGAATATTGTAAATGTTGCATGAGTTAGCTGATCTTGACTTGGGAGTCAGGAAAAAAGGTGCTACAGCATGAAGGTCAAAGAACATTTATATGCGAGAGCGGAAAGTCTGTGAAGAAGTTTTAAAAAAGATATGGGGTTTACTATTAACTTGTACTACCCAACGGGCCGGTAAGGGTAGTGCTGGTTCAGCACTTGTCTGCTTGTGTACTGAGCTGCCTGGCATTTTGTTTCTTAATGCAGAGAGAAGGAATAACACACTGGTGCTGCTTATGTTAACCGCAATACACACTCCTACTCACAACATGAGCATCAAATGCCTCCTTCCCCCCCTGTTCATACTCATGTTAATACAAGGTCAGCTCAGGTTGAGAAACCTAGAGTAATTTAGAGGAAATGTGTTTGGTTTGGCTCCAGATCAGAGCAGAATCAAGAAATAAAGGAAATGCCATCTGAGCCATGCCCTCTGTTGTAAATTCGAGGGATGAAGTGATACAGACACACACAAACACACTTACTCATTCTTGTTTTGAAGGGTGAGTGCTGGTCACATGACCAGGTCTCAGCAGGCAGAATGTTTTGGAAATATGTGCTTATTTTTGTGATGATGGATAAAACTAGATTTTCTGAACAATGTGAGTGTGTTTAGAGAACTTGTGGACAAGTTTAAACTTCAAGGGATAGGTCACCCATAAATAAAACTTCTGTAACTTTGTTGGTTCACAGCGATGTCATAGACGAACAATTTTGAGTTCACAAAAAGAACCTTTCTGGTATATATATATAAAAAAAATGTGTGCACTTTTTCCACTATAAAGAACCGGTTCTTCAGGAAAACATTGATTCCAATAAAAAACCGTAATTTCGGTGGAACTCGAAGATATTTTTTAAAAATGTGTCATTGGTTTCTCTTTTTTTCCATACAGTGAATTACTTTGGGATACAATGTTGGTTCAGTGTCATTTTTTGTTAATATAATTCTTTTGTTAATAAAAAAGTTAATATAATCATTTTATCCTAAAAGGTTTTAAACTTAAATACTTGAGCCTGAGAATGAGCTTACAAAATGTAAGCTTGCCTTACTAGCGACTGATGTTTGTGTGTGTTAACTTGCAAATGAAGGACTGTGTCATGAGGCACACTGCATTCTTTTGTGATCACATGGCTTGCTTAGTCAGAGCCGTGTGGCACACTCAGCACAAATATCAGGTCTGTACTGATTACTGGCATTTTCCAAAACTTCTTCCTCCCGTCACATTCCCGTCTAAAGTTGTACAGTCCAGACAATTTGCCCATGCGCTCTAAATCAGCAGCAAAGACACAGTTAACACCAGATGTAGTCACACACACACACACACACAAGCATGCACAATTTAACACACTCCCCCTACAGTAACGTCTAATCTCATTGCAAGCCCTGTGCACGCCTGAGCTCTGACAGACACTGCCCTGCCTCATATTGTGTCTCTGGAGCCCTGTCATTAAAGCCAATAAGAGCTGTAATATCCGCTAAACTCTTAGCATGATTTCTTTATGAGCTCTGGGCATAGGATCGAGGTGTCTGAGAGACTCCTATTTGCAATTTTTGCTGTGAAAGTATGTGCTTTGGCAATCTAAACACCATAGTCAGTTTTATGTGGAAGTTCACTCAAGAGGATTGTCACCATGTTTAGGCAAATAAGAACGAGTTCCTGTGGAATTCTTGGCAGGATTTGTATTGGAATATTGGGAATATTTTTTTTCCCCAACTACTTTTACAACCTCGAACTCATAAACAGCTAAAATTAGCTGAAGAATGTTCAGACACGGAACAACTGTGATTACATCTTCCTGTCTAACACAATAACTTTGCATGCCATGCTGGTTATCATAAGGGTTGTTTAAACAGGAAGGATGACTGGATTGTTTGGCCCACCTGCCATAATTCATTGAGCCTCCTTCTGTTATGCTGGAATCAGGCCGCCTTGTGATTCCTTTGACCATTTGACTTCCGCCCAGTTCTTTTTAGGACCTTATGAAGTGGTAAGGGGACGGATGAAAAGGAGAATGAAAGGAGATCAGGGGTGGAAGACAAGCCTCTTTAGAAATGCTTTTGCTTATATCGTCGTGTCAAATCGCGCTGCCATCGGCAACCCTTCTGAGGGAAGAGTTGAGAGGCCAGATCGATTTTTCTTTGAACTTAGTCTTTGTTGGTGAGACGTCTGACTAGTGCTTACTTCACTATATTATAATGATGCATACCAACGCAATTCTTGCAAAAAGATGCCAGTTTTCAAGTACGTTTTTATTTTTATTTTTTATTAGTGCGCCCTGCTGAGGCCCCTGCTGTTTGGTCAGAGACAAATAAGAGTGTCCGAGAGTGTTTTTAGAAATGTAATCTTTGTATTCATGTAGTGTTGAGAAATGTTTTTCAACTAATGGAAAATAATTTTCTCACACATAATTTTCTCTGCCACTGCCTCTACCAGTGCTACCACACTAGTGGCGAGACGGATCACAAAACTTGATTTAAGTTAATTTTATTTTGAAATGCGCTACTTTGGCTGGCTCTCATGTGATGTATATCTTTTTGTGTGTGTGTGTCTCTTCAAGAGATGGAGTGGAGGGCCCTGGCAGTGCTGTCCCTGCTGCTGTGTTTTGGCTCATCTTCCTGTGATGATATTCAAGACCAGTACGTGTCTCCAGCGGTCATCAACAATGTCGTTCAGGACCCTCAAACTGGACGAATCTACCTTGGTGCCGTAAATGGGATCTATCAGCTGAACTCTAAACTACAGCTGGAGATCAGTGCTGGAACAGGCCCTAAGAATGACAACCCACAGTGCACTCCACCGATCACTGCACAGTGCACTGATGCGAAGGAAACGGACAACATCAACAAACTCCTGCTGGTCAACTCCGCCAATGGCACCCTAGTTGTTTGCGGAAGCCTTTTCAGGGGCATCTGCTCTTTGGTAGACCTTCAGAGCGTGGACAAACCGGTGTACTACAGTGACACCAAAGGCGAGAAGACATACGTGGCCAGCACCGATGAGTCTGTTGCAGTGGTGGGGGTCATTTCTTATTTTATAGGTGATAATTCTAACAAAAACCTCAGCGTATTTCTAGTAGGGAAGGGCTACGGTGCCTCGGATAGCTCAAAACTCATCAGCACTCGGTTGCTGCAGGAGCATTTGGAAATGGATGTTTTTGAGAACATGGTTGAAGCTTCCACTGTGCAAGCTAGCTCTTTTGTCCAGCGCTACCTCCACGACTTTCGCCATGCATTCAAGGATAACGGTTACATCTACTTCCTGTTCTCACGCACTTCGGGCACCAGTGACAGCAGGAAGATCACGTTTATAGCACGCTTGTGCGAAAATGACCATCATTATTATTCTTACACCGAACTTCAGCTCAACTGCACCGCCAGTGTTGAACAACACGAGAACACTTACAACAAGGTCCAAGCGGCATATCTGGCCAAACCTGGCGAAGTTTTGGCTAGGAATATCAACTCTTCGAATCTCAACGATAAGGTTCTATTTGTTGTGTCTAGTGCAGATGAGGATGGTGGTCGATCAGCCTTGTGCATGTACCCCCTCAGCAGTATTAACAATAGGCTTGAGGAGGTGATTGAATCCTGCTACATAGGAGAAGTTCTGGAGGACAAGAAACCAAAGACCGTTTATTCACCCTACTCATCCAAGACAGATTTCAACTGCGGGAACCAAAGAAATGGTTTTGTGAGTTTTTGTGTTTCTTCGGCTCTGCTTCGGTGTTGTGTGGTCCTTTACAACCTTTTTGAATGCGCTGTGTATTTTCGCCCAACAGATGAATATGGTGAAGGAATATAAATGTGGTGCAGAGTTCCTGCCATCTCCACTAGCCAGTAGACCTGAGTATGCTCTGTCTGTCAAACCCATCTACACCCGAAATGACATGCTGACGGCTGTAGCTGTAGCGGTGGAGAATGAGCACACGGTGGCATTCTTGGGAACCGGTGGAGCAGATGTCTTAAAGGTGAGTCCCATTCCAGCGTCTGGTTTCTATTCTCTTTGAATTTCAGTCCTTGAGGTTTGACTGCTGTGATTGTCTGGCTTCGTGGTTCACGATATGGGCTGGTAACCAAAAGATTGTTGGTTTAAACCCAAGGATGGAGGATTTATGAGCTACAACCAATTAAGCAATGCACTTAACCCCAGGACTTGCTCTATCTCTACTACCCCTGTAATATAGTTTACATAAAAAAGTCAGTTTGGATAAAAGCATTTTTAATATGAATTAATTAATTGATTAACTTTTCATTTGCAGGTGCATCTTGATCCCAACCGCACTGACTTTTATCACAGGATTCAAGGGGAACGCGCAGAGGGTGGGGTGAACAAAAACCTCTTTTTTGATTCAACTTCCGATCACGTGTACATCACCACTGGCAGAAAGGTTTGTTTATGAACAGATTCACAACGCTTGTATTACAGTGAGTCAGCAGAGATCATCCACTGGTTAAAATAATAGAATAGTTTGAATAAGGTTGGTTTGCCAACCTTAATGAAAGGTTTTTTGAATGGAATGATAGAAAATACCGTATTAACTGTATATTTTTTGTGGGCAAACACCAATAGTTTCAGTTGCCCTATTGAGAGCTTATCTTAAGGGTGAAAAAGTTCCCCATGCAGAATTCACTTTTGTTCAATTTGGTCACGCAAATTTGCCACGTTGAGCTGCTTGGTTTGAAAATGGCTCCTGTGTGAGCAGTGCTTCATGTTTTGGTACAATACTGACTTTTTTGTCCATTGTGACCACAGCTTAACATTCTTAATGGAGAAGCAGAACCTTCAATCACAGATGTATCAGCTATTAGGCATACTAAATAAACAGATTTGCCTTTTAAATGTTGTCTTGCTTCTCTTTTGCGTAGATCACCAAAGTGCCAGTGCAGGCCTGTGAGCAGAAGAATGACTGTCACTCATGTGTGTCCCAACGGGACCCATATTGTGGCTGGTGTGTGTTGGAGGGCCGGTAAGTCTGTTAGATTCATTTCACTACCAAAAGCACAACATCATTTGGGCATTCTTGTCCAGTAAAAGATTGGACAAGTAATAACACTGCCACACTACAACAGAGTTTGATATTTCTACTGCCAAATAAAAGATCAATTTCTCATGTAACTTCCATCTATATTAAAGTATGGTTTCGAGCAGGAAACTGTTTAGAGATCTCTTTTTATATGAAAAAACCTCTCTCTCTATATATATATATATACCTATATAGTGCTATTACATACCTGTGTTCAGCCCAGTTAAAGCAAATTCCGTAGCTTATTACCCATGTCTGCTTTTCTCCTGCAGTTGTACAAGGAAGAAGGATTGTCGCATGGGAGATGCAGAAAATGCCTGGTTGTGGAGTCCAAAACAAACATGTGTAGCCATTCAGTCCTTTGAGCCCCCCAACATCAGCTGCAAGAAAACGCATAGGACCCCGGTACGAAAGCATAACACGTATACTCTGTGATACAGTCTGCCGTTATTTTAAACCCTAACCTCTTAAGGATTGGCTCAGAATTGAAATTTACTGGCTGTGACAGATCCAGTCTGTGAATCTAATCCTTTTTTCATGAGCTGATGTGATAAAGTTAGTAAACAATGGACCTAAAACTATTCATACCACATGAACGCACAGAGCACTCTTCGTGCTTTTCTAATATGTCTTAGAAGAAACTCAAATGGTCATGGTTGATCGAAGATGCTTCCTGTATTCCGTAATTAACTTCCTGGATCAGTTGTAATGAATAATGAATGACAGTATACTCCTGATTTGCTGAAATCAATATATATATATATTTTTTTCATTTTTCTTCAGTTGGATTCCTATACAGTCATGGAAAAACCTTGAAATGACAGAGAATTTTAAAATTGTGATTTTCATAACAGGAAAAGTTATGAAAATCATTAAATTTGTATAACGTGATTGAAAAAAAAATGTATAATGTTTATAATAATGTCACTTTTATATTATTTCTTATTATTATTAACAATATATTATGATTTTATAAATTATACTTCAATTATTATTATTACCTTTTTAATTTTATTTATTTATATTTAGCCCTAAATATTGAATATTTAAAAAGTGTCATCCAATAACCATAAACAACTAGAAAACACACAAATTCAGATATTTAACATATTTATATATTATTTATTATATGTTTACTCTTAAATCCATGTTTTCTGGTTGAAACTTGCAGGTGGAGATTAACATCCTCTCCCTCCCCAGTATCAACAGTCCTGACAGACTTATGTGTGAGTTTGGTGACTACAGAAGTGACGCTACTATGAAAGGCACACGGGTCATTTGTGATCTCCCGACCTCGGAGTTAATCCCACCCACACCTGAGACACTAGGTGGGAACTACCTGTTTGCCTTTAACTTAAATAATCTCTTACTATACTGCCTCCTTTACTTGCTGAACAAACAGATGGTGTTTGTCAAGCAGAATGCCTAAACATGCCGCCAGGCACGAGTCATTTTCATCTAATTTGGAGACAGATCAGATGAAAAAATCAAACTGAAGCTTAATCTATTACTTGTTGATGCTACAGTTAAATAACCTTTTATCAAGGCATGCTTTTCTTGAGAATCAAACTCATGACCTTGGCATTGAGAATTGTTCAGAATTGAAAGTTCAGAATTGTTCTTATGAATTACTCATACCTAAAAGCCCATTTGATTCCCATTTCCCATATGCATGCGTGTAGATTTTGTGGCAGTGCCAGTGAAAATCACAGTGAATGACGGAATTGAAGTGGCATCCGGTGCGTTTGAGTTCTACAACTGTGCAGCCGTGGTGAAAAGAACAGAGAATACTCCGTGAGTATCAGGCAGCTTTTTAAAAATGTATATTCCATTCAGGATTTCTTTCTAATCGGTCGGTTGTGTGTTGTGTTCTGCAGGTGCATCGCATGTGTGACCAGTAAGTGGGGCTGCCAGTGGAACATTCAAGATCACACATGCAGTGATAGTGTTGAGTCTGTCGAGGAAGATCTTATCATCAAACACTCTGAGGTGAGTCACGTTAGGATGATAGTTAATGAATGCATGTGTGTAAATTGATATGCCAGTTTGTGCATTAATATATGGTGAGTGATCATCTTCTGGTGACAAAACATGACTAATAATAGTTTTATATAATTTTCTTCCTTTTGTTTATTTTTGCAGGGTGACAGGTGTCCTCAGTTTGAGATCCCTAAACCTCTGCTTATTCCTGTTGGCATCAAAACTCCCATCCAATTTCAGGGCAAAAATCTAGAAAAATATTCGGTAAAGTGATAATGACCTGATGCCTGTGCATTATCCCACTGTTTAAATGGGTGCTTTCTAAATACCGTTAATAAATGAAAATGATAGATTGATCTAAGTTTTGTTAATTTATGAAATTCAAATATTTTGATAATTTCACATAATTCTAATTATTTTGATGTATTGTTCAAAAGTTCGGGTCGCTAAGATTTTTAAAGAAGTTTATTTGCTCTCAAAAGCTGCATATTTTTTTATAATTTTTTTAATAAAATTTTAATAAAATATTATTACTGGGTCAAATAACTGTTTATTTAACTTTTTATTTAATTATTGTTTTTTGATGTTATTAATGTTGAAAACAATTGTGCTGCTTGGAAAACATGGTACATTTTTGTCAGCATTCTTTGCTGTATAGAAAGTTACTTGAAATAGATCTCTCACTTTTTTTTTAATTCTTGCTGAATAAAAGTATTCATTTCTTTTAACAAATCATACTGAGCCCAAACTTTTAAACAAAATTGCATATACATAAATATGAAGTGAGATAAGAGATATTAATCTGTGCCCAAATATGTAGCACCCTCGACCCACCCACAATTAATCACAATGTTATTTTTTTATTACTTTGCCTGCCCAACCCTCATATTACCCACAGTGTCTGCGAATATAATTGCGTTCCTCGCATCACTACCATGGACTTTAGTCAACAATAAATAGACTTTTTTTTTATCACAGAACATTATGATTTTTATATATATATATATATATATATATATATATAGTAAAATTTCTTCTTAAAGAGTCTACATGAACAGCATTACATTTTCTCCATTTCTCACAGGGCAAAACCTTTCAGATTGGCTCTGAGCTCATGAAACAGGTGGCCGAGGTGACTGTGGTGTCTGAGGGGTCAACGTACAAATTTGAGGGATATGAGGTCAGTACTCTCCACTCGTATTCCTCCTCCTATTATGTCTCCCTCACTTTTCCTCCCTTCTCCTCTGTTCACACATTGATTTGTTTCTGAAGTTTGAGCACCAGCCAATATGGCATTTATAGACTCAGTCCTATGTGGGCGTAGCAACCACATGGTGATCAGGTTCTCAAACACATAAGGGGAGATTTTGTTGCGGCACACAGTTGTTCCAGATACAGTGATGTGTTTGTCTGAATCTGTTTGCATGTTTAATGACACCATTCTGCTGTTTTATGCCAGTTCGCATATGACAAAGAGCCAGAGGTCAATGTGACGTTCTACATAAAGGATAAGGACACAGAGCGGATGATTGACAGCACCCTCAGAGGTATATTTAAATGAGTTTGTTTCATTTAATAGTTGTTAGAGGCACGAAAACTCCTGAAACGGCATTCATCCATTAAACATGGATCTTCAATATCTGGAAAGGTTGGATAAACATATCTGATGAACGACTTAAAATAAGCAGATTTACATTTCTATCTTGGAAACTGATCGCATAAGTCTTGTTTTTATATCTAGGGATGGTTTAGACAATTTTAGCAGATGAGCACTTTGAAAATGCCATCTTTCAGATTAAAAACAAATGTACTTCGAAAAGTTTTTAATTTATGGGTGAACTAATTTAAAGTGCCCCTATTGTGCTATTTTAAAGTTTCCTAATTTTGTTTACATGCATCCACGATCAAAAAAGTTATTTTCTTATAATATACGTTGCATCATCGCCTCTTTGAATAATATATCTATAATCTGAATTTTATAATCTGAATCTATATCTGAATTTTAGCTCCATAGGTTTCCGGAGACTTGTATACACAGTGATACAAACAGTAACGGTGACATCAGTTTTACCCTTTCAATTAGATCCCAATAGCATTTATTGTGCACTACATTGCATGAATAAGCATAATAGGTGCTCTTTAAAGTAGTTTGTAGCTAGCACATGTGCTTTTTTTATCTGAAATATGTCATTTTCAGTCCTCATCTGCTAAACATGTCTACACATGAACTAGCCTATCCCTTTAAGCTACAGTCAAATTACACTTTATGAAAATGAAGTGAGCTATGCTACTATGTATTAATCAAATGTAACCAACTAATATTTTTTTTTTAATAAATATGTCTGTCAGCAGCTCAGATGTCAGCTACATATTCTGAGCATTGTTTGTCAGCCACAAAAACAGTGAGAACCTCAGTTTGACAATTTGGTGATAGCATCAAACTTGAATACATATATTTGTGCTAAATGTGACTAATAAATCACCACATACGACAATAAACAGTCTCATTTGCATAACTCATAATTTCTGAAAGCATACTGATAAACAGCAGTGTTTAATGGAATGTTTATTCCTCTACTAAACAAAAAGTCTAAGGAACAATTTTGAGCCTTATTCTGTTGAAGATGATGAATTTGGTGTCAGTGTTGTTTTGTTTCCTCTATTTTTCTTTCCAGTGGTGCTCTACAATTGTTCAGTAAGACGGGAGGACTGCAGTCTGTGTAAGAACGCTGACCCGAAGTATAACTGCGTGTGGTGCGACACCCCAAAATCCTGCATCTACAGAAGCCTGTGTAACACGGAGATGCAGCAGTGTCCACCTCCAAAGATCACTGATGTGAGGACCGGTGGTCTTGTTTTTCTCTTTATTTTAAACTTTGCTAACGCTAGGAATGCATACAATTCATTGTCGCACTTCAAACTGAACTCAAAATGCATCAAAGAATATCTCATTGGCGTGACGTCAGCGATTACAAATCGCCATTCCCGGTTCAAATGCAGTTCATAAATTTCCACTCTTCATCTTCTCTAGAAAACCCCATTCCTTTTCATCGTCTTCTCGATTTTTCATGCCTAAATGATAAATAGATGGCTGCTCTGGTAGTCGCAATCTCAGACTCTCACTTAAGTGTTTGTTGAATTCATCTGAGACTCTAATGATCGTGCCGCCTGTGCCTGATGGTGTTTTATTATTTGTCATCTGGCAAACGATTTTCTCCGAAGCAGCTGTATCACTCAAGGGCTCAGTGGTTATGGGTAATCTTTGTGACTCTAGTTTACGGGTTTGAGTGTTATAGGTCTCTTAATTTTGTTGTTCTACTTTCATTCCAGATTGTTCCCCGGTATGGGCCGATGAATGGACAGATCTCTGTTACAATAAAAGGCTCTAACTTGGGCATCAAGCAGGAGGACATTAAAAGAATCACTGTGGCTGGAGTGCCATGTACACATCAGCCGGAGAGATACTCGGTCTCTACCAGGTACTGCATGAACACCATCTTAGATGAATAAGCATTGATTATAATAGAGCATTTAAAATGCATCCATCTTGTATATGTAAGTTACAAATAGCTGTTTAGCTTATACTTTTGGTGTACCCTTGTGTTTCAGTGTTGTATGTGAGATCGGGACTTTCCCCGCACTACCCCCTCTAGACCTCCCGAATGCACCCAGCCTGTTCGGGCCAGTGGAAGTGGAAGTGGAAGGGGGGAGAGTAGGACAGTCGAAAGTGTTATTCACTTACAGGGTAACTGCTTTCTCTGTAATGAAGCCTTTGTGGCCTCATAAGATTGTTTCTAATTTCTAAGATTGTAATCTTAATTCTAATTTATTGCACCCCTGAAATAACTAGTTTAGACTAGCAGGAATCCCCTCGATTATCCCATGAAGCAGCATTGTTGTGCTATTAACCAGCAAAATGGAGTTTGTGAAGATGGTTGACCAAAGAAATCTTGCAGCTTAAAGTTGCATTTGTTAATAAATGATCCAGTCCAAGGTCAAAATAGAGCAGAATATTCAGTTTCAGAAAATAAGTCAGAAAGTAAAATGGGTTTAGATTTTTTTTTGTTTGTTTTCCAAAGTTGCATTTGTTTAATCAAAAAACAGTAAATAATATTGCAATTTAAAGTAACCGTTTCCTATTTTTATGTGTGTGTGTGTGTATGTATGTATATATAATCTATCTCAAAATTAATATATATTTTGATATTTAAATATGAATATACGCAAATAAATTACATTTGTATATATATATATATATATATATATAATCTAATTTATTTGCATATATTTATATTTAAATATACATATATAAATTATAAATAATATTATATAATAATTATAAATATATATATATATATATATATAAATTAATTTATTTGCTAATTTATTTTATTCATGGTAATGCTGAATTTTCATTAGTCTTCAGTGTCACGTGATCCTTCAGAAATCTTCCTTATATGCTGATTTGGAATTTTTTTTACTCATTATTATCGATGTTGAAAACATCAAATCAGAGAGCTGTAAGTGAGCAAATGTTAACAGAAGGAGTTTTCTTCCCATCTTCAAGGATCCTGTCCCCTTGGCTGTGTCCCCCTCTAAAGGCCCAGCTGCTGGAGGAACCATCATCACTATCATAGGACAGGACTTGGAGACGGCTAGTAAAGATGACATCAGCATAACAGTGGACCGAGAGCCTTGTGAAGTGTGAGTAACAAGCAAGTAGTTGATTTCTGGAAGATTTGGATCTTTTTCCAATGCTGATTGTGCCTCTATTTTCAAACAGGTTGACATTTGGCCCAGAAATCACCTGCAAAACAGGCCCATATAGAGGACAGAAAATTCCTTCAGATAAGTTGCCTGTTATTGTGAAGTACGGCAAGGACACTTCCAAAGAAGTCATTGGTTTCGAATACTCAACAAATCCCAAAGTTACAGACTACTTCCCACAGGCCAGCTTTGTTTGGTAAGTCCGTTCTTAATCATTTCGCTACTAGGCCTTTCTAACATTGAATGTCATAGCTTTGGAAATCTGATCACAAATAAGACGTCAACAGGGGTGGGTCCAGAGGTGAGAATAATTGGCTGTGTATGTTTTTGTGTGTGTGTGTTTTCAGCGGAGGCCGTAAGATCTTGGTTATGGGATCTGGATTTGATCAGGTGCAAAGAGCCACCATGCGAGTGCTGCCCTCTTCTGACGAGCTCAATCTCAACTCTGGCGACATAGAGGTGTGTCTCATGTTTGTCATGATGCTTTTGTACCAATCTGTGGTCAAGTTAGTGGGCTTTTACAATAAACAAGGTTGTAATTCGAACTGAAGCAAATTCCATAACGGAAAAGTTCACCTAAAAATTCAAAGATGTCACCGTTTACTTTTATGTCATTTCAAACCTGTTGGATGCAGCGTTGTTATTGTTAACTAAAACTAAAACGATAAATAGGGGAGAGCGGGGCACAATGCAACACTTTTTGACTTTGTCAATCTACTTAGGGTTTAGATAAATTTTTTTTTCCTCACATTAATTTACAACATGTCTAGTACAATTATGTGGTTTTGTTTTATTAATACAGTGTATACTTTTTTCTTGATTTACCCTGAAAGTGAAACGATTCACCCGGAAGTGAAATGTGACAACATGCCCCATAGGTGGGGTACATTGTAACATGTGAGGGGCACATTGTATGACAACAAACACACCGGAAAACACAGCTATACAGCTTAGTTCAAAACAAAATAATAATTAATGAATTCTGAACATTGACTCTCAGTCTTTATTTACATGTATCTCTTGTTTTCTTAATTGAATTCATAAAAGTATTGAATATAATAGCATATTTCTAATAGGGGCACATTGTAACGCAGTGTATGCAGAACATGACCCAACTGCACAATAAATCAAATAAATCAAAATAAAAGCTAAATCAAAATATTAAGAAATAATATAATAGTAAAAGGCAAAGAGGTATTTTTATGTTGTTGGTAGTGACCACATGTTCTAAAAAGAATAAAAATCACAATAAACGTCTTAAATTTGAGGAACTTAAATTTCAGTTATCGTTTATTGAAAGTTTAATATTACGAGACCTGAATAAGTTACTTGTGCTTTCCTATTTTTGTTCTGTCAGATGTTATTGATTGGCTCTTAAGAAATGCCAGCATTTCATTTTCGTGCAATTTCCTTTTGATCAAATGTCTGGCTGTCATAACCCATTGCTTGGTTCCAAGCTGAAGAGTTCCCTTTCCTCTCTCACTCTCCTCTGTCTGCATCTTCTCTGTCTCCCTCCTCTTATTGTTAATAAGCAACATTCATCACGCAGCTGACACCATGCGGTCTCATTTCTTTTTTAGTGCGCAGACATTTGTGAAATGTGTTTTATGCAGAGATAAACTGACTTGTTTTCTTTCCTGCAGTTCGTTCAAGAAGTTAGCCGCAAGAACGAATCCGTACTGGAGTTCCTCTCTCCGGATGTGAACAAGACATATGTGAACCTTTCCTTAAGAACAGTCATCCAGCTGGACAACGTGGTGGAGAACTTGACTAATTTTGTTTACCATCTAGACCCCACGTTCGAATTTTTGGCCGAAAAAGCGATCACGGAAAGCAGCATCATCAATGTTAATGTAAGTATTTTTGCTAACAGCAAGATTTTACAGTAAAGATATTATAAGGGGGGTTTGTTTCAGTTACTGCTGATTGTGCTTTCAAAAAAAAAAATCACTGCTTCATTGCTTTTTTGTTACAGGGTCGTGGTTTTTCCAAAGCCATGACTGCCAGAGAGGCCCAGGCGTTTGTGGGCGATGAGCCGTGCGTGGTGACAATCCTAGATGATGAAAAGTTGTTCCTCGTGGCCCCCTCCAGCCCTCCTAAATCCACCTCCAAACGCCATCGCAGAGACACCAGCTCAGAGGCCATGGAGCTGCTGGTTAGAGACTATTCTCCTCAGGTTTTAATCACAGTTGTTCTGACCAATTTTACCCTGTGTTCAAAATCTCTCGTCTTTTTCAGATCAAATTCGGAAAAGGCGAGTGGAAAGTCGGATCTGTACGCTTTGAGAGGAAATATGAGGTTCCTCTTTACATCATCATTCCTGCTGTCCTCATTCCCATGGTCCTCTTCATTGCAGCGTCGGTCTATTGCTACAGGTAACAAACCTCAGAGTGCACCAGACTGTAATAATGTGAACTTAATAACTTCGATTTCAAAGATGTGGTCTAGTGAGTGGTCTAGTTTTCTCTATATATGGTCTCATTCCCTCCATTTCTCTCTATCATTTCTGTCTAATAACAAATAAAGAAGTCAACAAAAAAGAACTAATTAAATTTAAAAAAAAAAATCATCATTACAAATTAAAATTCACTTAGATTTTTAACAGCAAATAGACATTACCTGGATTTCCTATGCTCATGCTCAAGTGCCATTAAAATTAAAAGGTAGTGTATTTAAATGTATTAATAAGTAAATTAAATTAAGATTAGATTAAAAAAAAGCAAACAATAAATTCATAAACAGTTTTAGAATTACATGTTTTCTCTCTTCTTTTAATAAAAAATGAAGTCATATGCATAAGTCATAATTAGTAGTAAATGAGATTAAAAGTAATGTTTGCATGTGTGCAGGAGGAAAAGCCAGCAGGCAGAACGAGAGTACGAGAAGATCAAAAATCAGCTGGCGAATTTAGAAGAGAGTGTCCGAGATCGCTGTAAAAAAGAGTTCACGGGTAAGATCTCAGGAGTTTATCATCTTATAATCAAATGAAATAAGTCTTTTTGTCTTGGGATGAACAAACTTTAAATTGCATGTGCTTTTCTGACTTCTTTTGTTTGTTTTATTGCTTGTCACTTCAGCAAATATTTGCTTTTTTGCAGAACAAAGATGAGTTTTTGTTATTCTGAAAGCATCAACTGTCTGTTTCTCTCAGATCTTATGATAGAGATGGAGGACCACACTAGTGATCTGAGCGAAGCTCGAATCCCATTCCTGGACTACAAGAACTACACCAACCGCGTTTTCTTCCTGCCCTCCAAAGATGGAGCCAACGATGTCATGATCACTGGCAAGCTGGATATCCCAGAATCCCGCAGACCCATTGTAGACCAGGCTCTCAACCAGTTCTCCAATCTCCTGAACAGCAAAACCTTCCTAATCAACGTGAGACCTCAACTTCATTTCCAGACTACACCCTGATGACATATTGAAATGTGTTTTCTGCTCTGCTGACATGTCTGTGTGCTCCTGGATTCGATGTATTAGCTGACTTGTGTACTGTATCTGTGTGCTGTAGTTCATTCGTACCCTGGAGGGCCGGCAGGAGTTCAATGCCAGGAATAAGGTTTACTTTGCCTCCCTGTTGACGGTGGCGCTGCATGGCAAGCTGGAGTACTACACGGATATCATGAGAACCCTCTTGCTGGAGCTCATGGAGGAATACGTCCACAGCAAGAACCCCAAACTCATGCTCCGCAGGTCAGACTCAGAACCAACCTCAAATCATATTCATGTGTCCATAATTATCACTTTAAATATTGTTGTGCTGTCTTTCTGCAATTAATTGAACTCAGTGATGAATGACTTTAGACTAGTATATCATAGACTTGGCCCTTTTAATTTGTACGAGTAAACAATCTTAGTAGGGAGTCCCTGATTCAATTTGATTCCAATTCACAAGCTCGTCCGTCATTCAGTTTGATTCCTATTTGATTCAATTTGATTCAGATTTATTTAGGTATACATCAGTTCTGTTGTTCATTTTTCATATATATTCTTCCATATAATACAGGGCAGCGTTTTACACTGGCAGCGTGTCTTTTTGAACCATTCATTAAATGAAACGGGTCATTTGTTTGTGAATCGTTCTACACTGGTATTTTTTTTTTGTTTTTTTTTTGTGTACACTGAAAAGCGACACTTAGAAATGTACGTTCTTGGGATTTTTAACCATCAATATCAGGATTGTTCAAATGAAGATCATAATTTATCCGAATGCAAGATAACAAAGCTTTTTTTTTTCCCCCGAAATTGACTGTACTGGCATGATATCGTCGGTCTGTGTTTCCTGTTTAGATCTGAGACCGTTGTGGAGAGGATGTTGTGTAACTGGATGTCCATATGTCTGTACCAGTTCCTGAAGGTAAACAATTTTGCTACAAATAGAAATCGCAGCAATTGTTTTGTGATTATGGAGGCTGACTAATGTGTTCTTGCAGGACTCAGCCGGTGAGCCACTCTATAAGCTCTTTAAGGCCATTAAACACCAGGTGGAAAAAGGTCCAGTTGATGCCAAGATGAAGAAAGCAAAATACACTCTAAACGACACAGGACTTCTGGGGGATGATGTGGAGTACAGTATTTTGGTGAGTACTTGTAGTATTTTCTCATTTCCAGTAGGACAGTGTAATTTCTGATGATGGAATTACCTGGAAAACATATTTTAGCAACCACTCTTGTTTCTGAAGTGTGTGGCATGCCTGTTTACTCCTAATATGTCTACAAAGGTGGTTTCTTAGCAGAAACGGTCAGTAAGGGACCCGTTTAATGGAAAGCTTGTTAATACAGAATCAGTCTCAGGAAAGCGGAGACCATGTTAGTGTGTCCATCATTGTTCTCCTAACACCATTTCATTGGCCAGCAGTGATTGTGTAATCTCATTCTCGACCGTAAAACTGCTCCTCTGGGACTGAACAGCCATTATCCGCTGGAGGAAACGGTTATTGGGCGATATTGGAAAACAAACAAAAACGATACTTATTTTGTTAGCGGATTACAACCAAGATTTTAGCCCAAGTAATTGACTAGTGATTTTATCTGTTTGTGTATATGATGACCTTTGTACACTTGATGGTACCAGTATACTGAAGCCTATTTGAACTTTTTAGACCCTGCAGGTACTGGTTCACGGTGAGGGTCCCGACGTGACCCCTGTCAAAGTCCTGAACTGTGACAGCATCTCCCAGGTGAAGGAGAAAATCATCGAGCAGGTGTACAGGAATCTGCCCTACTCCCAGAGACCCACGGTGGACAGCGTCGCACTCGGTTAGACCTCGCATACATTTGAATTTCATTACTACCCAGCACTTATGATTCATTACAGCAGGGACATTTCCAAAACCTCGAAACTTTATGAAAGTAACACGCATAAATAGCTCTCTTTATTAACAACGTGCTGCATTTAAAGGAATTGGAGGAAGACACGCTTAATCCCGGCTCTGAACAGGTAGCGGTTTGATAAATGGTGGGATTTTGTGCATGTCGGTCTGCACTCCTGCAGTTCTTAATGAGTTGTTCTTCCAAATGTGCTGAATTGTTAAAGCCGATGTCTCGCATCATCCATCAGACAGACAAATCTGGTTAAAAAGAAGTAGTGTGGGAAAAACCAGCTCAAGTTGTCAAGTGTAATTCGTGCCAAGTTTGTTGTTTTTTTCCCCCCATCATACCGTGTTGTAAGACGTTACTTCCTCTTCTTGCCACAGAGTGGCGCCCTGGCTCTACAGGGCAGATCCTGTCTGATCTGGACTTGACATCACAGAAAGAGGGAAAGTGGAAACGAATCAACACACTGGCCCATTACAATGTGAGTGTTTGCATAAGTGCTTTGTCAGAAACTGAAAAATTATGGCTCTCTTATGTTTCTCGCTGATTAATGTTGTCTTGAAGAGCACGCCACTGTGCTATAATTGTCAGTCTATTAAAATGATTTGATTTGTGATTAACTCTTTTTTTTTGGTAGTTATTTATTTTATTACAGGCCTTATATTTAATTGTTTTATTTTGTATTGTATAGTGATATTCTGTATTATTTAACATCATACAATACCACTATATATTTACAATACTATTATAAAATATTGTATTTTATTATACAAATATTTTATTATTTTCCACATATAAATATTCATAGTAATTATTATTATATTATTACTATTTAAAAAAAAAAAAAAAGAAGTTCTCTCTGCTTGCCAATCTTTATGTCTTATTTATTAAAAGGTAAAACAATTAACTACATTTTTAATTAATGAGATGTAAAAAGAAGTTAATTTTGAAAATATGCTTCCAATTGTATTTCTTGTTAATTAAAACTACTGTATATTGTATCCTGTGTGTGTGTTTGTGTTAGGTGAGGGATTGTGCCACCCTTGTCTTGTCTAGAGTTCTGCACACCCAGCAGTCTTTCGACCAGAATCAAGACAACCACGAAGAAAGTTAGTGACTTTGAAGTGTATTAAAGTCTTTAACTTCTACCAATTGTGTTGTAATGACACCAGTGCATTGCTTCTTATTGATCCCCTTAATAGTCTAAAACATATTGACAGTCCTTATTGATGGAGAAAGACTGAATGAATGAAATCTGCTGGTGCACTAAATGAACAGTAAAGTAGAACTGAATCCAAGCTAATGGAGCGAATAAGTGTTTAAAATAACTGTTCTCCACACAGGAAGAGCAATCAGTCCTTCAATTGCTCTTGTTTTATGTTGAACAGGAAATGCTTTGCTGGAGGACGATAAGGTATTTCACCTGGTGAGACCAGCGGATGAGCTTGACGAAGTGAAATCAAAGAGAGGGAGTATGAAAGACAAGGCCACGACGAAAGCCATCACTGAGATTTACCTGACCAGACTGCTCTCAATGAAGGTGGATTAGACTGAATATTTGCTTGTACATTTGAACATTTCATTCACATTTAGACTTGAATTTAATTGGAAACGACTGAGGTGAGTTGGCAAGCAATGTGCTGTGTTTTTGTTACAGGGCACACTGCAGCAGTTTGTGGATGATTTCTTCCGCAGTGTGTTGTGTCCCGGGACAGTGGTTCCACCTGCGGTCAAGTATTTCTTTGACTTCTTGGATGAACAAGCTCTAAAACATGACAACGTTGATGAGGAGACCATCCACATTTGGAAGACCAACAGGTATGAAACACTGTTAACACTAAAACACTTACTTTCTTCAGGAGTTTCAGTGAGACCTTTTTTCAAAATGTAGGCCCTATGTATTTTTAAATAATTCATGGTAAATTAACATATTATTATTTTATGTTAAACATTGTATTTAAAATATATATGTTTTAGTATATAGTATAAAAAATGTATTTTATAATCACAAATGTAAATTCCCTGCATTATATTATATAACATTATATTATGCTATGTTATATATTTAAATGTATTATTTTTATATAATAACAATCGATTGTCAATTCATTGAACATTATGCTGGCTGTGAGGTCTTGCGATTTAAAAAATAAATTTCACATTTAATTAAAAGTGCTCTGCCGAACATTTGGGATAAATTACAGTACGTTTCCATTTGTAGCTTGACACTTGTTCACATACAACTAACCACGAAATTTCAGTTCTTACAAGAACAAACACTCTTAAGAGATTTGAAAACTCTGGAGGGAAATGATCCAAACCCTTTTTAACTTGGCAGATTAAATTATCTGGGCTTTGTTAAGCCTTGATAAAAGAATTCACAGTGTGTCTTGTTGGATGAGCAGAGAGATTGACAGGTTAGGTCTGCATCAGTGTCCCCAAAGTACTTTTTTTTTTTTCTGTTGCTCCCCCTTTCTCATCCACTGCAGCTCATTAAATTAGCTTTCTCATTATTATTTTGCAGAAGAACAGTGACTGCTGGGTAAGTCACGAACAAGGTTTTGATTTATTTTCAAGGGTTTGTTCAAGTCAAGGCCAACGTGACCCTGGTATTGACTCAGTATGGATTGCCCAGTTCCTCTGGGACGCTGTTATAATAAAATCTCATTCCAAAAACTCTGAGATACAGTAACTTTTTTTCTAACAAATGATGGTCTTTAATTAAATGAGGAGGTGCTGATACAGGCACTAGTTCAAGGGATTAAAAACAGCTCTGGAGGAATGAAGATAAAGCTATTACAATTCTTTAAACAAAAAAACAATGCCTTAGATCAAATAAAATGGCATTTCTATTCAGTAGAGGGTTTGTTGTGGTTGTCTTCATTAAGCTAGATTGATTGGTACTCCGAGCTTAATTTGACAGGTAGACTTTAGATGAAAACCTTGGTATGTCTATCAAGGTTTTTTTAGTTTTACTGGCAAATCTGGGTACTTTTTTATACTAATATTTTACCATAATTGTGCCATAAGTTTCAAAAACAATGTACTTATATATATATATTGTACTTACATGTGTATATATATATATATATATATATATATATATTGTCCTTGCAAGTAATTTAATAAGAATTTATGTTCAAAGAAATTGATGTATCGGCTGTGTGTGTGTATTTCTGCAGTTTGCCTCTACGGTTCTGGGTGAACATTTTGAAAAACCCTCACTTCATGTTTGACGTTCATGTGACAGAAGTGGTAGACGCTTCTCTGTCTGTCATCGCCCAGACCTTTATGGATGCCTGCACCAAGACTGAACACAAACTTACCCGGGTGAGCAGCAATGTTTGAAGATGTACTTTATCAATCCTATAATGTCGTCTTGGCTTTTTGTCTCATGTTCCGTTTCTTGATCTCTCTTGCACAGGAGTCCCCCAGCAACAAACTACTTTATGCAAAGGAAATCTCCACTTATAAGAAGATGGTTGATGAGTAAGTTTATATTCTGTTTGAAAGTTTGTTCTTATTTAATCACAGAAACGTAACCATGTTCTCTTTGCGCTTCAGTTATTACAAAGGCGTCCGGCAGATGGTTCCAGTCAGTGACCAAGACATGAACACGCACCTTGCGGAGATTTCACGTGTACGTTTATTTAACTCTTTTTTTTTATTGTCTATTGTTTTTTTTTTATTATTGTTTTTTTGTATTATTATTTTTTGTCATTTTTATTAATTTAATTTCTATTGGATTTTGTTATATTCTGTAATTTTATTATTTTTATTATTTTCTGCTTTCATTTTTATTATATGTAATTGTATTTTATCCATTTTATATTTAATTGAATTTTGTTTTTTCTTTCATTATTTTATATTTGTATTTATATATTTGTTTTGTCTTTATTTATATATATATATATATATATATATATATATATATATCCCATTCATTTTTTTTATTTCAAATTTTTTTCATTAATTTATTTAATTTAATTTAATGTATTTATTTTGTGTAATTTTATATTTAATTTTAAAATAACAGATTTGACTCTTTATCCTTCTCCAGTCTCACACAGATAAGTTAAACACCCAGGTTGCATTGCACCAACTTTACCAGTATGCCAGCAAGTACTATGACGGGGTAGGTGTTATTACACATCAGAGTATGTGAGTGAGGCGACGGTCATACTCTGCTACACATATTTCTTGCTTGAGATCAATGATTAAAACCACACAAATATCTGATTCTTTCTCGCCATGCCTTCCGTAGATTATCTCGTCGCTGGAGGAGGACCCTGCCGCCCAGAGCAAACAGCTGACCCTCAGACTGCAGCAGATCGCCGCTGCGTTGGAGAATAAAGTGACCGACCTTTAGTGTCAGGAGCCCAGACTTGCGATAGGAGACGGAAGTGCCACTAAATCCAAGACGCAGCTCAATTTAATGGGCTCAAATATAAGAACATCCCTTCTGGAGGACTCTGGTTGATGGGAGCCTCTGCTCCGGCGAGTGAAAGATAAAGTGAGGTGGAACACAGACTATTTGCGGACCCTTCCTTTCCTCAAGGCTTTCAGCTTTGCTCTTGATTCAGCGTGACGAATATAAACTCTGAGCTGAGGGGAACGTCAACTCACTATGGTACTTCTCAGATCAGCACCTGCACAATGAAAGTCCAGCATTTTTTTTTTTTTTTTTTTTTTGTTCTTCTATGCCAATAATCAGATGTTCGGTATAATCTTCCTGTGTAGATGAAATAAAATAGTATTATATGTAAATATATTTTTACACTTAAGGCAGCGAGAGAGAGGCTTTAGACGAAACAAATCGAGGATTGTTTCTGTGGAAGAGCACCATTTGGTTTCCCTGTGTATTTTAAGTGCCACTTTCATTTCTGTGCAGTGATCGTCATATCCTGTGGGTTCTTTGACGCCATTGGCTCACGGTTCTGTTTGTGGTAGCACTATCGATTTGTATTGGTGTCCGTGATGCTGATGTGCTTATTTTGTCCCTCCCAATAACTTTTTATTGTATTTTACTGGTTATTGCGTACAATAATGTCATTGAGTCAATTTCCAATTTAGACAATGTTCAAAAGAACAGGGCCATTTTTGCAGAGCGATTGTCCAAGTCTCAAAAACACAGCAAGCGCATTTGATCCATGACACTCAGAACAAAGGCCAAGGAAGCTTTAATCTACCGTCCCTTTGGTGTCTAATCCAGCAGTTACTTTTTTATGTTTTTTTACCCTCTTTGCTTTTATATATGTGCACTTCGACTTCGGCTTGCCTTATTTTATGACACAATTATGATTTTGTATTTTAAATCAACAATACAAGACCGATTCTATTAAGGAGGTTTACATTGCTGGTTGCCTTTCTTTGAAAGAAGTGCAACACTCGAATAGTAGAGAAATGTCTTTGAATGTGATTACGAAAAAACGTGATTTTTTTTCAGCATTTGTTTGGACCGAGCGACTCGTATGGCAATTAGATCATGATATCATAAAATGAATTGAATTCAGTTTATTGGTACGGTTTTATTTTGGAAAAAACGTTTTCTTTTAAAAAAATGATACATTTTTATTTTATTTGGAGCTTACCAAAGTTTTTTTTTTTTCCGCAGCTGTCCGGAACCATCTAATGCATCTGTTGTTTTATATCTATCAAATTATTTAGTTTAAAGTGTGATTTAATTGATAAAAATTTATATAGTTGATAAAAAATATATAAAATGGTAAAGCAGCTGATGGTAATCTTAATCTGTCATCCGACTGAATTTTTTTTTTTTTTTTTTTTTTGTAATTTGTGAATGGTACGATTTTCCCTGTATATTCTGACTCAATTGTGCCAAGCACTGCACCCTCTTAATGACTAAAGAATAATGTGGACTGTATTGTTTAGTCACAAACTTTACTTGTGGGAGTGACTCATGTTGCCTTTTGGTAGGCGGTGACAGTCACTCTGCAGCCAATCAGAGGCTGGCACTGCCCATTCTGAGCATGATGGACACAACAGGAAATGCCTTTGAACTGTAAATATAGCCAGACTGCCAAGATTTCACATACTTTTCTCCTTTTTCTCGCTCCTCCTGCCAGTTCTCCTGTGTTGTCTAGCTACCGTGTCAATGGCTTACTGTAAAGCTTCTTGTTTGCCTTTCTTTACCAGGTAGTGCCTTACAAATACGAGTAATAATGATCAGTTGTGTGGTGATTGTGTCTGCATTAAAAATTGCAATAGGGACCTTAGTTTTGTTTCTCTGTTTTTGTACAATAACTGTTCACTACCTCTTTAAATGTGCATGTTGGCCTATTAAATTGTGTTATACACTAATATTTTCTAATATATCCCTGGTCTGAAATCTGAACGCACTTGCAAGCATCCCGATGATGATCCTGCAACTTGAAACATCTTGATAGATGGCGTCAGAGATGAGGTAAGAATCAGGCGATAATTTTTCTTCATTTGTTTTAATGATCAGTCAATTTAAACAGTCATTTTATTGTTATGGTTGGTAAAACCCATTAATACTAACTAGTAATGAATAGTCCTTATTAAAGCAGAAGTTTGTTTAGTGGTCCACACACTAATAAATGTTTGCTTTCAAGCAATATAGACAGCTGATGGGTCCTTTAAAACAATCAAGACCAAATTTAGAGGCGTTAAGATCAATGAGTCAAGTCCAATAGTGCATTTTAAATCATCTTCTGTCTAGAGACCGATACTAAAGGGAAAAATAATGTACTGGTAGATCTGATGTATGTAGATTAGAAAGCCATCACATTAAACTTACTGCAGAGTGACTGTAAATGGTTTGTACTGTATTATGTCAAGCCATTACTGTCAGTGTTAATGTGTTGGATGTGCTTTCCAGGAAATTAATGCACCCCAGTCTGAAATAAATTACAGCATGAATTTATTATTTAATTTCACACCGGCGTTGTTTTTGTGAACTGAAATTGGTTAAAATGTTTTTTTTTTCAAATATAGCTGAAATAAAATGAAAAGCTAATAAAAAAAGTTCCCTTGGCAATAAGTATGCATTACAGTTACTGAAATAAAGCTATTTATACACTATTTAGAAATGTTAATATTATGTCAAAAGTGCATAAACTACAAAAAAATTCCAAAAAGAGACTAACATTAAAATCTAATTCAAAATATCAATAGGAACTATAATAATATAGAAATTACACTCAAATAACACTGTTTTGCAAGAACACAAGTGACTGCACTGTTGATATTCACTACAACAGCACTCTTGCTTGCACATTTTTTTTCTTCTGCCAACAAAAATAGGGTTATTTTTTTACTTGTCCTAAAGCCAGGCTGGAAAAGACGTCCGTGGAACGGAAGAGGGAAATGGTTTTAAATGTTTATCTGTGCACTGGATCTACACAGGAAAACAGCAATTATAGTAAAAAAAGATGATGATGAGGTAATACTGCATAACCCTCTCCCTCTTTCTAGCTCCATCCACACTGTTAACTTCATTGGTTTATTTATTTTTAAGTAGACATTAATTGTTGTTTTCTCTGAATGGTCCTGCCCGAAGGCCTAACACGGATCACTTTTGGTCCCAGGCGTGAGTGAAACGTGTCTGTAACTCCCAACATAAAGACGAGGCTGTGACGCCATTTACAGCAGGACAACAAGCTAAAGGACATTGAATTAGATGTGTTGTGTTCTGAAGTTGGTTGTTCTTTTATATCTCTGGCTATTTTCAGACTATTTCCACTTGAACCGTATTTCTTCATTTTGTTGGATTTATTTAGAATTGTGGTGTTCTGTTAGAGGAATAGAGGGCCAATATCACATTTGTTTACTTAAATTAGCTAGAAACACTTAATGTTAATATACTGCCCTCTGCTGCCTAAATGATTCCCTACTACACCCATAGGGAGAGAAAAATCTTAATTATGTTCATGTGATCTCAATGTCCTGTGACGAGAGAGTGCTTTCTGTGGCTAAGAATAATGGTGACTAGTCTATGGTCTAAATGGAGTTGTAAACTGGCCTGAGGACTATAAACCATTAAGCATTCTCAGGAAGTTTTAATCTACATAATTAGAAGGAAGGCACATGGTGAAAGGAAATGTTATGAAAAAGGTTGAGTGTATGACTCATTTCCGGCTGAATACAGAGAGAGAAAATAACTAATGTTATAAGCCAGAATTTATCAGGATGAAGACAACTTGGCAGATCGAATATTTTGCATATTTAATGAATAATTCATGTGCTTCCCAAGTTTAAAAGCTTCCCGTTTCGGCTTTTTAACACTCCGGTGCATTCACCCCCATTGATATGTACCCGCTTTTTCTTGAAGTGGATGGATTGAATCAGTTGTCTGTCCACACTCTCTTCCCAAGTTAGGGAATGGATAATGTGCAGTGCACTGTGATGGAGTCTTTAATCTTTTCTGATGCTCTAGATTGTATCATTGGTCAGAACTTATTACCCGAGGGTCTTGTTTCTTCTCTTTGTTCTGTTGTACGCGACTCGGAGACCCATTTCAACCCAAGGCAGCCGTATAATTAGTCTATGTCCTCACCTGGCTGCTAAAAGGACAGGGAACATGGATACGGAGACATTTATGGTGTGTAGTTGTGGCGTATGCTGCTCCTAATAAGATACATTTCATATGTCATTCTGTCATTTTCTCAGGCAGGATATACTTCTGTAGTGACGTCACCTTTGATTGCTTTTAGTGTATGTGTTTGTTTTAGGGCTGTGAAAAAATTAATCGCGATTAATCGCATCCAAAATAAAAGTTTGTATTTACATAATATATGTGCACTGTGTATAATTATTTTATATATATAAATACATACACATGCTTGTATATATTTAAGAAATATTTTCATGTAGTGTATTTATATTTATGTATAATTTCAATTAAATCGAAATATTTTATATATAAATAATATTTTTTTTCTGAAATATACATGCATGTGTGTGTGTGTGTGTGTGTGTATATATATATATATATATATATATATATATACATATATATATATATATATATATATATATATATTAAAATACACACATGCATGTATATTTAAGAAAAAAATATTATTTATTTATAAATTATTTATATTTATGTATATAATATAAATTATATATAAATCTATATACAGTATATACATGAAAATATTTCTTAATACAAGCATGTGTTTTTATATATATATATATATATATATATATATAATTATACACAGTGCACCCACAAACATTATGTAAACACAAACTTTTATTTTGGATGCGATTAATCGTTTGACAGCCCTAGTTTCGTTGTTATTAGCGTATTCCCCAATTATGTTCATTTGTTGAATCTCAACCTTCACCTCCTTTAATCACTTTTCTGAAGGAGACCGTCTGAGAAAGCCAGGTTGCTGCTGGAAGAGTTAGTGAGGCCAGCAGGGGATGCTCACCCTGTGGTCTGTGTGGGTCCTAATGTCCCAGTATAGTAATGGGGACTATACTGTCAAAGAGCACCGTCCTTCGGATGAGACGTTAAACCGAGGTCCTGACTCTCTGTGGTCATTAAAAATCCCAGGATGTCTTTCGAAAGAGTAGGGGTTTAACCCCGGCATCCTGGCCAAATTTGCCCAGTGGCCTCTATCCATCATGGCCTCCAAATCATCCCCATCTATACCAATTGCATTGGCTTCATCACTGTCTCCTCTCCACCAGTAAGCTGGTGTGTGGTGAGCGTTCTGGCGACTGTTCTAAAGAGAATTTGCACACATCGCATTTTAATTCTTTTAATTAGCTTTGCCTTTCCAACAGTGTTATCAACCCGCTTACCAAACACATGCACACAATCTCTGTTACCTGGGCAACCCTGCCAGGGTGGAGGTATATCTCTCACCACCCTCCTCCCATCTTTTCTCTCTCTCTCCCATTCCCTCTCTTCCCCCTATACAAGCATCCTACCTCTCTCAGTCTCAGAGAGACTCAAGGGAAGTATATCAGCTCAGACACATTCAGACTGCACTTCCCTCATCTTCCCTCTCTCCTTATCCATCCATTCATCCCTCTCCTGTTTAATTCACATAATCGCTTTCTCTTTTCCCTTCTCATTGCCCTCTGGACTGTCAATCTCTTCTCTTTCCATCTCTTAGATTCACTTTGGTCAATTTTAAAGCATGGGCTGTGGGAATTCCACCGCTGGCACTGGCAGCACAGCTGCAGGTAAGTGTGCTGCTTTTCTGACCTTATTTCTGTGTGTGCGAGTGTATACGAGTGTGTGTGTGTTTGTGTGAGAGAGACAGCTCTGTAAACAAACCCATGTCTGCTCATGTGAGTTTAGCCATCTAGTCGTATCTCTCTCTCTCTCTTCACAAACCATTGGCTGCTGGCCACACTGTTGTGAATGGGAGATTTGAGAGTCTGTCAGGACTGAAACATTCATCAACAGTCACTCAACCCAGTCCTTGCGGATTTAAGTAGATCTAATCGTTAAACGACTAAGATATATTAGAAGTAAAGCTTTTCTTGATTGTGGTCGAGACTTTGTGCCTATAGGTCCATTGAGACTAAATGTAATACATGAATGGTGTTTGTTTACACTGCTGGAAAGGGATGTGAACCTGGAGAGGATCTTATGAGACTGACGTATCTCTCTCAGTTGGACGTCAACAAGTGTGTGTGTGTGTGTGTGTCGGTGAACGCTCTGTCCTCCGTCAATTTTCAAAAATCAAGAGAGTTAGACCGCAATCTGAACATGCTTTAGTGTGAGTCATCTCACTTGAGCAAGCACATAAACAGGAGCCTTGGCAGGAATAGGCATGAATCGATTTCGACTGCTCTGTGAGGGTTGTAGTGGAGTAATCAAAAAATGAGTATAATTTTAAGAATTACAGTGGGATGAAAAGGTGTAATTCGCATTAAAAAAATGCATTGCATTGTTAAATCAGATTTGTGTCCGCAGGAATTCGTTGGGATGTAGGTAATTTTAATAGTGTGTAATAATTAAGACTATTATACGTATCTGTGGTGATTCAGATAATATTTTTTCCCCTGCTTACCATTCCGCTATCAATAGGTGCATAACTATGTCAGTTCATTTTAACTAACTAGTAGCTTGATGACTCGTATAGTTTGATTGACCAGTCATTGGACAGAGCTCTCATTAGACCAGCGAACGTAAATCTGCCCAACAACATCTTCCTTGACCTTATATATTTGTGTCATAAATATAAAGAAGGTGTTTCCTGGCAGATTTTCGGAATAATAACTTCATAATAATATGAATTACTTCGGACTTTGCAAATAATGCTCATTTTTAATGTAGCACTTTTCTGGTTTGCACCTGTGGGAATGTGTATTTTATGGCGAATGAAGCGGATTTAAGAGTTAAAATTATTATTAAAATTGTTCAGTGTGTATATAATGATCAAAAGGAACATGTGGCATAATTAATATGTGTGTTTGTTTATTTCCACAGGTCCATCTGAGTCAGCCAAAGATGTGTGAGTATTCCCAGACACACACACAGCAATAATTACATAATTATATATATATATATATATATATATATATATATATATATATTATTTATAAAAAATGATGCGAAACAGCAGAAGAAATAAAAAAAAATGAACAAAACATACCATAATATTATATATATATATATATATATATATATATATATATATAGATATATATGAAGAGTTCAGATGCAAAAGCCTCTAAATGCCATTTGAAATGTTCTTTTTTAATGATGATTTTTGTCAAGCTTGTATATTTAAGTTCAGTGATTTCACTTAAATGGCAATGATAATTACCTATTAATTGCTATTTAAGTGAAATTACTGAACTTAAATATACAAGTTTGACAAAAATCATCATTAAAGAAGAAAATTTCAAATGGCATTTAGAGGCTTTTGCATATATATATATATATGTGTATACATATAATTTCTTCTGCTGTTTCGCATGACTTTTTTTTAAAGACTAACTTGAGAGAGAGTGAATAATATAAACAGGAGGGGAAGTAAGCCTCACAGTGTCCTTCGGTTTCTGGAACTGCTTGTCAATCAATTTCCCTTCAGAGAAAAAATACATAAATGGGGCTTAAACACTGCCTGTCATTTTCCAAACAGTTTCTGGACTTATTATCCCACATGCAAACAGCAAGCACCAGCACCCCGCTGGAGAGAGTCTCACTGCCACACACACCACAATAACACACCAGACCTGAAGAGATCTAATGCATCATACATATTCACAAGCCTCGTGTAAGATTTGCATTACTGTTACGTGTTCAGGGTTTCTAATCAGCTAAAGGATAGTCTCACCAAACTCATAATTTGATGCATGACTCCTCAAGACTTTGATCATCTCTTATTTCTGTTCTGGACCCACAGGCAGCAAGACGATTCGTCTGTCGACGAAGAGAAGAGGATGAACTATGGTGGAGTGTATGTGGGCTTACCTGCAGACCTCAGCAACGTGGCCATCGGCCAGACACCCTCCACACACAAAGGTGAGATAATGACACAGCTTTACATGCACTTACCCTCTGTATTCGCTTATCATTAGTTGTAGGATTAGTGTTAGTAATAGTAGATAAAGTAAACAGTAGATGTAAAAAACAGAGATCAGACAATAAATCAGAGTCATGTTTTTTGATGATCAATGCAATACATACAGTAGAGGCAATGAAGTACATTAACCAATCACAATGCATGTTTTATGATGTCATTGCATGTATAATAAAGTAGTCAGAGCAGTATCAACAAAGAGTATTCACACCTTGAGACAAAGTCTTTTATCAGTTCAGTGTTCATTTGATTCCATCTTAAACAGTGTTTGTAAGTGCATGTGAACTTAGAAAGTGGCATAAGAAAAAACATGTGTACCCTTTTTCTCTTCTTACCTTGTCAATCCACTGAGGTATACATTTAAAAGAGAAGGAAGGACGTGCAAGTGTGAATGCATTGGGAATGAAATTTCATTCTCTGCCTTCTCTTCCAGAAACTCATTACTTACTCTATGGAAACCAATTTCCTCAATTCTCTCTGGTCTCACGTTGAGAATTAATAAAGACGTTGAGAATTCTTAAAAAAAAAGGGTGGGGGGGGGGGGGATTTTTAATTTAAAAAATCTTAAATTAAAGTAATGAATTATATTTAGTTGTGTGTGTGTGTGTGTGTGTGTGTGTGTTCGGGGAGAGTTGTTCTTGAAGGCTGGGATGTGTTAATTGGTGAAACATCTTTCCTCAGGGGAAGCGTAAACTGCTGAGTGCCAAAGAGAGTGTTAGTAAAGCTAAAGAAACATATGCAATGTTTGTGTGTGAGGGGATGCACATCAGTGGTTTTTGAAAAATAAATAAAACTATATAAAATATATATTTTATGTAATTGAAATAAAGTTGGAATAAAATAGAATACAAAAATAAGTTGAAAAACTTAAACGAAAATGTTGTCAACTAACTGAAGTACTAAAAATAATAAATTCTAAAACTGAAATTAATAACAATATAGAAATATGAAAAAATGATTAGAATTACTAAAATTAAAATTAAAAACGAAGATATAAAAGCCAATTCAAAATAATATTAAATATTATATAATAGTATATAAATAATACTAAAATGCATGTGTGAGATTGTGCTTAACTATGTACAGTATATCAACTAATGCATATTTCCATCAACAGAATAATGCTATTGAGAGCTGAACGCACAGAAATAAAGGTAAGCCCATTTTTGCTTTCTTATGCAAACTTTAAATCACGCCAATTCTAATAGCGAAATAGCGAACGACATAAATCGAAACGAGTTTGGAATTGGAACTCAATGAATAACAATCCTCAATTTATTTCAATTTTTTTTTCAATGGAGTTTGATGCTAGTATGTTGCTAAGATACTGAATACTACAACAGCTCAGTTTGAATTATACTGCACTATTTTAACAGTTTTTTTAGTATTGAATGAAATAAGTATTTTTAGACTTTGGCTGCATCCGAAATTTCATACTTTCTTGAGAAGGTACTTATTTTGAATTAGAATACGTTCAGTATTAATGTTTGTTCTATGAATGAAATCTGGGCGTACTACATTCACCATGCTGTCATTATCATGTGACCTATATATATATATAGTGTGAAGTGTGATTATGTCAATAATCAAAAAATAATGTGTTTTTTTTTTTTTTTCCCCACTGGTAAAGCTTTCATAGATGTTAAAAAAAAGTTCTTCATGGAGCCATCAATGCGAATAAATAATCTTTATTTTTAAGAGTGTGCTTTTTATGTTGTCCTCTCACTATAATTTAAAGCAAATGTTTCTTGGAAAGATGAGCTATATATTCGCACGTACATTGACTGCTATTTTTTTTTTTTTTTTAACTCTTAGGGCTGTGTCCGGAGGGATTCTTGGCTGAAAAGTGCTGTGTAATAATCCCAACAGGACGCAATCTTCATCATTGTTGATTGCTTCGTTGGGACACAACAGAATCCCCTGAGGGCCAATCATCTAATTGAACGCTCTGGAAACTGAACTAGAATTAGTTCTGCTGACAAGGTCAGAGGTCAGAGACAAATCAGAGTTTGTTTGCATCACTCAGCAAATTTAAGGGCAACTTCTTGTTTCTCAGGACAACGACACACAAATGACAATCACAAAGCAATGGAGATTCTGTAAATGTGTCTTTGAGCTTAAACCTTTTCCCTCACAATGTTGCTCACGTTTACTAAGGGGGTTTCACAAGGGTCAAGGGGTTTCCAAGTGGGAATTGAGGCACTTTTTATGCCCTTTCAACAAGATCCACATCCTCTCAGACACGCATCTCAAGTCATAACAGCAAATCATGTAGAAGAAAGAACTGATTTAGTGAGTGTCATGTTTGCAAAATGAGGTACAGTACACGAAGTGCCTTTTGAAGGAGCTTGTTTCTGTGTTAATGGTCTGTGAGGTAAAGGCTCTTATTGCTTCTTCAAGCCCTTTACTGTCATCCTGAGGTGAAATCAAGAGTTACGTATTTGTGATTGGTTTTAAGGTCCCTCCATTCAGGTAACCCAATTAGAGTAACCCAGTAAAAGCCTCTGAAGAACAAGTTTATATGTGCTAGCAGCGCCTGACCTGAGAGAACTCTGAGGACCGTGAAAGTAGGCTAGCGATCGCACTTAGGTCAGCTGGAACACACACTTCTGTGACATGGGGGAAATGAGTTGAGAGAGTGGAAGAAAGTGAGAGAGCGCGTGAGCCAGACCGTTTGACAGCGGGTTCTGAATGAAAGGCCGGTTCTTGAGTGATGGAGGGATGTCAGACGACACTGTGACGCGGGTTCTAGTTGAACTCTCATTTTCTTTCACCTAACGCCGGGAACTCGCTGCACGAGTCGTTGGATCGCTGTTAATCGCACACTACACGACTGTCTGGGGTACCATTTAGCTGTAAGTGCAATATACTGTCCTTGTCCAGAAAGGAAATAAAGACATCATCAAAGTCGTCCACGTGACACCAGTGGGTTAGTTATCGAAAATACATTTTGGTAAAAAAAAAAAAAAAAAAAAAACTGCGACTTTATTAAGTCTCTTAATTGTAATTTCGACAGTTAATGCTCGAACAGGAAGTTTCTGAATGGTTGGTTAACATTTGATCTATCTTTGTGTACTGGCAGGGTAGAGTAACTTAGTGAGATGTACGAACGCTATGTGCTTACTGATGTATACGTCGTCCTCAGTTTGTAATAACACAATAACCATAGTGCGTTGTTCATTATAGACATGGAATTATTAATTATGTTGAGAACGTCGTATAGAAAACACGCTGTAATGTACCCTGAGTTTAAACCTTAGCCGCATTCAACGTGAAACGTGCAAGCGATTTGCAAAGATTTATATAAAATATACAATTTCAGGGCCTGTTCACATTTCACGTCTTTTGCGTGCTCAAGTTCGTTCTTTCAAATGTACAGTGGGATGTTCATAATGGAAGCGACACGGTCGCGGTGTGACGCGCTCGTTTTTTCCAAGCGCGCATCGAGATAAAAACATCTTAACTTCTGAGAATACGGCAAGCGCACCATAAGCGCACAGTGGGTCACGTGACAAGAACCAACCGGAGCGCCACCGCCCTTAAAAAACGGAGAATGCGGCGCACCCAGCGTTTTCTACGCGTTTTTAGGCGCTACATGTGAATCTGGCCTTACACTCACTTCTTCTGCCCTGAATAGTTGGTACCGATTCTTTTTTTCAGGAGCAGCTTCTTGGCAAAACCAGCTTTATACTGATCCTCGTTCATAAAGCAGTCTGGTGAGAAAAGATTTGCGAATCGCACAAACATGAAAGCATTGACGTTGTTCATTGGGAATATTCCCTTCGAAAACAAAACTCAGCCACTGTGTCGGATTTAGGAGCATCAAGATGACTGTTCGTTATTAAAAACAAGAACAGAACGCCATTCTCCTCCAGCGTATCAATATTGACGGACTATGATGACTATGTGATGACTGTGTTGAAACACTGCTGTCAATCAACAATTGTGGGAGGGGCGTCCGAGGGGCAAACGCCACAATTTGAGGCAGGGGAAAACATATAAGGAGGTTAAAACAAAAACACTGGATAGATTTTTATCATTATATGATGCATCATTCAATACAGTACAGGCACTGCCAACACTCATTTCAGTACAATTAACTTGAACAAGTGCTTGTCGATATCGAAGTATTACTGAAAAGACAATATCAGAGCTGTTTTCTTGGTTGTTTTTGTTGTTTACCATTTACATGCAATTGTTGTATACCATCTTAAAGGGATACTATGCATTTTTTTTTTTAGCTTAACTGCACCGCTTTGGAGTTATTGAAATGGTTATATGACTTCTGTCGGGTTGAATGGTGGCCGTCCCCCACCCCCCTGTTTTTCAGTGTAGAAATTTCAAATGTCATGATTTGCCAATGCAAGAGGGTACCTGCACCTTTTTTCCCCCACTTCAAGCACTGGGCTGTAGGTCGTTGCTGATGTAACTTCCAGTCAAAACACATTTCACACTACATACTAAATATGTTGGCGACTTATTTATATGCGCTTCTCTCGCTTCTTTGATATGATGTACACTACACGGTTGTCACTCACGTGAAGAAGCAATGATTTGCCTCCGATTCTGGAAATTTGCCAGTGACCTTTACAAAACTGGCGGCGAGTGAAAATCAGGGCTAAATATGCTGTGTACCAGGCATTAAAAGGTAGTTCTCCCGAAAAGAAAATGTTTTTGTCATTTTGAAGATTGTTACTCTCCGTCATGTTGTTCCAAACCTGTGTGACTTCTGTGGAATCCAAAAAAAGGAATTTTGGAGAATGTACTGATCATTAAGGCACACTGTACAATGTACATCATTCAAATCATTAAGAATCATAAATATGAGAATATCAGGTATATATGTGGTTTTTTTTTTTTAAGAAGTCACAAATGCTCACCAAGGCTGCATATATTTAATCAAAAATACAGCAAAAACTGTAATATTGTGAAAATGTAAATTTGTTTCTATTTTAAAATGTAATTTATTCCTGTCATGGTAAAGCAGAATTTTCAGCATCATTACTGTCGTCTTCAGTGACACATGATACGTCAGAAATCATCCAAAACAAATAACCTTTATCCTTGCTCGACATTTTTCATGGTTCAAAAGATCAGCATTTATTTAAAATATAAATGTTTTGGTAACATTATGAACATCTTTACTGAGTTTTTGTTACTAATTTTGGTTCATTTAATCAATTCCTTGCTGAATAATTTCTTAAAAAAACAACTCTGACCCCAAACTTACTTTTGAATGACTATACATACAGTATAGAGAATGTATAGAATATATTGTAAATAGAGAATGTATTTGTGTCCTATTTTTAGGGCTTGACAGCATTGTTTTAAAGAAGAAAATCCTGTTTGCACCCTTTCTCTCACACTTCTAAACCGTGTGAAAGCTCTTTCACAGATGCATCATAGATGAGAGATTCTAAAAATGAGTGTTTTTCTCAGGTGCATCTCTCAAGCAGCAGTTTTCTGAAAATCCTGAATAAAATTTACTCTCTGAATCCTTTTTTCTGCTGATTGGTTGCCACCTAGAGTGAACATCCAAAATCAAAATGTCAAGCGTTTACTCCGGTGATCTATTTATTCATTCAGTTATTTCGATTTGAATTGATTTTATTTGAACAGATAGATTTCAGATACTGATGAGGGTAAACCATGATGTTTAAAACTTATTTTGAAGGTAACTGCCTTACAAAATAATACTTTAGGAGATAAGGATGAATGTGAAGAAACGGATTACAAATGTCATTTAAAATCTCAAATCTCAATGAGCTCTCTTTCTCTCTTTTTACATTAGAAAAGGGGTCGTGAACAAGCAGTTTCCGGTGGTGAATTCCATTACTGATGCCAATGTATTTTTGCCCATTTTATATCAGTCCCTTTATGTTGGATTAAAGAGACTTGTTAATAATGCTACTTAGAAAATGTCAATCTACTGTCTGAATACTTAATTCAATGCAAATGGATGGATGGATGGATGGATGGATGGACGGATGGATGGACGGATGGATAGATAGATAGATAGATAGATAGATAGATAGATAGATAGATAGATAGATAGATAGATAGATAGATAGATAGATAGATAAATAAATTCTCTTTGTCATTGTCACTGCATCAGCACAGTTTGATGTGAGACGGGGGGTCTGTGTGTGCTCTGCGGGGTCTCACTGGTGCTCCTGATGATTCACTGAAGCCCAGACCCCAACCAGCCTGACGGGGAATAAACCGCAGCCACCGTAACCTTTCCCCACGGCTGCGTTTGACACTTTAAAGGCAAATTTTCATACATTATCTCTGACATTGATTTTACAGAGTCTCACATCCCTCTAGGTTTAGACAAAGCTCCAACAGTGACTGACAGAAATATAAATATCTCACACAGTCTTACAAGATCAAGGAATTAAATGCATTTTCAGATATAGGCTAAACTTCAGTTATCAAAACGATTCACACCTGGTCACTTTATCCTAAATACATTTGATATTATTGCACCATTCTACCATTAGATGGTGCCATATTGCCATTTAAAATATCACATTTCTCCATTGACCTTGATTAAACATCATGGGCTGCTGTATAGGCATCTGTAAACCTGTCACGAATAATCCTTTAATGATGGACAGTTGCCTTTTAACGTTTAATCAGTTCCTTGGTTTTTGAAGGACATATTGTCGGCTTAAGAATCCAATGAGCCAAGCTAACTGCTTAGTGAGGAAACGGAAACGTGGACTATTACAGTATATGTCAGATTTGGGCAATAATTGGCTATTCTCTGTGTCTTAGGCCCGGAGTGGTAATTCCCCCCCCCCCCTCTAACCCACTTAGAAGTGCACCAGCGGCCCATGGGACGGTGAGAGCAATACAGGCCTCAAAATAGACACAGAGAGTTACATTTGGTTTTCAGGTTATGTTCTCCGTGATTGCTGCAGACATGGATGGAGATGGTTGAGTAGGGCCGTTCTGTTTACCCAGTTAGTGACACCTTGTTTTTCTCATTTAAAGTGCATTATGTTTTGAACATTTAATTTCAATGCACAGACTCAATAATACTAAGTAAATTTGATATGATTATTTGAATTGTTTTGCCATCTTAACTATCCACAATTATATAGCCTGCTGCATTTTATTATTTATTTTTAGCATCATGTTTTCCCCTGCTGACAGCAACCTTGTCAGAACAAACCTGTGACCTATTTTTTGTGTAGTAATTCTCAACCCATCAGTTCAGCACACTATGTCTGTCTGAGAATAAAATGAGCCGCTCAGCATTGTCGGAAACACGGGTTGCCGAGTTCATTTCGCATTATTGCTATTCTCAGGAAACCATTCATTATGGACTATTAAGATGTTCGTAGCTCAAAACGGCCACTCTCACTAAACACACAAACACACACATGTCCCGTTAGCTGCCTATCTTGATTGACTAGCCTCAAACTCTCAAAGTGCACATTTATTTTCGGAAAGCCTTATTTTCTCCTGAGGAAGCAGAGAGTCAAGTTCAAATAGCAGTTCTCAAACAGAATTATTATAGTGTGATCCTTGACCTGCTGAATGGAGAGAGGAAGAAAGGATCCTCTTAAATAAAGTGCAGGGGTTAATGGAGACTGTGTGTGATGGATGCTGTCAAAAGCATGTTTATCATGTTTGAGCAACATCATTCGGGTCTAGGCTGGTTGGCTAGTGTTGGTTTGGTGCTGTTTTTCCATGTTGGACCATCCTCTGTTGTTTTTAAAATCCTTAAAGTCAGAGGGAAATGATAGGTGAATAACACTGAACATGTAAGAATCACGTAAGCCAAACTGTAAACTTGTCCCTCAAAACACAGGCTATATGTATCCATAGCTAAACATAGACAGACAGGGAGCAGGCTGTGGAAAATAAGAGCAGGTCAGATCTATCTGATTCTGTGCTGTTGTGTTGTCTCGGTCTCCACAAACTCATAACTCTGGAATCTGGTCTGTTTCCTGTGCCTAATGAGGCCGCTGTAAATCTCCCATGGGCCTCTATGATTGTGTACACAATGAGGATCGGGCAGAAGATATAAACCGAATGTAGAATTAATGGGATCAGGTGCTATAAATACAAACCCGATTCCAAAAAAGTTGGGACACTGTACAAATTGTGAGTAAAAAAAGAATGGAATAATTTAGAAATCTCATAAACTTATATTTTATTCACAATAGAATATAAATGACATATCAAATGTTGAAAGTGAGACATTTTGAATTGCCATGCCAAATATTGGCTCCTTTTGGATTTCATGAGAGCTACAAATTCCAAAAAAGTTGGGACAGGTAGCAATAAGAGGCCAGAAAAGTTAAATGTACATATAAGGAACAGCTGGAGGACCAATTTGCAACTTATTAGGTCAATTGGCAACATGATTGGGTATAAAAAAGAGCCTCTCAGAGTGGCAGTGTCTCAGAAGTCAAGATGGGCAGAGGATCACCAATTCCCCCAATGCTGAGGCAAAAAATAGTGGAGCAATATCAGAAAGGAGTTTCTCAGAGAAAAATTGCAAAGAGTTTGAAGTTATCATCATCTACAGTGCATAATATCATCCAAAGATTCAGAGAATCTGGAACAATCTCTGTGCGTAAGGGTCAAGGCCGGAAAACCATACTGAATGCCCGTGATCTTCGGGCCCTTAGACGGCACTGCATCACACACAGGAATGCTACTGTAATGGAAATCACAACATGGGCTCAAGAATACTTCCAGAAAACATTATCAGTGAACACAATCCACCGTGCCATTCACCGTTGCCGCCTAAAGCTCTATAGGTCAAAAAAGAAGCCATATCTAAACGGGAACCAGAAGCGCAGGCGTTTTCTCTGGGCCAAGGCTCATTTAAAGTGGACTCTAGCAAAGTGGAAAACTGTTCTGTGGTCAGACGAATCAAAATTTGAAGTTCTTTTTGGAAAACTGGGACGACATGTCATCCGGACTAAAGAGGACAAGGACAACCCAAGTTGTTATCAGCGCTCAGTTCAGAAGCCTGCATCTCTGATGGTATGGGGTTGCATGAGTGCGTGTGGCATGGGCAGCTTACACATCTGGAAAGGCACCATCAATGCTGAAAGGTATATCCAAGTTCTAGAACAACATATGCTCCCATCCAGACATCGTCTCTTTCAGGGAAGACCTTGTATTTTCCAACAAGACAATGCCAAACCACATACTGCATCAATTACAACATCATGGCTGCGTAGAAGAAGGATCCGGGTACTGAAATGGCCAGCCTGCAGTCCAGATCTTTCACCCATAGAAAACATTTGGCGCATCATAAAGAGGAAGATGCAACAAAGAAGACCTAAGACAGTTGAGCAGCTAGAAGCCTTTATTAGACAATAATGGGACAACATTCCTATTCCTAAACTTGAGCAACTTGTCTCCTCAGTCCCCAGACGTTTGCAGACTGTTATTAAAAGAAGAGGGGATGCCACACAGTGGTAAAAATAGCCTTGTCCCAACTTTTTTGAGATGTGTTGATGCCATGAAATTTAAAATCAACTTATGTTTCCCTTAAAATTATGCATTTTCTCAGTTTAAACATTTGATATGTCATCTATGTTGTATTCTAAATATAATATTGAAATTTGAAACTTCCACATCATTGCATTCTGTTTTTATTCACAATTTGTACAGTGTCCCAACTTTTATGGAATTGGGTTTGTACCATGAAATGCTTTGCTAATAATGTCCTTATTCTAAACCTGATGTCCAAGCCAGTGGCCATTTAATTAAAAAAGTCCATGTGCAATGAGAAGTGATCCCATTGACAGCAGGCTATTGGATAATGTTAACCAGCCCAAGGGTCGGCAAACTTACGACATGTGGAGGGATAATCACATGGTTTTTAAAGTAGGTCTCACACTTTAACTGCTAACTTAATAAAACAGGCTGTGTGACTATGAGGAATGATTACCCCAAAATGTAAGTCCGTATGCAAGCTTGAGGGACTTGAAATTAAGTACATGCACTTTTTTAAGCGATAGTCACGTTAGTCAGTGATTATTCCTCTGTGTGCCGTTGTTTTACACTGTAAAAAAATATTGTTGGTTTAACTTAAAAAAGTAAGTAACCTGGTTGCCTTAAAATTTTAAGTTCATTGAACTGGAAAAAGTGAGTTAATACAATGAATGAAATTAATTTAATCATCAGAAACTCAAAATTATATGTTATCTGAACTAAATAAATTATTTAAGTTGATTTGACATAAGAAAAAATGTTGTGATTACTATAGTAAAAACTTAAAAAAAAAAATATATTGTTGGTTTAACTTAAAGTAAGTAACCTGGGTTGCCCTAAAATTTTAAGTTGATTGAACTAGAAAAAATGAGTTAAAACAATAAAGGAGATTAATTTAATCATCAGAAACTCAAAATAATAAGTTAGCTCAACTAAATAAATTATTATAAAGTTGATTTGACAAAAGAAAATATGTTGTGATTACAAATCTTGAAAATATTTTTTACAGTGTAGTAAACCTGTATAGCTCTTGCTCCATTCTGATATTGAACGGACACTTTTTTACGATCCACTGCATTTCCTAAACTTTTTCTCTTTTTTAATCGGAAAGCAAAATTGTTAAAATGGGTATTATTTGACTTTAAAGTATCTTATCATTTCTCATGAATCTGCATTAGGTTAATGTTATTTGCAATGACAGTGTAAAGTGGAGGCGATGGATTTCTTTTTAGCCTAAGTTTTTATTGCTGATTTAGATATTTCTCAATAGATCTTCACCCAGAAAATAGCAGCCTGAGGGTGCAGAGTGAATTGGCCTGTCTACGTGACTTTGGTATGCGTTATAATCTGGTTTCCAGTCAAAGAAATTAGGAAAAATGCAAACACTAACTGTAAGTGATGATAGAGTTTGGATCCAGACTTTGGCTGAAGGGCAAATGAGTATGCATAGTCTCTCTGCGTGTGTGTGTGTGTGTGTGTTAAAAACCTTCCAGTGGGGTCTTAAAATTAAACTTAATTAAAAGTGAATACATTATTATTTTTCTGGCCCCATTGGCAGGTATTTTTTTCTCTCTCGCTGTAATAAACTAATTTTATTTTTCATAAAATTTTCAGAAAGCATATCTTAAAATCAAGTCATTTAGCTTCTTAAGTAAATGTACCTAAAAATGTTTAGATATCTGTATTGTAAAGCAAGTATGAAAATCTTCCTGGTCTACTTTTTGCATCGTGGTATGTCCCCATTAAAGTAACTAAGTAAGCTTTTGTGCATGTATATGAAAAAGTCAGACTGTGTGTGAGCAGTTTTCAACACCAGGCTAGTGTGAGGTGTCGAGGGCTTTCCCACACATGTCACAGGTCAATAGAGATTACAGCAGAAGATCTGGCCTCCCACATTCACAGAGATTGTGAGTGTGTATGTGTGTGTGTGGGGTTGGGTATGCAGTGATGAGTGAATTTCCTATCAGTGATGCTTGTAAAAGTGTATGTGCTGTGTGAGTATGTTGGAGGTTATCCATACAAATAGGGGTCATGACTTGTTGGAACCTGCTATAATTTTTCCTTTTCTCCTGTTTTTCTTCTTGGTCTCCCCTTTACTGGAAAAAGAAACTCAGTAATTCAGTCAGAAATGGTTTCATGTGAATATCAGGGCAAGGGTTGCTGGGTCGCAGAGGTCAGGTTTTCCTGTCATGGACTTCAATGAATCTGTCCCAGATGAGCAACTAAAATATGGCTCCTACATGTTTCATTTCATGAGCCAATGGCTCTCAGCCAATTCCCAGCCAATAACAAGTCCAGAGGATTAAATCAGATGCACAATGAACAATTAGCTTAATTAGTCTTTGATTCATTGAACCGAAAAGTTTGAGGCTTTGTGTGAGATTATAGTTGTTAAAGAAACTAACTGTTTCTGCACCTTGTAATATTGTGTAATCAACATAAACTGTAAGCCTTTAAGGATTAGTTTAGGTATTTTTTTCGGTATCTTACTCAGGCTATCAAGCTCTTACATCACAGAGTTGCATTCTGGGTTGCAGAGAGGGTGAGATGCACACAAGTGGAGTGTATCTGAAGTCATGAAATGGAATGAAGCTAAATCTAAAATCAGAATGATACTTATGTTACATCATTTATCTGTCTCCTCCTGGGTTAAGATATTATCATAACACACATTCCTACCAGATCCCAGTTAATGCAAACCAGAAGTCAGGTCTATCTGGAGGCCACCATCTTAGGTGATTCTCAGGCTTTTGAAGCAAATCTGAAGGCAGTCTCTTATGTAACTTTGTGTTCACTGATTGGCATCTCAATTAAGTCCCCCATCAGTAATTCAAGAGTTTAAGGCTGTTTAGTAATAATTGAATTTGACCCTAACTTGCTCCGTTTGGCACCCAAAATCCTCTGCCAGCTGGCACAACTGAATCTTTACAGAAAGAAGCCAGAATGAGGGCACTTATGTAACCAGAGAGACTGGAACAGGGAAGCTATTAAGGATGATAACAGCTCTGATGGGCCAGGTAATAATCTCTTTGACAGTATTATTACAAGCCATCAGTTCCACCCTCAGGTATGCGAGTTAAAAAGAGAGATACAGTCAGTATGCATGACTGATTTAAAAAAAAAAATAATAATTTACAGTCAATGGAATAGAAAATGCTATTTGAATATAAAATGCTACTGAATATAAAATTATATATTTATTTTATATTATATATTTAGTTACATTTTGACTCTGTATCAGCTGACCAGTTGCTCTTTGTCGTGAGTGAAAAGTCCCAGCAGAATCCTTTGCAAGTGGTGCTTCATCAGTCCCTGCATGCGTCTGAATATGCCTCATTCCCTAGTTATATGCCTAATTATATTGTAGGTAAAAAATAAATAAAATTAAAATAGTATAGTATTCATAAAACCGTAAATGGTCTATTTCTGGCGGTATTCTTAAGTGAGCATCTGATGTCTAAATGTACACATTTGTATCCTATGAATAGCAGTGAAGTCACATGACAATGATAGATTTTCTGGATTTCACTTTGGACACATTCATAACATACGTTTTAATTGTCGCAAAGGTCATTCTCATATACTCGGTTATGCAAATTGGTTGAGGGAATGTTTCAATGAATCACTGACAGACACTTTTTCCGTTCTCAAATGGGGTGTGTTTTTTGTCAAATCTTTTATGTGTGTGATTTAATGAATCACTCATAACATAGTTACTTGGTTAATTCCTGAACGAATCAGTGTTTTTGAAAAAACACTCCCTATAATTTGCCGCAATCTACTGGTGTAACATTGTAAAGATTGGAATACACTACAAGACTTTCAAAATAAACAAGGCATCAAACTTTTTTAAAAGATTACCGAAAAAATAGGCATTTTAAAATTAGCTCAAAATATCATGTTTGATATCCTCCAACTGGATGGAATTGTAGTCAGAAGCTAAAAAATAGGAATCTGTGCCCACACAATTTCCCCTGAAATCGTAAACTGTGAAAAAAATCTCCAGACCGGTTCTGACTTTGGGAACAAATGTCAAAACAGTGTACTAGTACAATACTAGAGTACTATTGTAAATCGGGCAAGTCATGTAGTGTATTCAGCTTTAACCTGCAGAAAGAGGAATATAGCAGCCACAAACACAAGCGAGTGGACTCATACAAAAGTGGAAAAGTCATCGATTTATCAGAGCTTTTGGAATGCCATCCGGACAATCAGATTTGAGAAACAAAACAAACTGTTCCATAGATAGTTTTGCATAACTCATCAAGGTCTGTTTGGTTATGAAGATATCCTTAATTACTATAAAGCTGCAGTCCGGCGCTTTTCCTCTGTCGCCATCTGTTCGAAATCTGCAATCAGTGTTGTAGTCGAGACCACCTCACTCGAGTCCGAGTCGAGACCGAGACCAGTGAGGGTTGATTACCTAATTTACTTTTATTTACTTAGAGAAATCCTTTTTTTTTTTTTTTTTTTACTGAATTTACTTAGAGTTTAAAAAATATGATCAGTTTAGGGTAAAAAGGCCACATAGTAGGTGGTGATAAAAGTAATTTTATTACAATTTGTCATGCGCAGTTGCGCACTAGAAAATCACCAATCACTGGGTGTGTCAATCAATTTAAAGAAATATTTTATTAACATACATTAATAATCATGAAAAATATTTTTAATTGAACTCGAGTGGACTCGGGAATAATTCCAAGTCCTAAAAAAAAAATGTTCGAGTACGAGTCAATTCCGAGTCCAAATGGACACGAGTCCATGACAAGACCAAGACCATTAAAATATGGTCTCGAGACCGAGTCCGAGTCTCGAGTACTACAACACTGTCTGCAATTGCAGTCATTTGCAGAATTATCAACTTTACACGAGTTGTACTTCGACACCAAGATCTAAAAATGATGTATTGCTACCTTCATTTCCCTTTGGTTGCTGTAAACGTCAAATCTGTACCTTTTCACTCTGTTATTACAGTTGTTACAGGGCCCTATGACATCACACCTGATCTATACACTGCCCACTCTCCAGTGACTGACCCACATGTGTGCAGCTGGCCTTGTTGAACACCTTGTTTCAGCAGATATTGTGTAATACTATTTGGTTTGAACATATGCACCTGTACATATAGCTCTGTGAACATGTCATAGCTTGCCAGCTCACTTCTGAAATGACATACTTACAACACAAAGCCTTTTAATGAGAGCTGATTAGGAAAGCAGTTTAGCTAATCTGTAAGATTAATGCCGTTTGATAAAGATCAGCTTAAAATGATCCTTCATGCCATAAACAGATGATCCCAAGATATTTGAGTTGAGATTGAAACCAGAGCCTAATTTGCACAGTTTGACTGGTATATAGGGGGCAACAAAGTTTTAAGTGGAACCTCTTTTTGGATGCTTATTGTGCTCACAGTTATTTGGCTCATTCGCTAATCAAATACACTAGTAGCAATTCGGTTTATCAGCAGGCTAAAAGGCCTTAAACTGCAACTGCAAGATCAGCCAGCTCTGGGTCTAAAAAGAGAGCCCACAAGAGTAACTTCTCGCAGTGGTTGCCCTTTAACCATGCAGTTTACCACAATTTGACCCTTAACTTGATTTTGCGTCACATGGTGATGTCGTCTGGGTGGGACACTGGCCTCTTGTTCGCTTGGCACATTCAATTTAACCTTGGAGTGGCAGTATACACATACAGTACTTCACTCACACTGCACTGAGATGTGTGTGTGCACAATCGTTCTGACGTAATACTGTTCATGTGCAAGCTTAGGGTGTGGTTATAGCAGAGGATGAGCTGGCTGGAGATTGTCTGCGAAAGGCCAAACTTCATTTCCTTCCTTCTTACGACAGCACTACAGGATTTCCTTCTCACTTCTGTGGGAAACTGAAAGCGTAGGTGGCTGCCCTTTCCCATTGCTCTTACACCTGGTTTCCTGTATCTCTCATCTGTTAAATTAGGTGGGAATCCAGTCCTAGACCTGTGTGAAAGTACATCTACCTAAAGTGGTGTGGATGAACAGGATCTCTAGTTTTTTTTTCCCCCTCCATCCTCTCATTTTTCAGTTAATGGCCTTAAAAAGGTACTTCGGTTCCACTTGTCTAACTAGTTCCATTGTGTTCTTGCAAGGTAAATCTGTATTTAACAAAAATTCCATATCACTATATCAGTGCCGGGTATTTTTCTTCTTATACAAATAATATAAACTTAAATCAATCTTATTATTTATTTATTCGGTATGTACACTTAAACAAATTAACTTTCACTGTTGTTAGTTTCACTCAAACTATCCTTGTTCACATTAATTTGAATGAGTTGTTAACTTAATGAGTTGTTAACTTAATTTGAATGAGTTGTTTCTACTAAAAATGAGTATTGTCATTTAAGTGTTTGTTCAGTCAACTTAACATTTCTGAGTGAAATGCAGAAATTAATGAAACAATATTGTGTACCGTACCGTTGCTGTGAACTCTCAAAATTTTTTTAACGTTTTACAACAACCTAATTTAATTTGACACTTTTTTAAAAGTAAATCCAGACCACGTTTTTGTTTGTGTAATAAGAGGCATATAACCCCCCTTTCAGTTGCAGTGTAAAACAAAAAACCCTTTATCTCACAATGTGACTTTATATATTACAGTGTGACTTCATTTGTTTTATTTGAAGTTCAATTTCACAATGACCAGTCATTATAGCAAAATAAACTCCTCCTAAATAATGCTCATTTTGTCATGAGTACTTATCCCTTACCTAATTGTTTATACAGTATATAATAACATATTGTTTTCACTTTCACACGTTCTTTATAAAAAAAAATGAGTATGCAATTTAATAAAAGTGTCCAATTTGAATCCACAGGGACAAAACTTTCATGGGTGGGCTTTTCCCTGTTTACTTGGCAGTGTAAAGACGTGTTTAGTTGAATCCCTTGTTATAGGGCGTAAAATTATTAGCCAGTATCGTAATGTAAGATGTGATTAAAGTATCATGACAACCCTATTGCTCACTTTATCTTAAGATGAAGAAATCCTGTGAAAAAAGCATTTGTGTCAGCAGTGTGTGAGTGAGCTTGTGCGTCTGTGTGTGTGGCCCCTGAGTTGTAAAATGTTTTGCATTCCATGGATTAAATGGATTAAACTATGGCGTTAGTCAATGGAGACCTCCATCACACTTTCTCACTTATACTTGCACACTCAGATCGAGTCTCATTCATAACCACTGGGCTCGTCTCCAAAAAAGGGAGACGCTCTGATCTAGAGAGCATTTGATTGGACAAAAATATGAGTAGTGCAGGATGAGTCATTTGTTTTATTTTATTTTTTGCTACATTTTGCAAAAGAAAAGACATTTGAAAATTATTTTCACTAAGTGAATTTAGGAATTTAGATTGACGATGCTAGCATAAAATTAGCACCTCAAAAGATGCAATCTCATTTGTGAAATTAAAAAAAAAAAGTTGTTTATTGTCAACAGTGTAGTGATGTATGAAGTAAAGTTAAAACAGGCGTCACTTTCAAACTAAGCAGCTTTCTGTTGGTCAACCAGAATCTGTGTGACCAAAAACTGTTATTGAAAATTTCTTTTGAAAAATAGTTGAGTTTTACCATTTTTGAATCCATTCAGCCGATTTTCTGATTTAGAAGAATATCAGAAACCAGCAGTTTCTGGTCCCATGACTTCCATGCTGGTCAATGGGACCAGAAACTGTCTGGTTACTGATATTCTAAATATCAGAAAATCGGCTGAATGGATTCAAAAATGGTAAAACTCAACTGTTTAACTCTGGGGGAGTTGTAAAATGAGCCTATTTCCAAAAAAAAGTGGAGTATCCCTTTAACACAAAACTTTCTGAACAGCTTTTAACATCTTTAAAATGGTGCCTGTGTTGTTGTTGTTTTTAAAGGATAAATTATATAAATGGTCAATGGTCTTCTTTGTTAATATAACCAAGATTAGATGCAGCCATGATTAGTTGCAACCAAGTGTTTGGCTCAGTCTTCCTGGACAAATTATATTAACCAGTCACGTGCTTACATTCCTAGCATCACCGTATTACATTCACACAAACCTGGTTATACCCTCTATCAATGTCAAATACAAACGGGACAAAATAATAAGTAAAGGATTAAAGTGGAAAAGCCATGTTCTGGGTTTGCTCCGGTGGACAGGATTCTGAGTCCGGTAGTTTTGCTTCTCTGTGGGAGTATGTGGCCCGCAGGCTCGCTGTTGCTTATTTGGCTTCCTGGGAGGTCTGGGGTCCGCCTTCACTGCCTTGTGTTCTATGGTCACGGGTGGATGGAAGTTTTACTCACTGCAGATTTAGGTTCATGAGGCTAATGTGAGCTAATGGAAGGAAGCAAGAAAGTTTTATTTTTAGTGTGCGTGTCTGTTTGATACACAAATCGAGGAACGTTGTTGAAGTCAAAGAGGTTTATAATGCCTTAAAGAAGCTATCCACTATATCTCAGTGGCATATATTGTACATTTTATTACATACTTTTATTCACAGTGACTTTGCATTCAGGGTATGCACCAGGCATATGTTATCGGCGCTATGCTCTGCTGTTTTACGCAGTGCATTTTTAGCCTTGTCAGTTCGGTACACCGTTGAATTAAGTCCACCTGGACCCTAAAGTGATTCCATTGGCTTATAGAACTTTTAATGGGTAATTAATTCAGTGCCTGATTAGATATCCTTTTATCACATTTTAAGAAAATTGTTTTAGGTTTCACTTTATTTTAATGGTCCCTTTAACACATTCTGTTTACTATAATTAACTTTCACCTACATGTATACCAACTCTCATTAGAGTGTTAGTTGAGTATTAGTAGTCTGGTAGAGTTAGGGTTAGAATAAGTTGACGTGTAGCTTCATAGTTACTCATAGTCAGCAGAATGTCTTTTGGAGGAGCATCATCACATTGGAGAATTAGCAGATATTAAGCAGACAGTGAGTAATACTATAAAGAGAGTTAGTTGACGACATGTACAGTAGTTGCAAAGTTACTTTGTGAATAAAATGTTCAAAAGGGCCATCAAAATAAAGTGTAATCATTTTGTTTTTAGTTACTATAGGTTTTTGAAACTGCTCATCATGCTAGTGCAGCATACCAGTAGCTAGTTAGCTAGCTAAGCTTATATCTTACACACTGTGTTTTATGTTTTATATAATTAGGCATTACAAACGGATAATAACAGAATTCTTAGATGGACTGGATTGGGTTGTTTGATACATAAATGTGATTAATCACCCTGAAGCCCCTGGAAAATACGCCACAAGAGTCCCAAGCCGTTCACTATTGCTACTATCCTGATTCCATGTACTACTTTGGATAGGATCTGAAAAATGTAAGGTTTCAGTACAGAACTCTAAACCTGCCCAGCATCACTGCAGGGCACATTGGCGAGTCCTTTGTCCGTGTGAAAGGCCTAAATTTGGGTCCATGGGCCTGATCTTTCCAGTCCAAATAAAGGCGCTAAACCCTGAACAAACAGAGGTATATCTGCTATACCCTTCATGGTAGTGGAGTTCCGTTTTCTCTGGGTGGCCATTGTCCGAGATCGGTTTACACACACAGTCTCACGCCTGCAGGGAAGAAAATGTCAGTTGCACCTTGTTCTTTGTCTAAGCTTATTCCATTGTTTTTCAGTGATTTTTGACAAGTCTTTTTCATAAATGTCAAGAGTATTTTCTTCTCTTAGATTCTGATTAGTTCAAGGGAAGCTGATTAAAACCTTCTACCACCGTTAAAACCATCAGCCGAAATTAAATTGTAGTTAGATTTTTATTTGGCTTCAAGCTAAATCTAAAACTCTATCAGAATTTCTGAGACAAGCATTAGTATATATATACCATATACATAACTGACTCGAGGGACACATCATTGCTTTATTTAAAATCTACCTGAATGAGGCTGGAGATTCCAGAAAATGAAATTAGATCCATGTTCTGTAAAATCTAATTAGCCTTTAGCCTTTATTACTTCCATGCATTTCGAGGTTCCCACATGAACAACTCTTTGCTTCATTCAAGACTTTCCCGGCCTGACCCACTTTATGAAAAGCTGAGCATCTCCCAGAAAACTTCACTGTCCCCAAACACTCTCTCTGAACTCAGATGTTAGTTTGACCTCGAGGATGAGCAAAGTTGCTCTGATCTTCTTTGATGTGCCTCTTTGGAGTGACTTCTAAACTCACACTGACATCGAAACCTCATTGTCAGAGCTTCTGCACTTTTGAACTGAATGTGCCTTGTGTAATAAGTGGGTCAGGGCTTTAAAGGTATTGTTTTAATGGGTTTGGGAGCTGACAGGCTGCTGTGTCCTCTGATGCCAGAGTGTGTGCACAGGGATTTTTTTTTTTTATGTTTTTAATCACTTTGGAAAATGTTTTTAAAGTATGCCTCAGTTGAGTCTTATTTTCTTCTTTCTAAACTGGCCCATGCACATTTATTTTAGTTTTATGAGAGGCTTTTTATTCGCAAAGTTATTGATTGTTTGCACTCCTTTTCAGTAATACGTATCAATATCTGTGGGGGACAGCAGAATTTCCAGATATCATATTCCCCGACCTCATTTCTTCAAAATTGTGTCATTTATTCAACCTTATGTTGTTCCAAACCTGTATGAATTTCTTTCTTCTGTTGAACGCAAAGGAAGATATGTTGAAGAATGTTGGTAAGAATATATATATATATATATATATAATCAATTATTTCAGTTTAATTAATTTTATTATGCAAACTCGTTCCCTTAATTTCATTACGTAAGCATAACTTTTTTTATGTATTACAGGGACAGTGCATATTAACATGACAAGTCAAAATAGCCAAAAGGCTAGTTTTCATCTGCAGTCCTAGGCCAGATGTACAATAGGCAACCTAAAAATACAATGTAAATACAACAAATATAATTAAAACATAACAGAATACAACAAATATATATATATATATATATATAATTATTATTAATCACTTAATTGCATCAAGTTATTCTTACTTAATCCATTTAAGTTTTGTCAACTTAATTGTGTCTGTGATATGAGGAAGTGTACTCCCAGAGTGCATTGCGGCATGAATAAATTAATTGCTTTGTTTTTCTATTTTTGTCTTTTTTTTACCATTACAATTTTATTTGCTATATTGTTATTGGGGGTACTCAAACCAGTCAAGTAATGTTTACAACCTTTTTCTGAGTAACGAAGGCGTAGCATGCAAACAGTACAGATTACTAAGAAATTTTAAGTAAGTTTTTCGTTTGGCGAATTATTGGACATTAAGTAAAGTTAACAAAAAAAATCTTAGTAAGAAGAATGTTACATTTTACAGTACATATATATATATATATATATATATATATATATATATATATATATATATGCTGGTCATTTAATGTAAAGATTAAACTGGTGTGGCTGTTTTCAGAACAGTCTATCTAGTTTATTTATTTTAGTTGTGTTGATATAACCTATTAAAAGCTTTTAGTGCTTTTACCATTGTTAAGAGCTGATGTTAGGCACAACATAATTTTGACAGGAACTTTTTACAGGCATACTTCATACTAGTCATTTCCAGTTTAGTTTCTCTGTCTGACCAGCCCTGAATTGTGTAACTGATGACTGTTAACGCTCCCAGAGCAGGGCTGAGTTATTGTTCTGTATCTGACCTCCCGGGCTTTTTAACGTTTTAGCCTGGTAGCAGGCAATTTTTCACTTAGAGCAGTCTGCGATTTAAGCCACCTGAACAAACTGGACCCATTCAATTAGTGTGTGAGTGCATGTGTGTGCATTTGTGACCCGTGAGATGTTTATCTTTGTATGGCTAGTGTACATGGTTGTTGTATTAGTCTCTGTCTGCAAATGTTCTGTGAGTTGGGTGGATTCTTCCCGACAATGCTTATCATTAAGTGCACTTCTCTCTTTTCTGATCGCCACCCATGAAGAAAAACTCACCTCACTGTCCTCTTCAAACAAACACACACACACACTCACACAATCACAGAGAGTTCAGACAGTCTGTCTCTCTGACACGCACACCAGTCATAGTCCTACATGTGCTTGTATGCGTCACAGTTCTCAGCTGCTGGCCTGAAATTTTTATACATTTTTCAATCATTCATCAAAACACAAAGAATGACTTTCTTTATTTAAATCACACAAACAATGTTGTGGTAACCTCCTGTGGCTTCACTTACAATAACTACGAATGAGGACTCTTCTGGGAAGTCTTTTGTTCTCCGACAGTTTAACGTAACTTCAATAGCATGTTGTTTGACCTCGCAAGCTATTGAATATGTTCTTCCTTAATTACTTTTGGTGTCTAACCAGACAAGATTTGAAAAGTGTTAATGTGGTTCAGAATGTATTTGATGTTTAAAATGCAAATGTTTTAGAAAATGTTAAGATGTAGTGGTACTTATTTGTGCTTTATATCAGGTAGATGTTACCTTGGAGCAAGTGGAACTTGTATGTGTTGCTTGAGTTTCTTGGCACAAAGAAAGAGGATGTCAGTGATGTACTATTCGCTCATTGCTGCTCCTTAGTGACTATGGAATTAAACCATCAGCATTTTAATAAGTAGCACAGATATTTAATTGCATGGTTACCACCTCTCCTTATTTTTGAGTTATTATTGATGCTTGTTAAGGCAAGCTCAATGCTTGCTTATACTTAGGGGAAGTGCTTTTTTTTTCTCTCATCTGTATAGTGGTAATAATAAAAACACTGCACTCTACCAATTTATGGTGAAAAGATCCTTGAATAAAACTACACTTTTTATCATTGAAATTTTGGGTCAGTAAGATTTTTAAAATCATATTTTTACTAGTATTCAGAAAGGATGCATTCAATTAATCAAAAGTGACGGTAAAGACCATTAAGGATGCTTTCGAAGGCCTAATGCAAAGAAGGCTGTCCCAATTTCAAGTCTCCTTTGACAGTGGCCTACAAAAAAATCCTCCTTTTTCTTAGCATATCCCAAAATTCATTGTCTGCCGGTAACGATTGGATGACATATCTCACCAATTTGCGGTTTTATAGATTGTTTATACTCTATTATGTGCATAAATGGATAGGTGAACATATTTCGACAGGTTGTGAATCCAGTTTTGTTTTCAGACAGTTGAATATAACTTTCAAAGAAAAGTTCAGTACAAACGTTACCGTCACGGTCACAGTTGTGAGGCTACGAGAACAACCCTCCATTGGCTCGAGAGTCCCATTTAACAATGCTCGGTCTGGCATTTGAAGGATGCAGCCTCTGAATTCGGACAAAGTTAATAAACACAACTGCAGAGCAACGACCAGGATACTACCTAAAACAAATATAGTTTGTGTTTCTGCTTACATCTATAATTTCAAATTAAAGTTATTCATCGTTTGGCCTTATCTTTTTTTGCTGATGGCAGTAACGTGAGCTCTTTCACACTGTATGGATGAGCGATTTGAAACCTAGCAGCAGGTGTAGGACTAGTGACACACTTTTTAATATGGCTCCAAATGCAGTTTCAGGTTTACCCGTTCAGCCCTGAAGACTTCTGCTCTCTTGACAGATGCTCTTTCACATGGCCATTTACACGCATTATTCTCGCTGTCTCTGTCTCAGTAACATGCGGTCTCACACACAAATGCACGCTATTCATTTCGTTCAGCTGATACCTGAGCAGTTGCGACCTCCAACAGTCACTGAGACCTGCAGTTTGGCTGTCCTGAAATCAACCTCCTACTTCCTCCGTCCTCGTTGCACTCATGGGAATTTTCCCAGTCCGACTCAGCCAGATGTAAGAGGGGGGTGGGGAAGAAAGCGAGAAACAGACACTGCCTCTCACGCACTGGAGATAAAGCTTCACCTGCTTGCCCTGGCTTGTGCCTTTCTCTGGTCTGTGGGTGTGGTGGGTGTGCCACACAGAGGCATACCTGACATTCCAATGGGCCTGTAAAAAAACAATTGAGGCAAAGATGAGATGGGGGTGTTTTGGATTAGAGCTGGATGGGGGTGGCTATAGCACAAGACTCTTAATGGCTTTTAGCACTAAGCTTAACCCTTGGTAAACGGGTTAACCCCCTGGGTTAAGTAACGTTTCACACCCCAGAGCAGGGTTAGGCTCACTTTTGTCACACTAAACCATTGCAAAGGTTTACAATGTGAAACAATGCAATCATAAAGTAAGTCTGAATTTTAAAATAACTTTTCAATTGCAGCAGCCATTAAATAAACAGCGTTTATAACATTTGCAATATTATAAAATTAGACTGAAGTAACAGATATAAGAGGATATTTATATATAATTAAATTTGTTAATGGAAATTTCACATGAAATATTTTAAAGTTATATAAAATGGATAGAATTGTAAATTATATTTATAATTATACATGCATAACTAATAATGCATTCCATTTTTACATTTTAGATGTATTAAATTAGCAGCGAAATGAATACAAGAAGCAAATCCTCTTAAAGGGATATTCACCCCCCAAAAATAAAATTGTTACTCATCCTCAAGTTATGAATTTCTTTCTTCTGATGGAAAAAAAGATATCTTAAAGCATGCCACTAACCAAATTGATGGGCCCTATAGTATTTTTTCAGCATACCATGGAAGTCAATGGGGCCCATCAACTGTTTGTTTAGTGACATTCCCTTTAATTTATATGTTGTGGATCCCTTTCATCAATGTAAGTATTACAAGTGATATTCTTCAGTTGTTTTATTGTTTGCCAGCTGAAAATTGTTTTTCTGATCACTCAGAGAAGGTGCATACTGCATATATCAGCTGTTTTGAACAATATGACTTAAGCTAAGGCATGACCTTTCCCCATCACGACTGAATCAGGCTGGCCTTTGACGCAATCCTGACCTTGAATTGGGTGCGTGGGAGGGCTAGAAGGTCATACATAGTTCATTAAACCCTAACACAGATCCGATTAAAGTCCAGACGGGCACAGGCTCAGCAGGATACGGAAGCTTTGAACGAAGACCTTCGCTGGCTGAAAATGAGGGGGAAACCCTGAATGTGACCTTGAGTTCTGCCCTCAGACACGAGATAGAGATCGTATCAGTCCCTCACGTGAGGCTTTGGGACGATCTTGCTGAAGTTCACTCGAAAATGAAAAGGAAGAGCTGTTTGTACAATCCTGGTTGTTTTTGTGTTGTTTTGGCAAAGCTTTTCGTGATTTCAAGTATGCATGCGTGTGTTTGGACCTGGAAGTGATTATATTTAAATATCATGTGGTAGGTAGTAGTTGCATTGGTTTTGAGTGTGATGCAACGTTATTGGGGATGGAAAGGGAAGATTGGCCCAAATTCTCACACACGTGAATGCACGGTTGATACTAAAATAGAACAAGTCTAGCAGTTACTTGCATTCTGGGCGAATGGCCTGCGCTTCGTGCCAACTATTAAAGGGATAGTTCACCTAAAAAAAAAAAAAAAATCAAAAAAAATCACAATATCAATAAATGCCATAGTAGCCTGTATGAATAATACTAAATACCACTGCCATGAAACAAAGAAAGTTTAGTAAATGATGATTTAAGGTGAACTATCTTTAACCTATACTGTACCAACAAAAAGACAGTCCAAACTCACGTTTCTCAGAAACCGGCCAAAACGTGTCTAACAACCACAGGGGGTTTGTATATATTTAAATGAAGGAAAAGCATGTGGAACATTACTTTTCTTGGCTGTTTGCATGCAAATGTTCATATTCAGACATTCTGTACACACACATGCTCGTCCCTTTCACCTTCTCTCTCTCTCTCTCTCTCTCTCTCTCTCCTCCCCACACAATCATTCTTTATTACTCAAGACCAGGTGGCAAACTGCTCTAGGTCGAAAAACATTTCAGCTCATTACTAACAAAAACAAACACAACCCTCACTGTACCCTTCTCTTAAAACTTCTGTTTTTATAATCATTTATTTTGTTTGAAATGGGACCTTGTGTGCTCTGTGTTTCATCAAAATTTGTCCCTTGACTATCCTGCATAAACATCAAGCTGCCAATAGAGGGCACCTGTGTATATTTCATTACCTAATTGTGCAAACTTTCCTGAAAAAAAAAAAGAACTCTGATGTGCTTCTTAGACTCCTGTGTTTTACTATAATGTGGAAACCAGTGTTTTTATGTTTATGTCTGTGCTCTAATAGCCTACTAGACATAGTTTCTTAATGCCGACACATACCTCTGTAGCTTTTCTTGTTTACTGTGAGCTTAAGTAATTTACAGGCCTCAACGTTGACGGCATTTCTTTTCAGAGAAAACAGTTTTAGATTTGCTGGTTTCCATTTTCCTCTCAATTAAATGTTATTTCATAAACCTCTCAGCATGACCCAACTACATCTGTCTTCACATGACAAATCACATGACATCATTGGGTAAACTGCTTGCTGTCTTAAATGGCATGTTGTTGCCTTTCAGTGCAATAACCCGTTATTAGCAGCTGAAACAATGTAAATGGACTCTTAACACGTGGAAATACAGCATAGTTGTCCAAATGTTAACCCAGACGGATGCACATAACTGTAATCCCAAATCTGACTGAATTTTTCAACAGTTTGTCACTGACAGTAGATTTTCCATGCCCCATTAGCCATATGGAGACACTATAACTTAATTCATACAGTCTCCCTTAAAGGGACAGTAGCCTACATACACAAATGCATCCTTCCAAACCTGTTTACACATGACATTCTGAAATATGTTTCTGTGTGGTGGATGTTACTGTTTTTTTAATGTCCATACAATGAAAGTCAGTGGGGTCCTGTGATGTTTTGGACCCCATTGACTTTCATTGTATAGAGTTAAAAACAGCTCAAAATATCTTCTTTTGTGTTCTTACTGGTTTGAATGGAAATTTTTGGGTGAACTCAATTTAAAATCAGAAGGTCTAATCTAATATCTAACTAATATCTAACTAATCTATCTAATATTATTAATGGCCCTGAGTAAACAAAGATAAATAACAAACCAATGGTAACAAAAGTTAATAAATAGTATAATTTCTGATACTTTGTTAATGCTTTAAATTGTTAACTAATGGGACCTTATTGTAAAGTGTACCGGATCAGTAAATTGAGGTATCAGTTTAACGAAGTATAAGACATTTTTCAAATCCATCATAATAATTAATAATCAAATGTATAGTCATATTAGCCTTAGCAAACACTAGCACATAATTAAATAAATATAATTCAAAGTTAATAAATTCTCTCAATCACGTTTTAACGTACATTCTTTGCTGCTTATACTTTACCAAAATATTCAGTTTTTTTCTTGCACTGAAATCTCTTTAAAATCCATGCAATAACAAATTATGCAAATGTATATACCGTTTCCAATATTCTGCCATTCGGAACCTATTATCAATGCATTGCTGCGTTTGTTAAATAATTAGCCAATACGCCAAACGAAAAGTATGCTTTGGCAGTGAAAAAACTCATGATTTCCCTTTAAACTCTTACAGTATTTTTGCTAACATGAAATGATATGCACTGTGAAGTTTTGGCAGAATTGGCAGGCATTGATGGACTTTGACCTGTCTGTGACTTGCAAAACGGCTATTTGGCTTTTCCTTTAATGGCCAAGTCTGTGGGCACAGACTGTTAGAAGTGTTAGCATAACAGCCGAATAAAAATAGCATGTGTAGAACAACCACATTCCAATGTTTTGACTTTCGCCCTGTTAGTGGAATTGTGGTTATGCAGGCATGATGGTCAGGAGATAAAGTGATAAAGAAATACTGATAAAGAAACCGGATATGAATGTGCAGACAAGAAAACATCAGGGATTATTTGTTTTCCATTCCATGCCAGCATAACATAATCAGTCAGGTTCTCATGCTTGCGCTCATTTCCTTCCTGATTGGTGGAAAGTAGAGAAGTTGGTTTCTGATTGATGAAGTTTGAACCAGTAATCAGTTACTTAATTCAAATCACCTGATGGCCTTTTACCTTTGATTAACATTGTGGTTCATTAATTGTACTCTTGTTTTGATACTGTTTGCATACTTTAGATTCATAAAAAACTGCACAGGTGTCACCAGACCTTCGTGTACTGTATCTGTAAGTGTTTCTGACTAATGCTACACGATCAAAAACAGAAACATGACTATTTTGTTTCAAAGATGTGAACTGGAAACATAGCTAAATTGCTAAAAACATAATGAGATATATGTGACAACAATGTAGCAGTTTGAAAACCGTTTAAGTTAGTTGTAATGTTAGCAGAATGTGTATACAATTACACAAAGAGGTTAATTTCATAGGGTAATGTTCCAAAACCTGGATTCAATCTGCATTGAAGGCCAGAAAACAAGCACATAATTTCCATATCTTGTATAATTTTGCAAACAGCAATTCTGGGCTCAGATCTCTTTTCCTGTTTAGCTTCTTTGGATGCACTGACTTATGAGTTTGTATTCTCTTTTTACTTGAGTTTTCTCATTTATTTAGTTTTTTCTTTAATACTGTTTACATAAAAAATGTCCTATTGCAAATTACACTGGCATTAAAGATCAGTTCTCTTATACTGTAAGTGTTCTTGATATTTTAACTAGGAAATTAGGCAATATTAGTTATTATATAGGAGTTTGAGATTTGTTTTCAAAAATGTTTTTGAAAGAAGTCAATTATTGATTGATTTTGATCAATTTAATAATTCATCCTTTCACAGTAAAATAATGAATTTTTGTTTAGAAACCGTAGACAGCGATTTTATTGGCTAACATTGCCCGAATCCTGGCGTTGCCAGTCATGCAGAAGCAAAGTGTCTTTGATTAGAATCTGTAAAGGCAATTAAGAAGTGAAAAGGCTGTTCAGACTAGCATAGATTCTTTAAGAGTCATGCTCTTCATCCCCTGATGCATCTCGCTGGGTTCAGGCGCTAGGCCGGTAGACTGACCCACTGATCGGTCACAGAGGAATGTCTGGAATGCGTGTTCTTCTCTGATCGCCGCGGGGCAATATATTGGCTTGGGAATCTTAAGTCAACTCCCATACATCCTGAGCTATCTTTAAACGTCTTGGAATTTGCCCCCTATTTCCCCCCTCCCCCCATGTGTCCTCGGACCTGTTTGCAATTGTGAGGCTTTTGCTCCTGGTAGGGTTCAGTATCCATATGTGGACTTTGTGCAGTATATGATTGTTTGCATCTTTGATGTCAAGCACCAAGAATGTCGGCCTGCTGTTGTCTTTGGCCGATACGGATCTGAAATATCCATTAGGCATGGCATGGATCGGAACACACCAATGAAATGTTTGCGAATCCAAGACCTCTGAAGAAAACAAAAAAGGGTGTATATGAAAGAGTTTGGGCAGGGGGCATTGCGTGAGTTTTTCCTTTCATGGTTAGTTGTTTTGGCAGTATTAGTCTGTCTTCCTCCGTGCTGAGAGATTGAGAGCTGTGCTGGTGACCAGACCAAACTATTTTTGACTTTCTATTACATTCTTTTTTACATTGCTCAGCGTCGGTATGCACCTTCATTAGGAGTGTAGACATGAATGAATGTCCATTCTTGCATACCACTGTTCTATTCTATTATGAATCTCTTGTTAAACAGAAGGAGATTGTTATCATCTAATGCTGTTGAGTGAAAAGAATCAGTCTTAAATTCAATCCAGGTTCCTCATGTAGATGTAGGGAGAAAAGAGGTCTAGTTCAGTGAGTCTAACATGAGTACAGACAATCACTTTTAGTGTTTTTTTTTTTTTTGTTCAAAATCTAGTTGAACTAATAACCCTCTTGGATTCGATCTAATGCATGTGCTCAAGTTTGCAGTTGGGTCCGCAATCTATAATTTGTTGTTGTTCTAATTTGATGCTCAATATGTTCCTCACAGCTCAGAGATCAATTAGACTTATGGCTTGTTAGCAAAATAACTTGTGCTAATCATCATTCCCATACACAGTGCCAGCTCATTTCGCTGCAGGCTGTATGTGTTTGTGCAGATTTGGCCTGCTTACTTCAGATCTACTTGGTCTTCTTCAGCCAGTGTGGTGTTTTACTCATCAATCTGTCATCTGTTTAATATGAGACGTCTTCGTCAAATGGAATGTACTGTATGTGGAGTATTTCACCAATTAGATCCAAACAAAGGTTTTGATTCAGTCTTGAGCAAGTTCTAAAAGAAAATATTTGCTTAAATACGAATCCCATCCCATCTTGTTGACATTAAAACTCTGTGAAATTTTCTGTGATTGATTTATTTAATGAAATAGCCACTTTATTAGGTATGTATCACACACAATTTGTAATTTAATTATTTAAACAGAGAACTTATTCAATTAGACTTGATGCACCAATATTGAAGTCATGCTGAATTGATTATTATTTTCATGTTATGATTGGTAACCATTAATATATATATCACTCTCAGAAAAAAAGGTATGAAAGCTGTCACTGGGGCGGTACCTTTTCAAAAGGTACAGTTTTGTACCTCAAGGGTGCATATTGGTACCTTCATGGTGCATATTTATACAATTAAGGTACCAATATACACCCTTTAGGTACAAAAGTGTACCTTTTTGAAAAGGTACCGCCCCAGTGACAGCTTTTGTACCTTTTTTTCTGACAGTATATATATATATAAATATTTATATTCTTCTATGACAATTTTTATTCTGATATTTAAGTTCAGATTTCACTTAAATGACAATTAATGGGTAATCTTCAATTTAATAAATTACTGAACTTAAATATACAAGCTTGATAAAAAATTATCATTTTAGGAAAATTTAAATGCACTTGAGGTTTAAAAAAATATTATAAATATAATATAAATATAAATTAAATATAAAAAATATAAATATAAATAAATATAAGTTTACCTTAGGTTGAAGGTTACATTAAACAATTTATTAAATTATTAGTATCAAATTAAAGTTAAATTAAAGATGTTAGATATTGTACAATACAAATCTATACATTTAAATTATAATATACATCATCCATCTATTTTACATATTTAAGATCGGGTGAACTTTCACGATCTTTTCTTTTCTTTAAAAAAATCTAGAGAATGCTAACCGTCTTCCAGGAGGAATAAAGAATGAGAAGAACTTGAGGAAAAATATTTGGAGGGCTTTGATATTGGTGTGAAAGCGTAGAGGGAGAGTGGATTATGGGATAGGAGAGAGGATGGAAGCCCTTGATCGTTCATCTCACCTAAGAGGACGTGGCTCATGAGGTTTCAGATAAACGGCTGGGTGTTGGTAAATGTCAGGTGTCTGGGCTGATCTGAGAACAGTTTCACCACATTTGTCTTTCTCAGGTTCAGGTTTGTGTTAGAATAGTAAGCTGATCCTAATTCAGCAATAATGGACATCTATCTTTGATCTTGTTGCAGTGATTCAAGGCAGCTCCTTGAGAACAAAAGGGGGTTGTTTTCAATCAAGACCAGATGGGTTGAGCACTCTCTGGAATGAGAGAAAAAAGCTTTTTTTTTTCTTCAGGAAAGAGAGAGCTATCCCGTTACGTCCTATTTGGATTTAGACGTTCTGTTTGGTTGGACCACACACAAACCTAAACATCAACACATTTCCACAAAAAGGCAAGAAAAGCGTGAGGAGTGAATCTCTGCTGTTCTTGGCCTTTGTTTTGTACGAGTCTGTGCTGTCAGAAGCCGTGGTTTGCATGCGTCAGGATTCAAAACGAGGCTTTGACATTAGCTGTCTCACCTTTTTTGTCTGTTCATTCTCCCTTTCTCCCCACCATCGCTTTCCTTTTTTCCCCTCTGTGTCTTTGTAGTGGTCGCTGCTCAAAAGGCCAGACATTCCTAAGAGACAAGTAGCCTAGACTTCCAGAGCAGCTCATGCATTAATGCAAACTGTGGGCAAATGCTGAGCTAAAATTAGTTGAGATTTATGGGATGTGTGCTTGTATAGAGGAGGTGCCGACACAGAAGATTTTTCACAGATTCTTGCACAAACCCGCAAACATAAACACACACACCTACTTAGTCACAGACGGAAAGCATTAGGTCGTAAATGGAGGTTTCACACCATGCAACAGGGCTAGTGTCCACTAAAGCAATCACACATACACAACAACTGTTCCTGACTGTTGTTGATTATTTTTCCAGCCATATGAAGATTTTTTTTTTTTTTTTTTTGTAAAGCCTGGCCCATGCAAACACAGTCTTGTGCTTGCTTTTCCACACTAAATCTATCTTAACCTTTTTTTGGGTTGTTTAGGAAGTGAGTGACTTTTTAAGTTTAAACTTTTCCAACAGTTCCATCAAACAATGCATATTTTCTTTTACTGTGTATTGTAATATTTATACTCTAGTGTTTTTCCATGTTCTTGGTCCTTCGTGGCTGTATGTTTTGGTGTGTGATCTTCATGTTGGATTTATTGGTGTTTATTCTGTTAATAAGACTCACTGCATATGGATCCTCTCTCTCTCGTTTTTGAGTTCACCCAGATCAAAAGTGACAAGAAATACTTTCATATACTAAAAATGCCTTCTTTTGAACTGTTGGTTAATCGAAGATTTCTGAAAAGAAAAACAAGGTTTCCTTAAAATATTAAGCAACCCAACTGCTTTCAATGATAATAACACTAATAAAATGTTTTTAAGCACCAAATCAGCATATTTGAATGTTTTCTGAAGGATCATGTGAGTTGAGAATCTTGAAAATTCAGCTTTGCCATCACTGGAATAAATTCTATTTTAAAATATATTAAAATAGTTAACCTTAAATTTTACAAATATTTCACAAATGCTGTTTTAAAAAAACATCTTACCCCAAACATTATGAGCGGCAATTAATAGATTTATATAATAAAAAATGTCTCTGTGTCTAGATTTTTTTTTTTTTAGAATGATGGCTATTGTAGTGCATAGTAAATGTTGGAGCAAAAATTATTTTTGATTGCATGTACAGTATGTGAGGGATTTGGCTGTTTTGGAAAAGGTCACGTGAGAAGTAAATGCATTACTTTGAGAAATGTGTGCTTGTGTTGCACTGTGATCATGCGGGCTTATGAACAAACAACAAGAAATGTATTTTTCCGGACACAACAAGGTCAGTGTGTGTGTGTAGGCTATATATATGTATATGTATATACACACATTTATTTTTTTATGACACTGATCCTGGAACAGCTGGTTGGTTGGGTGAGGCTCTAAACTTTTATGGGTACTTTGTGTTCTTCATTTAATGAAGTGATTGGAGATACATACACACACACACGTGGTATTTAGATCGAGACATTTATTAAAAGAAGTGACTGTTTTGCACTGAGCACAAACAGCACAGTACGGCTTAATACACCACCTAACTGTGCGCATAACAAACCATACAGACAATCTTTAAAAAACAATGTCACAAATTATTTAAACTGAGAATAACTTTAACATTTTAGGACAATCTTATGTCAATGAAGGCACAAATCAAGACAATCGTAAGTCAAAGTTGAAAAAAAAAAATGGTACAGAATAACAAATAGCCATGACAATGTACAATAATACAATACGCATTAAATAACACAATTTAAATATGTAGTATATCCAGTCAAGTTTTCTAAATGGCCTATAACAGATATCCTATAGGATACAATTATTTTTCCAGTTAATGTTATATATGTAAATGGTTATACTGTACTTCATATAAAACTGCCACATTGATACTTAGGTTGAAAGAAATGCCTTGAATATCTTAACACTTAAGATTTTAATATTAAGCACATAGTTTAAAGCTGTTGTTCATACTTAACCTGCAGTAAAAATGCCTCAAGAAACCAATATTTTGAAATTAAGCCTGTGTGAGCAAGTGTAGAAATTAAACAACCAATTACAACCAAAAACAAACAAGAAAATAGAGGGAAAATGGCATGTTATATGTTCAGTTTATCTTGGCATGCCATTGAATGTTGAACAAAAAAAACACATGCACAATATACTACTTCCTGAAGATTTTACAGTTCAAAAAGCGACCTTTTGATTCCCATTTTTTAAAAGAAACCTTTTTATTCTTAATCTTTGTTTTCATAATCTACTCCCTTCAATATGTCTTTTAACACTCCACCTTATGAAAAGAACAGTCTGACATCTCTTTTCCTGTCTTAAATGCCATGTGTTGTTGAAATGCAGGTCATTTCTGGACCACAACTACACCATAGGTCAAAACTTGTCCTTCCACACTTTCATGCTTCAGGGGGCTCATATAATTGTGTGCGTGTGTGTCACACACACGCTTGTAATAGAGAATGGGAATGTATGGTATCATAACACTGATACAACCTTTGCCCTTTCATATGCTTTGTGTTCCACTAGTTGCTCACTAACTGTTCTCAGAGATATGTCAACATTTGCAATGCAATGCAACATTTGCAAAAAAAAGTAAGTACCATGGTAAAGTGATGGCATCAAATTATAATACGGTACTTTGATATGACCTAGTATAAAATTATCATTATATTCTTGTTTATAGTATTTTAGGGCTGCCTAAATTAACTGGTAGTTTTATACTAACAGAGGGTTTCAAGAATACCATTGTAGTACCGTAGTACCTTTTGTTACTTTTTGTAAATGTTGTCAAAACACTATGTTCTTTTTCAGTTGCACTTCATTTTACAGTACACGTACTAAGAAAGTACTAAAAGGTAACTAAATGGGTTAAGGTTAGGTTTAAGGGTTAGTACCTAATTATTACCCAGTTATTGTAATTACTATAATAAGTACATAGTATGTACTGTATATAGGAAACAGGACTGTAAAATATAGTGCTACTATTATTTATGTATAAATAACAGTAACCCTTCCAAATTCGTAGTCTTGGCTTCTCAAGTCTTAGCATCACTGATGGACTGTTGTGCATTTACATCACTGAAATTGCTGGTGTTATACAATGATAATATATTATACATATTTTCAGATGGCCTTTATCTAACACCTGTATCAATGAAAACACTCTCCCAAGGACTATGAAATGGCCTTGGCATTTTCAAATGGCCAAAACACCAATGACAGATAAATAACTTAAATAACACGGTCCCAGCTCTCATGAACATTACATGCTGCAGAACAGCCGCTTTAAAGTGCTTCCGTTGTTCCCCCTCAACTGTCGAGTTTAAAACGAGAATATCATGAGAAATGCTCATCAACACGAGTTGGTGAATGGAGATTTGAAATGTCCCGCTTCTCGACCTGTAAACGTTTACATAGTAGCACTGTGAAGAGAAGGACAAGCTGGGAATCCTTTACTCTTCAGCTTTTTTGTCCAAGTCTAGCTCAGCTGGCTGCTGATGTCCAGGGCTTTCTGGTACACCTGGGTAACATCATCCAGATCGGCCAGCAACGAGAAGCTGCCGTTGTCTCCAGGGGATCCGGGAGGGCTTCGCGCACCCTTTCCGCTGGGAAGGGGCGCAACGGTCTGAAGGCCCCTGTATCCAGCCATCTGCAGCAAGTCTTCGGCAGACAGTGAGCCACGGATGTTGGGCTTGGGAGAGGCGGGGGGCCAGTCCAAGCCCATGCTGGAGAGACCCGTCTCCTCGTACACAATGCTAGAGGGTCTGCTTTGGCTCCGTGAGAGGGTTGAGTCTGCCGGGACCTCCCCGTGGATTCCCACCGCATTGTGTGTGGAATATTTCCCATTACGCTTCAGTATTCCTTTCCTCCCGACAGACCGTTTGGTGGGTGAGCTGTTAGGAGGCTGCACGGTAGCGCCGCCTAACAGTTCTGAGGACTCGCTGCGTTCTGGTGAGGAGTAATAGCCGGACTCGCGCTGCTGATTGTTCTTCAGAATGCCTTTCTTAGGTAACATGGACACCATTTTGGCTGGCGAGCCACCCAGAGTGTCCTCTCGCTCCGGACTCGAACCGGACTCAACGTCTAGGTAGCAAATGGACCGTCTGAGCTCTAGTTCACACAGACTCTGAGATCGTTGGTCTCCACTGGTCGCCCGAGTTTTCAGAATGCTCTTTGGTCTCTTGAGGCCCGGCTTCTCCTCTGCTACACCCCACATTCCAATATCGTTCTCCTTCGTGGACTTTCTCAAACGCCGGGCTGTGTTAGTGAGATTAGTGTTACCAGGCTCTGGGCGCTGGGGTTTTCCAGGACGGACCTCGGTGCGGTTCTGCCAGTCAATGAAGCGGGCAAGCATGGGGGAGCTGTTTTCCCTTTGTGTTTGGCAGTCACACACAGTGGACTTCCAGCCCCAGTTCACCCACCAGTGATTTGCAATGTCCTCGATTGTAGCCCTGCGCTCTGGATTAACCATCAACATCCAGCGGATCAAACCACGAGCATCTGAATAAGACAGAGATTTGAACTCGGTCAGGAAACTTTGGGTTCAGGAGGGAGATTTCATTTGGGTTCAGACAACTTTGAAATGTCTGTAGAGAAGACGCATACCTGATGACTGTGGCGGTTCCCTGTACTCTCCATTGCTGATCTGGCGAATGAGTCTTTGGTGGTCTCCTCCGTCGAAGGGCATTGTTCCGTAAACAAGAGTGTAGAGTAACACGCCCAGCGCCCAACTGTCAACCTGTCAAAACAACACCACATTGGTAAATTGGTCCACTGGGAGATAGAGTTTTGGAAAATGGTTTATGGAACATTTTCAATTAAATTTGCATTGCATTTGTTATTTCTTACAGTTTTGTTTGGTTTGTTTTTGTCTATAGACTAAATATTTTTTTCATCATGTCATACTGATTTCATTTTACTATGGAAATAAAAATACCACTTTAGTTTATGAGTTACATAACAAACTATTACATAATAAAAATGTCATATTTGTATCAACATTGCCAAATGATCATCATGACACTTAAAAAAATGTATATATTTAATGGCTTCACAGACTGCTTGACCTTTTGTACAAGTTGAACACATGTCAGTGAGGACTCGTCGTCATTTAGCAACAGATTCTGGAATTTTATTTTCCTGTCTGGTCCATAAAGTTAACTCCACCTATATTTATGAACATTTAATCAAGCTGTCATTGTACACCTAAAATGTATGAGAACAATAGGTAATCGCACATATATCTTTGCAGTAACTGCCATCATAACTCCTGCTCGTTATTTAATAATTTCTCGTGCCTGACCTCGTCTGATCCCTTCTCCACCTCTGCTGATTAGCCATGAGGAATGAGGAGGTATCGAGGGAAACAATGGCTGATTGCAGTGCAGGAAGTGTCCACTCCCCTAACTCCAGACCTATCTGACCCTGAGTAGATGTGAGGAGCTCTGTGATTGTTGGCCCTGATCCACTGATCTCTGACCAGCGAGAAGAATGCTGCCTTTCCCATGGTCTGGAGTTATGTAAGGATGATTGAGGGACCAGGGGGATCACTGAATGATTGAATGTCCAGAGGCTTTTAGAGTTGTGCATGTGTCATCATCATTCAATAAAACCAAAAATATTATGGGAATTGTGATATATTCCTGTGTTCTAGACAGGCTTAGGGTTTGGCAATTGTGAAGGGGGTGTAAAATGCTTGATATCCTGAAAATAGCTTTGAGATTAGTTGTCATTCTTTTTGGCAGTCTTTGTTTCTCATTGGATTGGATGTTTGGTGCGCTGACTGACTTGTGTGGAATGATTCCTGTGTGGGAAGTGACTAAGTTTGGAGTGTGTTGGGATTTGGAATGACGGGCGGGGGTGGTTTCAAACACTTTCTCTTTCTCTTTGTTATCTGTGTTTTGTTCTCTCTTATCTTTTCAGACAGGAAGTATGTGATTGTGTTTCCTAGCCTACATTTTTTAAAGGTGAAAAATGAAGGCCTCTTAAATGGCACTACATAGTTGCATAACTGGAGAATTTTAGTTCACAATGTACCTCTGGACCTTTATATGGTCGTCCGTTCACGATCTCAGGGGAGGCATAGAGCGGGCTGCCGCAGAACGTTTGAAGAAGCTTGTCCTTGTGGTAGAGGTTGGACAAACCGAAATCTGCAATCTGGAAGGAAGAGAGAATCAGAACAGGCCAATCTTGTGAGTAATAAATCACTGGAAGAAAATTATAACATACCTTAATGTTACCGTTGTCATCTAGGAGAATGTTTTCCAGCTTGAGATCTCGGTGCACTACTCCGCTCTGTAAGACATCAAAAAATTGATATTCGATCAACGTTTTGTCATATTTGATGACCTAATTTTTTACAGTGATTTTAGGGAAGGAAAAAGTTCCCATTATCCGGTATCATAACCCGAATGTCAAAATAGCCTGATCTTTGAATCAACGCCCCCATTTTTGTGACGACCTCCTGGCTCTCCCTGATCAGAAGGGCTGAGCTGGAATCCCCCAGCTGAGTTGATGACATCATCAGCCCAGCTGTAAAGGAACAAAGGCCAAACCCACTCTAAATTCCCCCAGGACGTTTCACTTTCCAGCTGACACAGCCCTGGGTACCGGATAACCCTTTGTGCTGATCTAGGAACAGCATCTTCAGCTTTAAACTCTGTAAAACTAGAAAAATATGCACTAAAGTGTTAAATAAAAGAAACAACAATTAAGAAATATTGGCTGGATCACTATTGGCTTGGCACCAGGACAGAAGAGCACAGCTGCTCTCTGGCTCCACAATCTTTCGTATAGAGGCATTCTTGGAAGTTGAGTTTATCCCTCGCATATCACGACAAGTCCTCCTTCATAGAGTAAATCATTTTATTTACTCTATAGAGAGCTCATGTGTGAATCATGTCGATTGTGAACATTGCACAGATGTCAGTTGTTTAGTTTGAGAGGCTTCATTTAAGGTATGAGACACGCTGTGCTATAGGAAGTGTAGTTGTAGCACTGCATGTTGTACTTAACGGTTAAAGGCATGACATGCAGTAGAGCCTATTTACAATATCCTTGCTGGAAAAAAAAAAAACACTTAAAATCAGCTTAAGCTAGTAAGCTGCTCTTAGCTAGTTAAATCTGATCTCCCAACCAGTTAAATATGGTCTCCCATCCTGGTCTTCAGTTGTGGCCAAGCTGATGTTTAGCTGGGCAACCAGCCTAACCAACTGAATAGTACAAAATTCCCTTTAAAACCAGCCAAAAGACTAGCTTAAACAGGTTGGAAGACAAACTAAGACCAACAAACCAGCTTAGGCTGTTTGTTTTTTGTTAGTTTCTGTTTTGTTTGTTTTATTTGTTTTATTAAGCAGGTAATGCATGGCCTCCAACTTAATTGCTTTTGTAAAAAATATTTTACACGAATTAAAGTGCTAAAGACACATTTTTGATCATTTCTTTTTGTTATCAAGTTCATTCAAGATAATCCAACAACTAGAATTTTGCATCTAATTAGCATCCAGGGCCGAAACTTGACGTTTTATAATTTAGGCAATAATGTCATACATAATACTGAAACACTTCATTGAATATTTATTATGCACTTCAGTTTGCTCTCTGCTAACATATCTTGCACTGAGATTACAAGAAAGGGTGTAAAAATGTACATTTATCTAAACATTTAAAGGGTTGAAATACATGAGAAGATTAAATGTATATCATTCACTCACCCTCATGTCCTTCCAAAACAGTATCACTGTTTTAATTTTTAATAATTTTATTTTATGGAAGAAAAAACGCCATGCAGAACAACACGCGGATCATGAGTAAATGTACGGGTCATTTTTCTCACCCCACAGATATGATGTTTGTGGGCTCTGTCCTCACCTTGTGGCAGTAATGGACAGCAGAGACGATCTGTCTGAAGAAGTGTCTCGTCTCCCTTTCACCGAGCCTTCGGCGCTCACTGATGTATTCGTACAGCTCGCCCTTACTGGCATATTCCATCACGATCACAATCTTATCCTTATTCTCGAAAACTGCGAATAGACAAAGAAGCAAAGTAAACACAACAGCACTTTATTACATTACACAACATCAATGATTATGCATGTTAAAGGGACAGCGCATGGAAATGAAAATAGCATATTTGCATTAAGTCCCACTTACTAACTAAAGCTCTCTATCATTGACATTAACTGTTTGGCTCAAGTTTTTGTTGGGCCGCTGCCAGATGCTGTATGTAGGAGTCAAAATCGCCAGCGAGTCTGGCTTTAGTCAGGGTCATGGCGATTAGGAGCTGTCTTTGCGAGCCGGACCACAACTGTTAACAGGTGTTAAGAGCAGACAGGAAGTGAGATTTGGTGTGCGTGAGCATTCCCGTTCCAAGCAAGAAAAGGTACGTGTTTTGCAAAACAATGTATTCTTAGTAGCAGCTCGTAGATTAATAGCTATCATTTAAGCCAATCAGAGAAGTGTTTCTCTTGAGAACCTGATGGAAAAATTGGAGCTCAGCAAATCTTTGTTTTTATTTTCACAGGGGAGTGAAGCCGTTCCTCCATTGAGATCCTCTTCCACCTTCTGCTGATACAGCGAGAGAGTCTCCATAGTGACCCTTCATTGTTTAGCGCCCGGAGGCTGGTCGTCACAGCGATGGTCAGTGGACCGAATAGAGGATGAAGATTCCTGCTGATCAAGTGAGTTTCCTTCCACTTTCAACAACAAACAAAATGTGTATGTGGATACCTTTTGACTGTCTAGGTCAGGACTAACCGAGGTTGTGAGAATAACAAGTTATGTTCACGTTCAAGACACTGAACTCAATCCCAGGCCAGCGCTGAGTAATTACCTCTCTCAGCTAATCCGTATTAGACACAGAAGACTGAGCGTGCTCCGTTTTGGCACCGGCTCTCAGACCTATCCAGGGTCAGTAATAATGACCCCTGGCTGAGAGCGAGGCATGAGTCCACAGCCGTGGCGTCTCCCTCTGTCAGTGTGGAGATAAAGCAGCTTTGTCAAGTCTTTGTTTTGAGTATCCCGCTCAAGGCGTGCTGCGCTTGGGGCCTGATTTGATGGGTTTTTTGATTTATGTTCTGTTCTGAGAGGCACAGCTACATGCGTGGGACATTTTTAAACATGCTGATTGCAGCAGGACTGTAATGGCCTCGATGCATCCGCTTCATCTCCATTAGAGAGTCTACACCCCCAACAATATTGTTGCCTGGTCAACACCCTTGGGCTTAGCAGGGTGCGGTCAGATCGCATAAATAAAACTTGAGGGTAACGGATCTTTGGCAAAAGATGATTGGCAGTTGAGAAAAACCGCACGTTTTGCAGCAACGGGTGTGGAGTTTACACTCGCTGAGAGTTAAAGGGATTTTAAGATTTTGATCCATTCAGACAAATGTGCTCTGTTTTCTGAATACATATGAGGTATGTTGTCTCAGTTAGATTTGAGTATGAAAGACTAGGCCTACCTTCGTATATAGAGATGATGTGTGGATGGCGGAGAGAAGACATGATTTCGATCTCTCTGCGGATATGCACCATGTCTTGTTCATCTTTAATCTTCTCCTTACGGATGGATTTTATCGCCACCTGAGAACCAACACACAATATTAAAATCAACTATGAATACTATTTGTAGCAAGCTTACATTTAGTTCAAAGTGATTCTTTTGATTGGAGTAAACAGAAAATATTGATTATTTCTGGTTTAGGAGCTCAGTTTGATTGAGCAATATTGATGAAGACATGGGTGAATGATTTTTGTGTTGCAGTGACATCCTGGCCCGGGGGTTCATAGAAACAGAAGAGCTTACTCCCTTTCATGGTTCATAGGAAAAGTATTTCCTGTCATAGTCAGTCAGTTGACCCACATATTAACTGAACAAACCAGTCTAGTTAGTAGTAGTCTTTTTATTTACCCTGCAAAGGAATTGTTTATGATGGGTACTTTGAACATGGACATTTTTTCACAATGAACAAATGGATAAGGCTGCCTTTATTTGGTCAAAAATACAGTGAAACCGTTATAAAACTGTTTACTGTTTATATATATATATATATATATATATATATATACTGTATATATATACATATTATGGGGGGCCAAACAGGAAATAATGAAATGTAATCCCGAATATACAGTTAAAACTCCGAATATATAAATGTAATCCCGAATATATAGTAATAACTGCGAATATATAAATGTAATCCCGAATATATAGTTATAACTCCTGGAATGGCAAAGATAAATGTTCAGTCTTCAGTGTTGCACGATCCTTCAGAAATCAATCAATTCTTTCTGGAAAAAAAACAACAACTTTTGAACAGCGGTTCAAGAAAAGATATACTGTGAATCACATAAATCGTTTTTGATTCCTAAGAAAGCATTGCACACTGTTACAAGTACTATTTTTCTTTGCAGGTACTAAAGAGATGTTGAGATTATGGGTCTAGATCTGCTGTGAGCAGCCCTAACCTTGAGCAAAAATGGGTTTCTCTGAAGGTGAATGGCTTTTTCGGGAGAAGGCGCACCACGGGAGTTATTTTTAAATGTCCCATTTAGAAAGCTCCCAAACCGGCTCTATCACAGAGATGTGTCTGCGCTCAAAAGTCTGCTTTCAAAGAACCTATTTTTGTTAACATTTTTTTTATTAGCTATATATATATATATATATATATATATATATATATGAAGAGTTCAGATGCAAAAGCCTCTAAATGCCATTTGAAATTTTCTTCTTTAATGATGATTTTTATGAAACCTGTATATTTAAGTTCAGTAATTTCACTTAAATAACAATTAATAGGTAATTATCATTGCCATTTAAGTGAAATTACTGAACTTAAATATACAAGTTTGTTAAAAATTATCATTAAAGAAGAAAATTTCAAATGGCATTTAGAGGCTTTTGCATCTGAACTCTTCATATATATATATATATATATATATACATACACCACATATATGTATAAGTATGTGTGTGTGCTTGAGGATGCTGAGAAGATTTCTGCCGTACTAAAGTCTGAGTGGTCATGAGGTGGGATTAAAAGTTGCAGGAAGTTTGCAGCCTGTTCCTCCACTGACTCATAAAACACTCAGAAGGGGAAGTGGTGCTGACAGAGCTGACTTCCTGTCCACCCAGTGTTCACGGCACCGATAAACTGCCACCCCAAGCCTTTTAGGGACAAAATGAAATACGTCTGAGCAGGGTGTGCATGCAATGTATTGTTTTCTTCTCTAAAGATATCTGCAATGCATGCATAGCATGTTACCTTATCAGTGGCTTATGTAACACTCATACTTGGATATGTCTGGTTTCAGTCTGGTGTTTGTCACTAGAATGGTGAATGGTTTAAAGAGACTAAGATAGAGCCAGAAATAGTGTGCGTGTGTGTACCCAATGTGTATTAAAAGCCACTTCAGGACATTATAATGTGATGTAATGTCTTCTCCTCTCAAATTTATAAACAATTACAGTGAAAGCAAAAACTCATTAAAATTGCATGGCAGCAGATGGGTGTGCAGGTGATTCTTTGACCGTGCTGAAGCAAGCGCACATGGTTGAGTGGTATTGTTTCCCTGCCTGTGGCTACAGATCATTAAGCCAACTTGTGTTTGATGCCTATGCCAGCTGGCTGTAGTCTTTGCTCTTCTCTAACCCCTGGCTATAACTGAAGCCTTCTCATTGTCTCTCAGACATAGACCAGGCCATTGTCGAAGCCTCACACAACAGCTGTGTTGTTTTACCTGTCCGCCGTTTAAGGGGAAAAGGGAGCACCTTTACTCACCGGAGCACTCGTGCGGAGCAATGCGTCATAGAGAATTGAACACAATGAATGAGCAAAAAAAGAAAGCATGTCATGACATTTGTTGTTTCTTTCCACCTTCCGCTTCCATCTTTCTACCTTTACAAACATACACTGTCAGTTTCCTTTCAATTAAAACAAATATTTTTAGAATGTTAAGTACCTCATACCATAGCATAACCTATTTTTAAGGTTTCTTTGTGACTGTCGATTCAAAAAGGTTGTGCTGCTTAATATTGTTGTGGACACTATGATACATTTTTCAGAATAGTAAGGTCAAAAAGAACAGCATTATATATATATATATATATATATATATATATATATATTATTATTATTATATATATTTTTTATTATTATTTATATATTTTTTTTTTTTTTTTGTAAATGTCTTTACTGGCATTTAACTCATATTTGGTACAAAGTATTAATTTATTTTGGGGAAAAAAATCCAAACTTTTGAACAGTATTTAAGAAAAGATACATACTGTAAATCATATGAATCTTTTTTTTTATTTAAAGCATTGGCATACACCTATTTCAGTACTATTTTTCTTTGTGAGTTCTAAAGAGAGATGTTTATATACGGTGGCCGAGAGAGCTCACTATACAAGGCCTATACTAGGCCTATTAAATTATATTAAATATTATATTAAACTTGTATTGAACATGTGCTAAGAATGCAATAAAGAAGCACATGCAAAGAGTAAGAATACTTATTCAGGTTTTATTCAGCCTACAATGATATAAAAACTTCCTTTCGCTTCTAGCGTGAGTCATGCATTCTTAAGATTCAACAATCAATCCATTCAGACAATAAGTGTGGACTGCGACTTTGTTTTGTCAGCTCTGCTAAATGTGTTTGAGTTTATGCATCTTTATCATCTACCTTGTCTACTTGTCTTTTTTTTTCGCCCTGAACACCCATTTAAACAACAAAGTTAACAAAGCAAATCACTGAAGCTCACTCTTTTTTGGTGGAGAAAGCTTTTTTAAATGCATATGTTGGAACATTATTTGCTGCTGCCAGAACCATCAGCACACAAACACTTATCTGCACCCTTCAGATTTAGCATTGGCCATCGACACAGAAAACACAACCCACTGTGTTGGTCTCCACAGAACCACACAATCTAATGTGTCCGTCTAGTCAGGCGGCGTTAATTCTGCGGAAAGGCTCATAAGTGGTTGCCTTATTGGGTTTCCCATGTCCCGGAGGTGACTCTGAGAACATCCTCTGCACAAGCAGCTGTTGACATCAGGCCACATTTCTCTCGCCCACAGATCTGACCAATAGGTCCATATCTGCCCTACTCAAGATGCAGATCTGTCTCAGGATTAATGTGCTGACCTAGTTCCAAATCAGAAGTGTTTTTTTTTTTTTTTTTTTTTATCCTAGTTTTTCCAACTTGTTATCTCGCTCTACAGATGTTATGCATTTCTTAGTGAAGTCCAGAGTGATGTAAAGGAGCTTAGGTTACTTGCGACATAAACATACCTCTCATGCTTCGAAACCTTTGACCTGCTCAACTCCTATGACCTAAATGATCTGACCCCGGTTATTGAGGGACGGAAGACAGCACTTGCCCGGTGAAATTGTGCATGTAATGACGGCTATTAGAGGCGAATTTACTTTCACCAACAATTTAAGGGAATGTTTGATTAAGTCAACTGATATAGAAGAAGAAGAATATAGAGTGAAACCCACACAGTTTCTCCAATAAGACAAAAATAGATCTTTTTAATATCTCTGTTCTACAATAGTTTAAACAATGACCTTTTCTTGTCTCTGGCTTTCTCTATGAGGGGGGAAAACACCATATTTATCAACATTTAGACTTCAACATTCAGATTTGCCAAGTCACCAAGACCAAATGACCTGGTTCAGCTTTTATTGCTCCAGCTTATTTATCCCAAAGAATTTTAATAGAAACATCTGAAACATATGTGATACCCTTTTGAGAACTGCACTGGGTTTCCAGAGCTAGGTCATTTTTCAGTCTTTTATGCATGTTTGTCAACTCACCACTCGTCCAGTGTGCCTCTCTATGGCTTTTTTCACTTTTCCATATGTCCCTCTCCCGAGGGTCTCGAGCAGCTCGTAACGGTGCTTCAGGTTGTGTTTGTGGTGATGTTTCTTCACGCTGGACCCTCTTCTTGAACCGATAGAAGCTGGCATCTCTCCTCCTGCATAGTCCACCGGTAGAAGCTCACTTTCATTCGCTCCATTACTCCCTAACTGGGACGATTCCGTCTCCATGGTTTCCTTAGCGACGTGTCCAGATGCTCGATAAATCTTAAGATCGCCGCTGAGACGCTGTAGAAAGTCCCAAATATCCCGAACTCAGTGTCCAGTCGTTATTTAAGCTGATGAATGAGGTCGGGTTTTTTTGGGGGGGGTGTCGTCTAAGGAGAGCGACCCGTCATTCATTCATAGGTGAAGAAGTGTTCAGAGCTCTCGTGTTGGGATGCGCTCGTCTCGTCTCTGTCAGCTCAAATAAGCGCAAGCGGACTCCACGCTTTCCCGTCCATCCCACTACCGGCGCGTGTTTCTCCTCCCCTACTTTCCCCCTTTCTCCAGAGTAAAGACTACGGGAATAAAGAATCCAGTCTGGATGAAACCGGAGGCGGAGTTATGATAGCAGGTCTCTCTCTCTCTCTCTCTCTCTCTCTCTCTCTCTCTCTCTCTCTCTCTCTCTCTCTCTCTCTCTCTCTCTCTCTCTCTCTCTCTCTCTCTCTCTCTCTCTCTCTCCTAATGGAATAATGGCGTAATGGAGAACACTTAACTTTATTTTGTTAGGTTTGGTCAGTCCTTTCCTTTCATCACTCTCTCTCTCACTTATTATTTAATTTAATGTACTTTAGGCTATTGGCAACACGAAAGCATCTCCACCAGTCGCATATAATGTCGGCTATTCCTGTGCTCTGCAGTAATAATTACAATTTTAATAAAAATAAACACTGAATAACAGTAAATAAAAATATGGCAGGCGATGAAGATGACTAAACTTTTATAGCTAATGAGCATAATTTCGGTATCAGAAAGCTTTATTTGCACTAGTATGGCTTTTCAAATGAAGAATCTCTTGTTTGTATTTCCTTGACTATACATGGTATCATATCATGAATGTCTGGTTATACCTGTATGTTATACATATAAGTCCAGTGTTTGTTTTTGTTTGTGTTGTGTTCCTAAACTTTAGTCATGCTCTCAGGACAGTAAGCTGTAGAAAAATATGGCTCAACAGTGCCCTCTAGCAATAGCACTAAATTTGTGCAACTGTCATAAAACCTACTGGGATCATTGGCAAGTGCTGCCATCATATGGAGGACATAAAGTAGCACTAAAATATTGTGTGTTCAGAAATTGTTTCGGGTAACTGATTACATGTAATCTGGATTACTTAATCAGATTCCAAAAAATTAAGTTGGCCTATACTTGCAATTAGATTATATTCAGTTTTAAATACTTGACTGCAGTTACAATTTTATTACATTGATTATATGATAACATGTTATTCTCACAATGGCTTTCAGGTTTGTGGAATGTCTTCTGGGTGTGTGGAAATAAACACACTTGACCTGCCACTATGTTCCTCTGAAAACTGAGACCCAACACACAATTTTTGCAACATTTTAACATTATAAATGTAATCAGTGACAAACACATTCATTATTGAATTATCACTTAGTGTGTCATTTAATCATATATTATCTTTGGAAGACTTTTGTCTTTCAAACACATTAAAATGTGCAAATTCATGTAATTTCATATTTACAATGCTGGGATTCCATGATTTTTTGTCCGCGCTGAACCTCTTTGATCTAATATATTTTCTTGAATTACCCCCTGAGACATTCCGTTAAGAGGTTATGTCAATATAATAATTAAGTAGTAATAATAAATAATAAGATTAAGTTCATTGTTCTCTGATGTCAAAATGTGTAATGGATTATATTAATTACTTTTTTTTTTTTTTGTCAATTTGGTATCAGTAACTGACTAAAATTCATAAGTAACTATCCACCCAGCTCTGATAGTCCATTCTGGATGCTAAACTAATGCGTAGAATATTCAAGTTTGTTTAATTTATATATTGATGATACAGTATATCTGTACTCTGCCCTATTATTAAAAATAGTAAGTGTAACAGAAGACATTTTCAAATAAACTAACCTTCAAAAAGTAGTATGATACATTTGTTATCATATGACCTTACTGTATTTGTGTCATGACCTCATCCATCTGCAACCAAATAATAGCAAGTAGCACATTGTGTCTGTGATGTAACTGTAGCCTATTGCCATCTAGAAAAAAAAAAGCATTTGATATGTCCTGAGGTATGAATGATGTAAGAATGATGCATGTATTACTATATCATTTTAAATCTAAGAATAGAAAAAATACAGATCAGCAAATCTGTCTGTCTGATGTCCAGAAACAGCTGGAGCGTGTGTGTGTGTGTGTGTGTGTGTGTGTTGCTGATGTAGGCTTGTGCAAAGCTCACTCGTTTCCGGATGACGAGGTGCTCAGGTCTCGTCTGTGTCTGTTACACGTGACTCAGTGACTCAGGGGTCTGTGGGACAAAGGCCAAAGCACAGTTTCCTTTTAAGGGTTAGGCCACTTCCTACAATAATGACGCTGGTATTGGATATATAAAATATTTAACATCCAGATTTAATTTGAAAACATAATTAAAACAATTGGCTAATAAAAAAAAAAAAGTTATCTTTTGTTACCCTCCTAATGTGAAGCTGCTATCTTTTTGTGAACATATTGACATTTTTGGGTTTATTATACACTCTTAGACAAAATGGTTCATTGGGGTTCTATTGATGAAGCATAGGGTTCTTTACTCTTTCATGCTAAAAAAGGTTCTATAATGACAAGAAAGAACCCTTTTGGCACAAAGGTTTTTTATAGGCTATTATTCATTCATATATTACATTATTCTGCAACATTTTGTAGTTGTAATTAAATTATTGTTTGTCACATTTTGTCACATATCACATTTTAATCATGCAGATTTTTGGAGGAGAAAAACTGAAATGGCACTCTTCGTGTGATATTGATTATTACTTTTCTCCAACAAAGATGCATTAAATTGATCAAAAGTTACAGTATGGACATTTATAATGTTACAAAAGATTTCTATTTAAAAAAAATGATGTTTAATTCATCAAAAATTCTGAAAAAAAAATATCATGGCATCCAAAAAAAAAACAAAAAACATATAGAGTCACAGTACATTCAGCAACCTTGATTATTTGTAATCATGCAGATATGAATAATGTCACATAAGCGAATGACCCCAAAGTCTTCTAATGATCAAATGAGACCTTTCTGTATGCCCGATATGTGGGGACCATACCCAAATACATTAAATCTCTATTACATTTCTATCCATACTCACCACAGCAAATCTTGCTTACCACATTGCTGTTGGCTATATGACTGTAAATCCCAGATTGCTCAGCTCTTAGGTTGATTCTGGTGGGTAACATATGATGAGCATCAGTCATTTCATCTGATTTTAGGAGCTGTCCATCAAAAAATAGCCCTGAATGCCAGAGGACAGTGATCCAATAAAGCATTTAGCCAACCAAGAAGAAGAAAAGGGATCTAAACTATCAAGCAGGCTACAATTCAGAGCTGGAGGGTCTTTTTCATGCCTGATATTTATCTTTAATGCACTTTTTGTTTATTACAGTATACTGAGCAGAATTGTTGAAATGTGGATTCATATCTTCTGCCCCAAACCAAACGTTAATAATTCTCTAAAAAATCTGTGGCCTACGTGTACAAGTGTATGCACAGAATACCAATGTGGAACTTAATTCCATTTTCCAAAATATATATTTAGATATCTGTATAATGTATCGATCAAAGCACATCGACTCCCTTAAAATGTACAACATGGACTTTCTCGTGTTCTTTTACAGATAATGCAGTTGCCAGATGAGACTATTGCACTGTTTCAAAGATTGTTCCTCCTTGAACATGACAGCACACCTGATTCTGGTAAAATGCTAAAGTTCAGGCGGAAGCACTGGCCCCAGGCTGAGACTGAACTCTTAATCCGAGGTCTTTCTGTCCTACTGTATGAAGAGTTACTTGTCATTACATGCAGAGGGCAAACTAGAGACACACACTACTTCCATCCAGATTAGTCAAGACCAGATTTAATTTAATTTATGTATTTATTTACCCCAAAGCACTTGTAGTTTTTCCCTACCCAAATGAGTCATGAGTGAAATGTTTGCTCAGCACACTCTCTGCTTACATTGTTGTGTGTGTGTGTGTGTGTGTGTGTGAGTTGTATTGTGGGGCATGTGTTTGGAACATCATTTAAAGATGTTTAATTCTTATTCTTCAATAAATACAGTAAACATCGCGTCTGCTGAAGAATCTACTGTTTTATTTAAATTTTGTGTTGTCAGTTCATTCAGCGAAAAATGATGGATAAATTTTGAAAGCAAAAAAAAAAAAAGAAAAAAGAATGATTAAAATGAGCGTAACTGATGTGGAAATATAAATAGAAGGCATAGAAAAATATTTGAAAGAATGAATTGACTTCAGAGATCATTTCTAGTTAGAGGCGAAACAGAATTTCCCCCTTACTTGCTGCGTACTATTTATGTTTTGATAATTATAGAAGTGAATTGGTTAGGAGAACTAGCAATTAATTGATGGTACAGAGTCAAACATGCTTGATAAGTGGGGACCAGCATGTGTAGTCCATTAGTGCAGGTGAAAGGGCCATGTTTTTTTTCTTCCTAACAGTCATGCTCAGGTACGATTCTGCACTTAAGGATCTTTAGATAGTTCTGGACTTTGTTAGAATCACGGCGAAAGCAGTACAGGAGCTCGTAGTCACTCATGGCCTCTCCGCTGTCAGATATAGGAAGCATTGCTTCTGGTGCCGACAGACCCGTCACAGAGTTTCCAAGCATTCCCAGTACCCTCATCTGACAGAGGACGAGAGAGAAACAATGAATGAATCACAGTGATGCGGGCATCAGCAAAAGTTCATAAACTCTTTGTCAATTACTAACTGATTTTTTTAATATTTAATATTTTATTTATTTTATGATATATGATTTTATGATATATGATTTTATTATATATATATATATATATATATATATATATATATGCAAATGTTGGTTAAGGTATTGAAATTATGCATTCCCATGAATTAAATAAAATGTTTAAATGTATATGTTATTATTTTTTCTTGCAATAACTTGAGTAAGGTTAAATGGTTAAAAAATACTATGTGAAAATGAAATTATTCCAAATTATTTTTAGGAATGTATTTTTAATATTTTTTTTTTAGTTATTAGAAAAAAAAAATTGTTAAATACATTTCAATTAATAATTTAAAACAGTTCTATCATGGATGAAATGCTTATTATAATACTAAAAATATATTGTTTTAACAGATTTTGTCAAAATGATTACATTTGATTTATCATTTTAGTTAGTATACATTTAAAAAAAGTTATCTCAGGTGTGACAAGCCTAAATTAAATAAAAAAGTTAAAAATCAGTTACTTTTCATTAGTATTCATCAATGGTAGTTGATCTAACATATCCAATGCTGTAATTTTAACAACAGAAATCATCTCTAATGCTTATAAGAAATCCCAAAGTGCAAAACCCTCTCACAATCACACAGATGACACACACACACACACTCTGGCCTTTATCATATACTCCTCTCCTGAACCTTCTTAATGCACTTCCGTTTCTTATTTCCTTCTTTGATGTGACTTACCTTTTCAGTGACTTTCTCCACCCCTTTCCTCAGCTCGTGGGCCATGTCACCCATCTCCAGGGCTTTGTTACTGCTGAAGCTGTTGAAGTCCTGCTGGTGAGCCATGCTCTGGTGCAGCTGGAACAGGGGGTCCTTCCATGCCAACAGCAATTTCAGAATCACTTCGGTTAACTCTTCACGCTGAGACACAAAATTAAAAACGTTTAAAGATTTACAGGTATGAATTATTTCTCATTTCTACAGCTGAAACTGCATAGTAACAAATAATGAGGTTTAAGAGTTTGAGGAGATGGTTGCTGGGCAACTTAATTTAGCAGATGTGGCTTTAAGGACATTAATTGATGGTACAGTCCTCTTGGGACGGGCTGCGGTTAAGTGCTTTGCTCAAGGGCACAGAGGTGATACGACAGCAGTTGGGTGAGAGAACAAGCATTGGCAGCATTCGATGTGATAAATACACTTTAGAGCTGAACTTGCAATTTGAATGTTTTTTAGGAACGGTTTGTTTGGATGTTATACTCACAGCTAGTTTCTGTGCATTTTCTTTGCCATTAGGGGTCAGTATGTTGGATGTGTGACATTTGCGATATATCTTTCCGATGTGATTTTTGCTGGGCAGGAAATACTGTTCCTTTAAAGAAAAAAGAAAAAAATCATAGATTAGATTAGAGATTAAACATTAGAATAACTTTATTCATCATATTAGGCATTTTAAAATACAAATAATATAGATTTTTATTTACAATTCATTTAAAAGCTATTATGCCTTTTCTTATGTATAATAAAATAGCTGAATCTTAAAATGTCTATTATTATTTCAATTAATACTTTATATTATTAGAACAGTTCATTTTGCTGTTGAGCTGTTAATACATATTATCATTCACTTTTAAATATTTTAAAAAGTCTGTTTTTATTTCAATTCATAAGAGAATTTTATCTTTGTCAGATTGTAATTTGTATTTTTTGTGTGTGCTATTTTTTTTTCCCTTGTTTGAGATAACATTATTTACTTTAGTTTCAGGTAATAATCCTCCATATTTGCAAACCATACCATAAATTTGAAAATATGACCATGCTTATTTGATATATTGGATCAGAAATGTTAATTAAGCTATGCCATTGCGTTACAAAATGTAGAAATAAAACTTTACTTTACAACCTCCTTGCTACAATGAGAGTTGCATTAGAACAATTAGAAGTAGAAGAAAAGACAGATGCGACTCACAAACTCTGAGTGTAGATCGTTGGAGAGGCTGTGCATTCTGGCCGAGTGCTGAATGACCCTGTCGAAGAGATCGCCCAGGGACGGGACGTGGCATCCTGATGGCCCATTTGCGCAGATGGGTGCAGAGCCGACGCGGCCGTGAGGATCCAGGCACAGAAGTGCCACAAGTAGCACAGCCACTGCCGGCAGAGAAAGAGAAGGAGAGACAGAGTGCAGAGAAGCAGAGGGTTAGAGAAAATATAAGTTCCAGCGAGAAATGCATCCACAGATTTTATTTCTAACTGTGGGCTTCAGTCTCCTTGAATCAGAGCCTCTGTCACTTCATGGAAATACCTTGCTTCAGGCTCCTAGACATTCTGAGAGGAGAGGAGAGGAGAGGTTGTGGAACAGCAAGGGGTCGGACTGCTATTTAAAGTGTCCAGAGTTTAGGTGCTGAGGGACGAATCTGCCCATTAAAGAGAAGGAAGGAACGAAGGGGGCGGGCATGAAAAGTATGCGTGCATGATGATGGCATGATTGTCATAGTCCATTGTGTCCGTTCCTTCAATCAGATGGTGACTAATGCCTCTTTCCCCCCCCAGTCCCTGCAGGCTGCCTGCTTTGATTTTGCGTTCTTACCTCTTTAACCCTCTCTCTTTCCTGTCATCTGCCCCATCAGAGTAACCTGGGTGATTGGTGCTCTTGCCTTCTGACATCCTACATGACCCAAAACGCCAGTGAGTCGTGCACTTTAAATAGTCACGTTGAGAATAGATAGTTTGCAGAGCTCGACTGAGTTGACTTCCGAGTTTTTAATTAATTCAGTCTTTCTTGTCAGTGTTCAGTGATGCATTTGAATAATTCCAGATAATTGAAAATGGCACGGATTACAATAAATAGATTTTATTAATAGAAATAAGTTACGTACGTTGTATGTCTTGCATTTCACAATTAAATGAAGTGGTTCCAAAAACCATGTAATATAATATAATATAATATAATATAATATAATATAATATAATATAATATAATATGATTTAATATAATACAATACAATATAATATAATATAATATAATATAATAATAATATAATATAATATAATATATAATATGATTTAATACAATACAATATTTGTATTCATACACATTCACTCTAAACAATGCTGAGTTGTTTTAACCCTAATTTGGGTCAAATATGGGCAAACCCAAATGTATTTTTTTTTTTTTTTTGTAATTTAAAATTTTCAACTTTCACTTTCAACAGTAATTTTTTTAATTACATTTTTAACCCAACATTTGGGTTTGTCCATATTTGACCCAAATTTGGTTGAAACAACACAGCATTTTTTAGTGTTAAATGTTATATTGTTATAAATGTTATAAAATAATTATATTATATTATATTATATTATATTATATTATATTATATTATATTATATTATATTATATTATATTATATTATATTATATTATATTATATTATAGTGGGTATAACATTGACAAATTATTATTATTTGTCTTTTCAGTGTTTTGAGGTGCTGGAAAAAAGGACTATGTATATGCTGATGGAAGGAAATACTTTGTGTGGTTTTGAGTCAGAGCGAACAGAGTTTCTGCTTATTAAGGCCCAGTGCACTCTGTGAACACAGTGATCCGATCAAACCCAACAACCTTTTTAATGTGGCGATTGATGTGGCAAGAATGATCATGCTTTTTCCCTTTATCCTTGTGTCCTGCATGTGCTAGTATGAGACACTTGACCTCAGACATTTGTGTTAATGTGGTTGGATGTTCACTGTGACGACGATCATACGCCACCCAACCCTCAAGGCACGGTATGTGCGGCTATGACGGGTCGATTTTTAAACTGAATGTAACTATGACTTTAGCCAGCTGGAAATGGGTCAAACAAGACAGGAAGACTATTGTTAGATGAAAGAATCTTACAAACTGTCATAAAACAGTGAGTGTTCCTCTCAAATGTCCAGGGATGAAAATAGCACGTGGACAAAATGCCATCTTATATGATGATTTGAATGAAACAAGCTGACAGGAGTGATAAACATGAGGTGACTGGATAAAACTAAAAATAGTTTTCTTTTGTTGTGGAAGAATTACCATTCAAAAGTTTAGGGTTGGTAAGATTTTTAAAGAAATCTGAAAAAAAGGAAAAATAGTATCATTGTGAAATGTTATTACAACTTAAAATTATTATCTATCATGTCACATGATCCTTCAAAAAACATTCTAATATGCTGATTTGGTGCTCCAGAAATCTTTATTATTATTATTATTATTATTATTATCAAAGTTAACATATCTGTTCTTCTATTTAAAAAAAAAAAACCTTGATGCATATTTTTGTCAGGCTATTTAAATGATAGAAAGTTCAAAAGAACAGCTTTTGTTTTAAATGCACATGTTTTATTACATTATAAATCTAAACCTTTTGAACATTATAAATGTCTTTAGTCACTTTTGACCAATTCTAACTAATTCATATTTTCTTAGAAAGTTCAGAATTTCTGTAAAAAAAAAAAACTCTGATTAAATTATGAAACAAAATGCCTTCACCTTCATTAATAAGTATAGTAATTAAATTATATTGTTAAAGTCTTCTAATTGAACCTGATGACAAAGATCTTTGCCTCAAAGATCTTAATTTTATCCTGAAAAATGTTTTTGGATCGACAAAAACAATTTTTGTAATTAAATGCTTTCTTTTTACTAATAAGAGAAAAACGCTAATGTGATTCAGCACCATGGACAGCGACAGTATACATGTTGCTGTCCATGGTGCTGAATCCTATTCGTTATTCTTTGAGGCAGGGCATGTGGAGACTTCTGTTGAGAACGCGGGGAAGGCAAGATTGCAAAATGAATCATTGCTTGATGTCCATTTGATGTGAATGTAAATGAGTTGTGCAAAGTCAACGTCAACAAATGCTTCACTAATGACGTGATGAAAGTGATTATGAAGCGTCGTTGCAAGTCAAACTTTCATGCTCTGCAAAAGTCCAACTGAATTCAATCGCAAAGAAAGAACTAAGTAACTTTTTTTTTTTTTTTTTTTTTTAAGATATTGAATCATGCATTGAGTGGGTACATGCCAGATTGACATTTCCACTCATAAATGCACATAAAGATGGACAAATGCACTCTCAAGTAGGGCTGACTCTCTGTACAATAAATATATAAATAGCATTGATGTCTTCTAGATCCTTTTATACATGAGAGCAATGCACAATGTACTTTGAGAAAAATGTTGGTGAAATAAAACAAGATTTCTTAGAAATCTTCATCTAATGGCACAATGTTGACCTCCCGAAAAGGCTTTGCTCATGTCCGGCGTGCATGACTGTGCTTAAAGACATCGCCTGAATTCAAATTTATAACAGATGAACATTTTTGCCGATACTTTGTATAGAGATTTATTTGGCAACAATGCCTTTTAAGAGGGTTCAAGATGAAGAGACTGCTGGTGGGCCACATGCACTCAGAGCAGGCAGACAGCTGCGTTTATGATTGGTTCAGATGGTTTATGTCAGGCTGCATATGCATACAGCTGATCTGGTTGATTTCATTTTACGTACTGTACATCAAGCCCGCAGGGGACGCCTCCTAAGTGTTTGGAAAAAGTATATATTTGCAAAGCAGTTAGTTAATATGTCATGACAAGGGGTTGGCTGAGGTCTTTGCGCTTGGCTGCGTGTTTGTGTAGTGTGTGCAGCCTTTAAACCAGCATGCTGCTGAATCACGGCAGCAACAATACTCACCTTTGACCGCTCGCACTGGCTCACATGGCTTATGATGTCGCACAGTGATGTAAACAAACTGACAAGAAACGGTAATGAGAGTAAGCGGAACAGTTGGGTATTCATTACAGTCAAGTTGTTGATATTATGGGATGTTTATGTCTGCACGCGAGTTTTGAGCTTATGTTGCCTATTTATGCCGGTTTACATTTTTAGCTACTTGGAGAACTATGTGCTTTGCTACTGCATATTTTGCACATTTGTATTTTTATTTATTTGTGTGTGCGTGAATTCACAGGTTATTTTTCATTTATTTTAGACTTTCTACTGCCACTTTTGTCTGTTTTTGGTCAGTTGCATGACAAAGCTGCTCCTTTGACCAGTGCACCTTAAGAATAACATATGTATCTAAATATTAGATAAATTCACTTTTTAATCTTTTGCTAAATCGCAAAATGAATATACTTTACATTGTAATGTTGTGATGATTAAATATCCAAACACGTCAATAGTATTCCTCCATTTAGATATAAGAAAATGTGTGTCTGTGATTATCCACTAGATGTCAGCATTGTACCCTTATATATTTTTTTCTATTTTTATTTTTTTTGTTCCTTTCATCCATCTATCTATCTATCTATCTATCTATCTATCTATCTATCTATCTATCTATCTATCTATCTATCTATCTATCTATCTATCTGTCTGTCTGTCTGTCTGTCTGTCTGTCTGTCTGTCTGTCTGTCTGTCTGTCTGTCTGTCTGTCTGTCTGTCTGTCTGTCTGTCTGTCTGTCTGTCTGTCTGTCTGTCTGTCTGTCTGTCTGTCTGTCTGTCTGTCTGTCTGTCTGTCTGTCTGTCTGTCTGTCTGTCTGTCTGTCTGTCTGTCTGTCTGTCTGTCTGTATTTTATTTATATTCAGAATGTTTTATTTATTATGCAATACATAATCATGTAAAATAGTAAATGGCACACAGTTCAACTATACTTTTATGTTTTCCTTATGCTATACTCTTTGTGAATTATTTTAAATAAACCTGCATTATAACCTCATTTGACATTCACAGTGCAATATTTGTTTGTTTCTTAGCGACACAGACTCAGGTTGAGGAACAAGCCTTTGAAGAAGAGAAATACTCCACCTGTGATGTCAGGATAACACTCCATCCTCCGCAATTGTACTTGTACATTGAATAAGTGTTTTCATGGTGCACATGCAGAGCTGTGTGTGTGTGCCTCTCACGGGTTTAGAGAGACTCATTCGTTAGTGAAGTGGAGACAGCAGTGAGTGCTTGTTTGAGTGAAAGGGTAGTCATGTTGGATAAAGGGATCTGCAGTCATCTCTGAGTGGTGGCTTTGGTTAAGATGGCTTTATGCTAATAAATTAAAAACAGATGCCACAGAGAACCTCGCAATGTTCTAAGCAGTTTTTATGGGATATAGATGTGCACTGGTCTCCTGTGGTTTTTTTTACATTGCTGTATAAAATGCCAACCCATTATCATGCTGAAAACCCCCTAAACCAGCCAAGGTTTAAGATGGTCTTGACCAAGATGAAAAGTGAACAAAAACCCTATAAAACCCACCGAAAGACCAGGCTGACCAGGTTGTGAGACCAAAAAAAAAAACACTGGTTTAAACATTTTATTTAGCAGTATAATCAGACAACTAAACTAGCTGTCTGTCTATTTATCGTTAAAGCTGCAATACCTAGGATTTAGATGCCGCTAGAGGGCGCTACATTCAAAACAACAACAATGGCTTTGCTTGATGACGACGTGGAGGAACACGGAATGATGGGAACTGTTGTTTTCAACTCCACCGTGCATAAATCAGTCAGACGGGAATCGAAAATTAGTTGTCATGGATGAGGTAAAGTTCGATTTCTATAAATGTTGCGTTTAATGACATGCTTGTTTTTCATTAAACTGAAATAACCGCAAGAAAAGTCAGGTTTAAATGTAAATTAGTTATCACAGATGTTACTGTACGAGTCACTAGACGAAGCTATGGTGGAGAGGGTTTGAAGGGGCAGGTCTCTTGCAACGAGTTGACGTGGCTGGTCCTCCTTGGTAACTTTATAAAAATAAAAAAATCAATTTAATGTACATTTGACACATCTTTTCATGTCGTGTAAGTAACCACAGCTACAGTTTCACAAAATTAACGTTAAGGGGGTCGCACACCGGACGAGAAGCTGCAGCGCCGCGTCGCGCCACATCTTTAAAATTCGAACACATTATTATCTATAAGTGTATGTATACATACCGGCGGCGCCATTCGGCGTCTGTCCGCGGCGCCCAGCAACGTCTCAGGACCGTGTTCAAAATCCTGCTGCGCCACAGAGCGCCATTTACATAGTTTAATATAAAAATTTTATTATTTTTTGTCTCAAATCGTTGCTAATGGATCCTGACTTCGCCCTATGCTGCAATATGCATTTAGTTTTGCAGTCATTTACAGAAATCAGCTGCTTGAATGACAATTGCTGATGTTATCATTAGAATTTTCAGGTGAGATTCTCAATTCATTCAGTGAACGGATGCTCTGAGGTAAAGTTTTCAGAATGCAAACTCAGCAACGATTGTATTTAATTGTACAGTACAATCATAACATAGAACAGACATTATCTTCATTTCATGTCATTAAACTTAACAATATTGCTGGCCATACACTGATGAGAAAGTGCGCGTCCGGTGTTCGATACTGTGGAGTTGTCCTAAACGTGGCGCGACGCTTCTCATCCGGTGTGTGACCCCCTTTACAGCCAACAGTTCACATTCCGAGTATAAATGAAAAGAATAATTGTGCTCCATTCCATAACAAATGTGCGAAACAAGCTGACGTTTGTTGTTTGATAGACGCTAACGCACAACTACAACTACCGCATTTGTCCAGGACTACACGTAGTACGAGCGGAAACCGAGGTAAGCGGATATGACGCGATTGACTGGCGACTCCCAGCTCACCCCTGCTCATACGCCCCGTTTCCTTGGTTAAAATCTCAATTTTCTCGCGATTTAAACATTGTTTGAAACATTTGGAATAATGGGAGTTATCATCATAACTAAATATATAACACTGGCCTTGTGATTTTGGGATATTTTAATGCAAAAATCTTAGGTATTCCACCTTTAAGAGAAGCCTATACAGTCCCCAACTGCTGCTTTTGTGCAGACAGGCTGTTGTCTGAAATACTTGTTGTGTACTGATATCGAGGACAGCTACCTCCCTGTGCTTTGCTTTTTATGTTGCCTTCTGTCTAACTGATGCCTTGAGCTGTCATTATGGAAACTAAAAGGTGCGCACAAAGACATCCAACATTTTCTCGCTCTCTTTCTCTCTGTTTTCACCACTGGTTTCTGGTTTATATACACTTACACTAATATAATGCACATTGCTATTAGTGACCTAATAAATAATAAGCGCCGAGGGATCATAATCAGATTTATAGGTTTGCCATCTAGATGATTCATTAATAATGCATGAGCTATCACTGCACATGCACACACAAACTGTGTTGCAGCCATATATGCATGGAAAGATAACAGATGCAACTGTAACATTTTCAGAAAGCAGACCTTTTTAACACAGTATGTGTCAAGGGTGCAAGTCTGCAACACATGACGGGTTTGATTGGTCCTGCAATTATCAATTCTGCCTCACATGACCGTCGTCTTTGACCCTTCACCATATGCAAATGCACTGCAGATGCCATGGCAACGTGTCTTAGTTATTATTCAAGCAACTTTAATGACTTTATTTGAAGAATATTTAATCAGTTAATCTCCACTGATTTAGCCTACATTAGTCATTTTATATCGTTAACATATTAGGGATTATAGTTAAATCATCAAGGCCATTTAAAAACAAGTTTTGATTTATAATTATTATAGGCTAGCATTATTTTAAAACACCAGTATTTTATATCTTTATAACTTTAATTTAATAATAAATAATAATAATAACGTTAGTGTTTTATGGCTTTTCAACGAAATTGAAACAGTAAAACAAAAGAAAAGAAAAATCGTGAAACAGCAAAAACTGTAAAACCGAAATAGACATTTAAAATCAACTAGCAATCTGTTTGAAACTTTATGAATGACAGGTTTATAACTATTTGAATGCATAATATATGTTAACATCTTTAATCAAGGCTATTGTGATACTGTCAGCGATTGTAATGTATCTGCAAACTTTAAATGTTTTGTGAACGTCATGTTAAACATGTTCATGTGCATGACCAGCAGGTGGCAGGATTTATGACATGCAGGTGCGTGTGTTCAAGCTCTCTCTCTCTTTCTCTCTCTTTCTTTCTCTCTCTCTCCGGCCGTAAGCGAAGGAAGGACAGGCGCACGTACCTGCATCTCTGCACTGACCGCTCATTCACAAGAGGACACTGCATCTCCACAAGCTGAATTTTCGCCTCATGGAGTTTTCACTCTTGCTTTATATCCCCGTGTTTATTTGCTAAAGTTTTGCCGAAGTATAATTTGAGGATGCGTTTTTTGGATCACTGATGCGCATCTCGCTCAGTCTCCAGCAGAACACCAACATGATGGAATAGGCGTTTTTCTCCCTTCCTTCACAATGGGATTATTCAAACTTTATTTTGCGCTTTGTGCTGTCGGACTTTTCTATGGTAAGCTTATTTTGTCAGATGCTTGTGAATTTCAGCAACGGGATGGGGACCTGTATCAATTGGTTTTATTTTATTTTTTATTCAACTCAGTGAATTATGATCACATTTAACATTTATGCTATTTATACAACTTATTACATTAATAGCCTATGTAAAACGTATAATAATAAAAATGTTATAGTACGTGCAATGTATTGAAGTAGCTAATATAATTGTATAATAGGTAATTAAAAGGTGTTTTGTGTGTATTTCTACAAAAATAGAATACGACTTGAATTGTTTTATACAATTCTGTCTGTATCAGATAGAATGATTCCTGACAATAATGTTCCCTTATAGTTTCAGGTTTTGGGGTTGATCCAGCATTACATGTGGACATTTTCCATGAGTTTGATCTTGTGAGGTCAAATGCAGGAATCTCCCAGGTCCAGGGGTTCCACAATGAGAGCAGAGCATATCTTTTTGAAGGTACGAGTAACTGGCTTTTCACAAGTCAATTGATCTGGCATGTGAGTCTTTGCTTTTGTTGAAGCGTCACAGTGTAACTGACATCAGAGCAGCTTTCCAGAAAAAGCATTCGCACTGAGCCTCGTCAATCTAGAGAAATTGGAATCCATTGTCAACATCTGGTGAGAGGAAACAGCCAGGCAGACAGCTGGGTTAGAACGGCATAATTCCAGATCCCACTTAATCTCTCATGAAAAATGGATAAACCCAACAGTGAAACATCTGTCCCAGGAGTAAAGAGGCTCCTGTGTTGAGCAGCAAGTTCTTGCCCATCAAAGAATTGTCATCCCATTTAGGAGATGCAGTTAATGAGGACAGAGAGTAGACAAGGGAACAACATCTGGCTCCATGGCTCACTCTGAATGCCACGATGATGCTGTTTATTGCTCTTGAGTTACAGTATGATAAATAGGATTAGTTATTAAAGAACTCAGTTTCTAGCATTTCAAATTAAGTTTTTCATCTCTGGTCACATTTGTTCTCTATTCTATTCTATTCTATTCTATTCTATTCTATTCTATTCTATTCCATTCCATTCTATTCCATTCTATTCCATTCTATTCTATTACTGTCAATGAAACATACAGGTAGATGGAAATAAAACTGCTGGATCTATTTGCAAGCACAAAATAACTCAAAATAACACTATCTCAGGGTAACAGGAATAGAAAACACGCTGGGCATAACAACCACACTGTAGCGATGAGATCAAAAACTGAACCAAACACTGGGCTAAATATACACTGGGACTCACTGGGACTAGATAACAAGATAGTTAACAAGACACAGGTGGCACACATGAGGGTAAATCAAAAAACATGGTAACAAATAAACACAAACAAAGGAAATTGATCTAGAAACAGTGAAAACCAACTCAAACACAGACCAAACATGGCAATTACTCTATTTTGTTCTGTTTGGTCTTTTCTATACTATTAAGTCTTTGCTCTATTCTATTCTATTCTGTTCTATTCTGTTCTATTCTATTCTATTCTATTCTATTCTACTCTATTCTATTCTACTCTATTCTATTCTATTCTATTCTATTCTATTCTATTCTATTCTATTCTATTCTATTCTATTCTATTCTGTTCTGTTCTGTCCTGTTCTGTTCTACTCTGCTGTATCTTGCGCCTTTTGAATCTTTTCTGTTTTATTCGATGTCTGCTGAACTGTGTTCTATTTTGTTCTATTCTATTCTATTCTATTCTATTCTATATGTCTATTCCATGCTGTTTAATGTCTACTATATTCTATTATTTGTCGAGTCTATTCTATTCTATTCAGTGTCTGATTCTATTCTATTCCATATGTCTGGTCTACTGTATTCTGTTCTTTTTAGGTTTTTTTTCCCATTCTTTGTCTGTTCTTTTCTACACTATTCCACATCTATTCTATTCTAATTCTGATCTGCTGTATCCAATTCTTTTTATACTCTATTGTTAGTGTATTCTATTCTATTCTATTCTATTCTATTCTATTCTATGTCTGCTGTACTGTGTTCTATTTTGTTCTATTCTATTCAATGTCTATTCCATGCTGTACCACATCTATTCTATTCTAATTTTGATCTGCTGTATTCAATTCTTTTATACTCTATTGTTAGTGTAGTTTACTCGATTCTATTCTATTCTATTCTCTGCTATGTTGCTCTACTGTATTCTACTTTGTTCTACTTTGTTTAGTGTTTCTAATTTTCTGTCTGTTCTGTTCTATTAAATCAAACTCCATTCTTTTCATCTGGAAGGCTGTTTTAGCAGATCTGTCTATTTAGCATTGGTGTCCCTCTAGTGATTTATAGGTGGTTGTTTATCCAGATTGACATCCCACTTTGAGCAGTTTGGGTTAAGTGTCTTGCTCAAGGGCACAATGGTGATGGTCATTCTCTGCTTTCTGGCTCAACCACTTTTCAGCACCTTAGGACCAAACCAGCAGCCTTTTATTCACTTAAGCTCTATGCTGTCACCACTCCCGTGACCTATAATGATGACAGATTTTAATGCATGCAGTAACGTTCTGGGTTTGCAGTTAGCCAGCATCTGTGTCATCACTTCTGTTCCGCACTGCAGTTCTGGGGAATGTATTTATACTGGATACAATCTACGTGTGCAACTGTACACCCATAGTCACACACACACACACAATAGGTACACACTGCATTAGACAGACTTAGGATGCATACATATTTGGCAGAAAAAAAAAATCTAGTAGGATAAGCAGAGGCATTTGATATCTGTGGAAGCAATAGTCTTGTTCTAATTTGGGCAGGTGGCACCTCCACAGTATTGATTGGCGCTCCAGTAAATGCCAGTGGGATTGCGGAATTGGGATCTAACAGACAGGCTCCGAGACAAGGTCATAAATGTGCAGAATGCAGATGAGAGACCTTTCAATGTCCGTCAATGACATCCTTGCTGTGCTGTTCATAAAGAAGGGGAAAGGAGAAAAGAGAAGAAGGGAGGATGGGGAGATATTAGAGATAATTCCAGGCTAAGCGTGCTGTTGTGACACTGTAGCCAGACATTGAGTAAGTGTCTGTGGGCGGGATGAACAAAATCTTGAATCCAGTGGTGTAGCCAAAGGGATGTCCTGGATTCCACTGGACACCCCTGACATTGATTTGCCCTCCAGGGTGCCACAACAAAATTTAATTCACTATACTGGCAGCTTGATGCGGATTGAAGTTTCATTTCACCTGTTGTTGAAAGCATCAAATTTATTTTTATGTGCCACGGCCACCCCGTGTGTAAAACCTCCACTGTTTATAAAATGGAAAGAGTAATTCTATTAGTGATGGATATGTCTTGGTATTTCATTTATTTAGTTTTTTTAATGCAAATTTAGGTGAATAATTCATCCAAATATTTAAATTTTACCATTTACTCATCATTCCAAACCCCTATGATTTTTGTGGACTGCAAAAGGTGAATTTTGGAATATCCTGGACACAGTGATTGAGGACTGAGGCTGTCAAGCTCCAAAATGTCAAATCAAGCCCCAAAAAATTTCATAAAAGTGGTCCATCATGCATATTTTTGTAGAGGCTTTTGTATATGCTATCAAAGATAGAAAAAATAGCAGAGTGGCCCGAGTCAATTCTCTTCAATGAATCTGTTGATCCAGTTCACAAAACCTCAATGATTCATTCATGAATTAGACTAATCTTGACTCATACTTTTCTAAAATGCACTTTCTGTAAAGCTGCTTTGAAACAATATGTTTTGTGAAAAGCGCTATACAAATAAATTTGAATTGAATTGAATTGACAGTGAATCACTCAAGTGTTTGGTTTGTTCCAATATTCAAACTTTGAAATATGTATGATAAAATGTATATTTTTACAAAGAAAGATTACACTTAAAATATTGTTAAAATTGTAACTGATGAAAATTTTTAATAAAACAGCAAAAAAATATATTTACAAGGTAGATGTAAGCGACATCTTAATAGGTCAATATAAGCCTTCTCATTAAATTATTTGTTGTTTTTAATTAGTGACACATTGGGGAGAGGATATATTCCAAAACTCTCTGAAAATACAGTATGAGAATTACCTGCATTACTAGAGATGTTTGCCTTGGATATTATACAATTTGCATGCATACAAAATAAGTCCCCACAATCTTTTTTGTGGTACCCAGTGACACACCTGAATGCTCATTATGCAGGTCATTGTCTTTTCAGGTGTGAACCTCAGCATTATTCAGGATCGTTCACGATCATGGAACAGAGCAGCAGCAAACAATAAAAGAAAGAAGTTTGGCACAATTGTACCTCTTCCGTCAGACCTGGTGCTGACTGGGTGTTTTAAGTGCCAGGATCAGATTATTTATCAGCTATTTGAGTATGCAGTTAAGAGGGACATTAGCTAAGTGTTCTCCTGCCCGAGGATGCGGCCTGGACCAGACGAACACTCAACGTCACTCGTTTTACTCAACCTGCATTCCCCAACTGAAATTCCATGACTCGACTTTGTGTCTCGATCACATATTTTGCAGAGACTTAAAGGGATAGTTCACTCAAAAATGAAAATTGCCATCATTTACCCATGCACTCAATATGACTTTCTTTCTTAGGGGATACAAAAGATGATGTTTAGCAGACTGAAAAGACAATAGTGAGTGAATGACAGAATTTGGTCCCACTTTATATTAAATGGCTTTAATTACATTGAAAAATAAGTACAATGCACTTATTGTGCTCATGTTGTATTGCAAATCACTTTTGCTGCTATTGAGGTGTGAGAAGGGTAAGGTTAGGGACAGGTGTGCTGGCATGGGTAGGTTTAAGTGAGGGATGGGTCAGCTGTGTAATTACAGATGTAATTACATAAATTAATTACAGCTGTAATTACGTGCTGGTATTTTTAAAATATAAGTACAATGTAAAAAACATGCACACAATAAGTCAATTTTATCAAATGATTCATTTCAATGTAAGTACATATAAAGCCACTTAATATAAAGTGGGACCCAGAATTTTCCTCCCAGTTCATTTAATACTCTCATCTGCTGCATTGCTTCTGTCCCAAGCCTTGGTCAGACAGCTTTGAGGCAAGGAATAATGGACCCATGTCTTCTGATTAATGCAAATGTTAATTTGAGGAGAGACACTTTTTCGTTTTGTCATTATAATAGGCTGTGAATAATTCATCAGTTGTAAATGAGGAGTTTTTTTTTTACATTGGCTTTAAACTTTCATTGCGGTACTGTTCATTACAATGGTGTTAGGCCACGCATTTAAGTGCTTGCATCATTAGTACCCTCACTTTTGATCAATTTAAGTGCTTTTTAGATGTAATTGCTCACATTATTACTGGCATGGATACTCAACATCACTAGAAAAAAAACTTACCAGCAACCTTCTTGAAAGGTTTTTAATTTAAATTCTTCCAGAATAGTGTCGACAGAGTCACATAATTTGCATCACACGGTGTTTATCTTGCTCCCAGGAGCTCCCTTTTATCATTATTGAAGTTATTGGTTCTCTTGAGGCACAGCTGGGCTGGGGTGTTTGATAACTTGGAGCCATTGATTATATCATTAGAAAAAACCTTCCTTGCTGAAAAGTGAGTATATCCTCATGGCCTGAAAACTGGGAACTTGAATTTCAGAGATGAAAAATCGTTTACATATTTAAAATAAAATATTTTATTTATTTAGCTTACTCTGTCTGAACATATTTTTAACCAATAATTTATATTTTAATATGTAGCTCTCTGTACAGATGTGTTATCATTTATTTGTTTTATATAGATTTTGCATATTTATTTAAAGAGTCATTACTGCTCATTTGCATAATTTCCAAGCAGATTGCTAGGAACTGCTTCTTTGACCTTTAAATGCTGCCATCCAATGGCGATCCCGATTGAAGGATGGCACATCTGAGACGAAATGTCGATCCAATGTGAATTAATCAGAGAAAAAAAAAACCTGTTTTCCTAGCACTACCCCAGAGGAATTTAATGCTGATACATGTGAACCGTCCTGGAATCCATTAGATCAGCCTGTGCTATCCTCTGTGGATTGTTGAGGTTACCAGGTTAGCTTCAGCTCAGTGTCGTAAGTGTCGTACACAGTGTATTTGAGTAATGAAGGCGGTGGAACTCTGCTTTATTCCTGCCATACAATAGGCTCACGGCTGCAGCTTACAACTCCCTTGAGCTTTACTTGACACTGGCTACAGAACATTAGTGTTCCCCAGTTGGCCTTTATGTGTGTGCGAGTGTGTGTTGCATTTTTTCACACCTTTTGAGAGGACTAGACCCAGACATTTCATGTGTTTTGACAGGACTGATTTAAACATTCGTCCCTGAGGGGACAGTCAACTTCCTGTGTCCGCCTTAGCCAACTCATCACCTCTCCCAGTGTTTCCTCCTTCCTTTTGACATTTCATGTGTTTACACGACACCAACTAAAAACGGAAAACTTTTAATGCTTTTTTGGGGCCTGTGTGGACGGAAGTTTATTTAGTATAAGTTTTGTATAAATATAAATGCGTGGAATATTACATATGCACATAAGCCGGTTTTGTGCGTACAGCGTTTATACATCAGGCCCTAGAGCTGTTGATGCTATTTGACTAATTGTTCTGAAAAATGATATCAAGATTGTCAGAAGTTGTCCTAAACACTTAATCTATCTATATTGCTCTGTTATGTGAAAAGGCAGCAATGAAAAAAAAAATGCATGCACTCTATATGTTGTTTTTTTTTGACAAAATAAAAAAAAAACTCAATAGACATTATGGTAAAAACTGCTTTTTAGTTGCAGATGGTGTGTTTTTTCAACGCATTCTCATCCTGGGGCGTCATATAGTGACACTTTTGAAATTTTGTCGTAATCCAATGCACATGGCACCCTTTAGCATCAATATAACACGCGCAGAGCTTTGTTTCGGTTATGGTGGGTTTAGTTCTGGGTAGGTTTAGGGTTAGACCACTAGGAGGCGCCTTCTGGCCCATGTACATCTGTACATAGACGAAATGTCAAAAGTGTCAGTATATGACACCTTGTTAACCGGACCATTCTAACCAGCCAAACTTTGACCCCTTGATATTTATCGCGCTAATATATTCTGCTTATTCAAGATGGATGGATCAAACATTTTCATCTGTCCTATCTGTTTTGTGTTATATATATCATGTTTTGAATGTATTGTTTTTCTCTCCTTTTCTGTCACTCTCTCCATCAGGCTCATCAAGGAATGCAAGAGCTTCCCTCAAGGCAGCAGAGAGTATTCTTCAGAGGTTGAGAGGAAGAACAGAGTTCACTCTTCTACTGACCCTCAAACAGGAGCAATTCAGCTCAGGAGTGCTGCTGTCCATCCACTATGGAGAACAGAGGTATCCATCCATCCATCCATAGGCTTTTGCTCCAGTAAAACCCTCTTTCTATTTTTTTTTTTCTATTTTAATTGACTGTTTCTCAGAGGAACACATAATCTCTTCTCCCGATGGAATGTCTGTAACATTTCTGATTAGAGTGTCCACTGACATTTCTTAAACACACACAGTATTGATTCTACCACATCTTTAAGGTCAGCACTCAGAGTACAGGCCAAGAGATTCATGGATCACTGCTCGTCCTCATTCAGAACTCACACATAGCTCCATTTTTTTTTTCCCTGCTGCTTTTCCACATTCCAGAATTTAATAACAACCAATTGGCAGCTTAATCTGCACAAGTATTGTGCATGGAAACATAAGAGCTATGACAGCAGTCATTTCCCAGAGTTCTTCTAAGATTTTAGATTCATGATTATGACTTGGCTTCCTTCTCAGGTTTCTGGAGGTAGAGAGCAGCGGTCTGCGTAATGAGATCCGTCTCTTCTTCCAAACCTCAGACCAGCGGCAGCAGAAAGAGGTCTTCCCCTATAGTCTGGCAGATGGACACTGGCACAAAATCTCCCTGGCATTCAGTGCCACCCAAGTGGTGCTCCATATTGACTGTAACAGGTGAATGGCTTGAAAATAAAAGGACCAACAGAGATGGATTTGAATGCCTTGTATTCGTGCTTATCAGTGTTCACTCATTGCTTTTTATTTGTGCTTGCTTTGAGAATTTACGAAAGGATTATGGAGACCCCATCTATGGACTTTCCTAGAGGAACAAACATCTGGCTTGGTCAAAGAAATGACGCCCATGGATTCTTCAGGGTACAACATTGCCTTGCACATTGAAAATTGGCCGTAAAAGTTGTACATTAGTCCTGTCTACATCGTTCTGACTTGCTTTCTGCAATATCTTTCTGTCAGGGAGTGATGCAAGATGTTCAGTTGGTAGTCGTACCCCATGGATACATCGTCCAGTGCCCAGATCTCAATCGTAGTAAGTGCATGCTCTCTGTAGACGGCACAGAAAAAAATATGCACTTTGTTTACTCACTGGTCTGGAAATGCCATTAATGCACGTTCACCACTTTTGCAGCTTGTCCCACTTGTAATGATTTCCATGGGCTGGTTCAGAAGATCATGGAACTTCAGGATATTTTAGCTAAAACATCAAACAAGGCAAGTTAAAATGTATAGTATTGGAGTAGCCTGACTTCAAAAACAGATTGTTCTGCTTGATCGATTTATTTAATTTTACTGAGCTAATGCAAAATAATTGTAGGGACTAAATCCTTCATTTGAGATGGGAATTTTCTAGTTCCCAGCATGCTTTGAAATGTTGAAATTAAGCATTTTATGCAAAAAGCGATTTTCAACAAAATGACAAAAGGAGGAGGTCTGTTAGGGTTAACTTGGGCTTTAAATGAGTTTTGGTTATATTTTGGGGGTTAGAGCGGAAAAAATAAATATATTCCCGGTACTTTTAATTTTAATTTTATTGGGACTTGCTTAATTTCTTTCTACTACACAAGGTTTGTAGTGTACGGAGCCCCTAGAGGGACATGGTGATGGAAAAAATATGAGATGGGAGGGAAAAAAAACATATTTTAATGCCTTTGCTTTCCCTCGAAAAATGTTGCGTTCTCCTGAGAAACTTTGTGTTTGCTCGCAAGAGTTCTTTGCATGTAAATACAAAGTTTCTCTGGAGAACGCAAACATTTTGTGAGCCAACGCAAAGTTTCTTGTGGGAACACAAAAGCATTGACTTTTTCGTTCAATCTAATTTTTTTGGTTTGTGTTAAATGTCACTAGTTTTTATTTGCTATGGTCTGTTTGATGTCCTTTGTGAACACCACAAATGCTGCCTTTATCATAAAACTCTTATTTCCCTCTCCTTCGAACATTTATTTTTTGCTTGCTCTTCTTTTTTTTTAATCGCCTCCCGCTATATTGATTCATCATTCAGTCACGGCCTCTCTTCTTCCTTGTGTCTTTATTGTGCTGTAGTTGGCACTTGCCGAAGAGAAGATGAAGTACTTGGATGGATGTTACTGTGAGAGGACGTGTACCCTGAACGGAGAGATATACAGGGATGATGATGCTTGGATAGATGGATGCAGAAACTGCACATGCTCAGTAAGTTCATGAATTTAGCTCATGAAACTCATGAGTTTGGGATTTTAAACTAGAGATGCTTATCCAAACTACAAACTCAAGGGCGTTTACAACTGCAATGATTTTCAGTGACAAAGCAACTAGAAATGATTCTTGTTCGTTGATAGTTGGCTATTTGAGACATGAATGACTGTACAAATAATGGAAACAAGCTATGATGTGACTACTACGTGTGGGAAGCATTATTTTTCTGTACCCTAAGGAAACATGGTAATGGAAAAAAATCAATGATTTTAATGCTCTTACAAAACTTTTGCATTCTCTTACAAATGTATTACGTTCGCCCCAAAACTTTGTGTTCGCTCATTTGCTTTTTTTTTAGCAAAACGATTATGTTCCACAAGAAATTAAAAAATAGAATTTTTCCTACTTTATTTCCATCATAAAGCTTTTGTAGAAAATGCATTATAGTATTAAAATATACAAGTTTTCTATCTTTTTTTTAACATCACCATGTCCCTTTAAGCCGGGGCTCTGTAATATAGAAGCTTGTATCCACCATGAAATGGAAAAACAAAAAAACTAAATTGATACTTTTCAGAATTGTCAATATTAAGACTTTTTCCTCACAATCGCAAGTTTAATTTTCACAATTCTGACCTTTTTTCATGACATGCAATATAGCGAGATTATATCTCAATTCTGAGAAAAAAGTCTCAGAAAAAATTGCATGGAAAAATGGCTGACTTCCATTACACGAGAGTAGATGTTAAAACTTCATGCTGATTTGTATTCGGCTTTTGCCAAAATAAGCACCAACTAAGACGTAGCTTTACATTAACCTGTGCGTCTCCATCCATGTATGCTTCTTTCCATATGGTGATGTGAATATCCTTCTGTCTGGTGTTAATGGCTGAAGTATATTTCCTGGGATTTGTTAAGTCTTGCATCACTCATGAAATGTCTGATTCTCTTAACTTATTTTGCTGAATCATGTGATTGTGAAGCTGTTTTATTGACGATGATGATGGTGGTGGTGTGTGTGTGTTCCACCTGCAGAATGGTACAGTGGAGTGTGAGAGTATTTTCTGCCCACCCCCTCAGTGCCCTCCTGATACAGCTCCAATCTACATGCATGGAGAATGCTGTAAAGTGTGCCAGCGTGAGTACACACACACACACACACACACAAAATAAGGCCACACATCTATAGAGCTTCATATATTGTACAACTTTTCCTCTCTTTCTCTCCTTTTGTCTCATGTTTGCTCCTTTATCTCTCCATCTTCTCGATTCTCACCTCACTATCTTTCTCCACCCGAAATCTTTTATATAATCATGCTGCGGTCTTGATGACAAACTGACCACATCCCTGTGTTGCTAGGTTACCGCTGCCACAAATTCGAATGTCAACACACACACAACGCTGTCACACACGTTCTCTGGTATCATTAATAATTCAAGGCCAGTGTGCAGCATGTTGTGTTTGAGTGAGCAGAGCTAATGTTGAGAAGCTAATAGCAGTTTGACTGATGACCAGGGCTTTATTTAACACTGCGCTCTGGTTGGCGTAATCTAACATGCTTGTTCAATCGATGCTTTACTGGTTTGCGCTCTAAAGCTCTTTGTTTTGTCTCTATCCTCATAATTTCATGCGTGTTCCTGGTTTTCTTCTTCTTTTTCTCTTTATATCTTTCCGTCTTTAGCCGTGTGTCTGTTCAGAGGAAGAGTGTACGTGGAAGGTGATCGTAAGAGCGTACACGACTCTGAGGGAAACTGTCTGCTGTTTGAATGCAGGGTAAGTGCAGGCCGACGGTCAGAAGGTTTTCAGCAGGCCCAAACCAGAATCTCACCCCTTTTTTTGCACTCATTTTTGGAGAAATCTTCTGAATTGTGTCAGGGAAGTGGATGTGTTAATAGGAGCTGCAACCACTACACTCTTATTTGTAGATGAAAGCATGATCAATCATAATATATCATAAATAAACACACAATGGGTACATGAAATCTGGGTTCGATATTTAAGTCGATCTGGTTCTGGTATTTAATTTGAATTCCAGGCAGAATTTCAATACAATTCAGGCTGGATTTTAATTTTGCACGCGTCTGGTTATGAATTAGAATGCCAAGTAGCTTTTGAATCTGAATTTTAATTCTATCTGGGTCTGATTCTGAATTTGAATTCAGGCAGAATCTGAATTTGAATAAATTCTGGGTCTGTTTGTGAGTTTGATTTCAAGAATTTGAATTCAGGCTCAGAAACTAGCATCTTAACTAGCAGCTATTATAACCTGGATGTTTGACTTGCAAGAGTAATTGATTGAAGGCTTATTTGTGTGTTTGCAGGATCGAAGTATGCGTAGGGTTGAGATGACAACTTGTCCAGAGCTGAACTGCCCAGAGTCAGAGCAGATCACTCTCACAGACCGCTGCTGCAAAGTGTGCAGAGGTGCGACACACTCACACACGCAGAACCAACACACACCTACACTCCACTGATTGGAGTCATATTAAGGCCAGCCACCTTTGACCACTGTACACACAAACTTGATTTGTGCTTAACACCAAGCCATGACTGTGCATGACAGCAAACATATTTTCCAGTCTTCACACATATCACCACACACACATATCACCACACACTTATAACACCCCAGTGTACCAGTGATGCTTCAAAGGGCAATGCTTGACTTTACCGCATCTCTCAGTTCACAGATCGAGCCACAGTGTGCAGTAACATTTTTGAACAATTTTGTAAATAGCAATGTGAGACGCATAGTAATTTTTATGTTTGTTTTTTTTTGTTTTTTTTTTTTTGCTTTTTGTTGGCAAAAGCACTATTTGTTCCATCATGATGTCATTCAGTTTATTCAATGTTTCACTATTTTTTTAAATAATCTTGTGGTGTGAATTTCTTTTGTTTTAAAGTACAAATAATCTATGCATTCTTTCTATTAATTTGAGATAAACACTGCAAAAAAAAAAAAATCCCTCAAATTTTCAAGTTATAATATCTAATCAATTTATTTGATATGCAACACTGCACAAGATATCGTTGTTCTTTACTTTTATAGGTTTCGGTGTAAACTAATTAAAAACTAATGATACCAGTGCAATAGACAAATGTAGAGTTACATTTAAGATACAATCTATTAAAATAAGGCTTAATAGGCTTAGTAAGCTGATTTTAAGGATGTTTGTTGGAAAACAAGTGAAATAGACCAATTAAAACCCCATTAAGAAGTCATTTATTAACAATTATAAAATAATTAGCAAAATGCTGTTTAAAATGGTTTTAGATGGTGTATAGCCTGTCACACCGCAGGACATGCCATGTCCCAAAACGTCCCAACATGGTATTTCATGCCAATTAGCCAGGAGTAGGTGAACAATAAATGAATGTACTGTATAGTTTTTCATCTATTAGTATAAGCTGAAAATTTGTCAACACATGGGGGAAAAGTGTAATTTATAATCCATCAATTATAAATGTCAGATTTAGGCATTGCATAGCACTTCTACTTTATTTCATTCCCAGGGCATGATTTCTGTGCTGATGGTCACAACCAAAATTGTGTGGAGAATTCGGACTGCATTAACCTAGAGGCAGGAGCTTGCTGCAGCTGTAAAGAGGGATATCATGCTCTCAGGGATGACAGCGCCTACTGCCAAGGTATTCAAACTCCCACAGACAACCCCACCACATATTTGCTTGCTTAAAATTTCTGTTTTGTATAAGCAAATAACAAGGCATTCACAAATCACTAAATTGCCTGCAATCACAGGAGGAGTTGCCGATGAAAGCTGTTGACTGGTGATTACTTAGCGTCTCGCTGAATGAATATTTCAGCACCACTATTATCCTTACAGCTGTAATTAATGCATTTTAAATCCTGGAGTTCATGCTGTGCGAGTGTGTGTACAGATGTGAAGAGGGATTCCTGTGGCTCACTGGCTTTTAATAGGATGTACCCTTGTCTAAACATACAGGGCAGCCCAGCGAGTATGTGATGGATATTTCTTTCCACACAAAAGACCAATGTCTGTTTTTTTGTTTTACCTTAGGTGAACAACTTGCTTTGTCTTACTTAATGTGACCTTTGTCACTGTGATTCGGAGTACGACACCTCCGGCATAGACAATCAATGGACAATTTGGGGGGGTGATATTAGAAGAACTTTTGGTTACCAGAAATGCCCGAATTTACACAACACAGTTGTTACAGTATGTTTCTACAAGGCAAGATATTAGTATGGCTTGATGAAAACTGAGACATACTGTATCTGGGAAGACCTGCTGAGTCATAATAGCACTTTTTGTTAAGCACTGTTGGACTTCTTTACCATTTGGTATATATATATATATATTATATAATAAAAGTGATTCAACATTGGAACACACAATGGTGTCTTGTTAGTGTGTGTGTGTGTGTGTGTGTGTGTGTGAAATTCAGCAAACGTACTGTTGAAGTCTGTAGTTTGCAGCGGCCTCAGGCAAATGGATAATACCAGTGGCAATGTGGCTCTGAAAAAAAAAAAACTTTAATTATTAATTTGGGATTTCATATCTTCTAGAACAAAACCGCCTGAAAAAAGCATTATATTTTCAATTACAGAAGTGATGAGGGAGTTTTTTTTCCTCCTCAGTTTAGCCTCTGAATCCCACATAGTAGACACACTGGGACAGATAAGACTTTGGAGAATTTTCCTTCACTATTTACTGTTACGCCAAACATATTGCTCTGATGAACTTCCAGTTTATTTACAGATTCCCTGAAATGCTATCTTAAAAAAAGAAGCTTGACTTTATCAGTCAATGGCTAAAGCAACTGGTAAACAAAAGTGGCATTTCAAAAGTTTCTCAAAAGTGGTTGCTATGACTCTGTGTTTGTAATTAAGAATTGTTTTCAGAGAATATACTGTCTCTTGTTTTTGTACAAGGATTGGTTGGTTGGATGATGATGGATGGTTTGGATGATGGATATATGGATGCATTGATGATTGGTTGGTTGGGTGATTGACTGGTTGGATGGATGGGTGATTGGTTGGTCAGTTGGTTGGATGTAGTGGGTGGGTGCAATGGATGGAGTGGTGGGGTGGATGTATGTATGGATGGGTGGGTGGATGGCATTTGGATGGATATGTTTCTTTATTAAATATATCTTGTTTTAAGCATATTTGTAGAAAGAGACAAAATGCTGATTAAGAACATGATTTTGTTCTGTCTAGATTGGTTGGTTTAGAAGAAAGTAAATGTGAGAAATATTATATAAAGTCTTCTTGAGGAGGAGAGAGTGGGTGGACTGAAGGACAAGAGCGTGTAAGTGTAAGAGAAAAAACTGGAGGCTGAGAAAGTGAAGGAGGTGGAGGATAGGGACAGAAAGTAAAAGGTCTAGAAGTGTTCTGCATTAATGCAGTTTATAGGTTTAGTTCACACAAAAATGAAAATTCTGTCAGTACTCACCCTCATGTTGTTCCAACCCCCTAAGACTTTTATTCATCTTCGGAACACAACTTAAGATATGTTTGATTAAATCTGAGAGCTGGATCACTCCTGCATACTAGTCCATAGGCTTCTTGAGGAATTGAAACTGGCTGACCCAAAAAGTTATGAAAGACATTGTTAAAATAGTCTGAGTGGCTCAATCTTAAGTTTATCAAGCGACGAGAATACATTTGTGCGCAAAAAACAAACAAAAATAACGACTTTATTCAACTACATTTCCTCCTCTCTGGGCCTCGACATTTCACGTAGTGATATTGCGCAAAGCTTCTGTGTTGGTAGGCTCACTATTGGCCGACGCTGGTCATGTGTGTGATGCATGTGACGTAAAACCCAGAAGTGTTGCGTTTCACTACATGAAATCTCGACGCCCACAGAGAAGGAAATGAATAGTTGAATAAAGTTATTATTTTTGTTTGTTTTTTTTTTGCGCACAAAAAGTTCTCCAGCTGTGAGTGATCCAGCTCTCAGATTGTATCAAAAATAAATTAATTTGTGTTCCAAAGATGATGACTGTCTTACATAATTTTCATTGTTGGGTGAACTATCCCTTTAAGGACTGTACTAAGACACAGTAAAGTACTGTAAATTATTTTCAGAAGTTATTCAAACCTTTAACTCTTTAGATGTATTTATCTTCTTTGTGTCATCAAACCTTCAGGCAGATGCACAAAAATTTTAAATGCTTAACCTTCAGCTATTATGAAAAGTGTGTTCAATTGTTTTGTTCCATGGAAGACAAGGAGTCAACAAAATGGAGGCGACAAAAGCTTGATTAAATAATGTCATCTTTTTTGTGCTTTCCCTTAAATATTCTTTGAAACATTCAAACATGGTGTTGGTGTTCCTGTTATTTTACAGTCTTAGTGGTTTCCTGCAGCAGTGTGAACAGTAATGTTATTCGCTCATGATGTAATGAGTGGATCTTCCAGCACCCTTGACAAATGCTGTTAATTGATCACAGCTGCAGTGTGTGTGAATGGGGTTTCTTGGCAAAGCTTCTTCCCAAATGTTTTGAAAACGGTGTTGTGTTGTGTTCAGGTCATGGTACTGAGTGTCTTGTGTTCTGATATGGTTTGCAGATATCGATGAGTGTGCAGAGGGGAAACATTACTGCAGGGAGAATACGATGTGTATGAACACTCCCGGCTCTTTTATGTGTGTCTGTCACACCGGCTACGTCCGTATTGATGATTACTCCTGCACAGGTGAGTACAGAGAACATTTTGTGTGTGTGTGTGTGTTTTGCCAGGGATATATAATTGATTATTGGAGAGAATGCAGGCTGCATCAGAATAGCATCATGGCTTAATGTGTCTGGTCATTAAAATGTCAAATGTTTTTAAAGACCCCATGAAATCATTTGGTAAGGTACGTTTAACATTTACATTTTTGCTCTGGCGAACTGAACACTTTTTGTTGTTGTTATACCTGTTAAGAGCCAGTTCTGCTATGTTGTGTTTAGTGTAAATTTAGTAGCATCATTTTTGTGCTATTTTTAACATTTTAATATAAGTAAAAAAATAAAGTTGTTTGATTTAATTATAAATATAAACAATTCAAATTCTAAGTTACTTACATGTTTTATGCATCTTATCAAGCCTTTTTTAACATTGTTTTAACAATGCGTGCAATAGAGGAAGAACAGGAATGAAACAAAAAGTTTAAGAAAGGCAGCATATGAGAAAGTTTTCACTGGTGGAAAGTACAGATGGTACGTGTTCCTGATCTTTAACTTAAAAAAGCAATTAAATCTCTTCAGGAGCACAGGATAAGGAAGCGAAACACGGTTCAAGGGAACAGCTACACGAGTCTTAGTCCTTCGGTGACCTACTTTAAAACTCAATTAACTACAACAGAGTCCAGGAAGGTTTCTGTCACAATAAATACAAAAAAGCATAAAAAACAAATTGCACCTGGGCTGTAAGGTGCATCGTGGCCAACAACAATTCAGCTTTTATTTTGGAAACTATTCTAGAGATGTTTTCTTTCTGCTGATTATCTCATAAGTAATCAAGGCCAGCTGCATTTTTATTATTTATTGAAATTATTTTCAAGTAGTCTGCATTACACTGACCTCGCCATCAAGTTTTCTGAACTCTGTTTATTTAAATGCTGCATGTTGTTGGTTTGTAATATAAAGGGCTTGATTTATGAAAGCACAAGTGCACTATGGAACAAGCTTCAACCTTGCTTGCTTTTCATTGCTTTCTTCAAGCAAAGCTGCATACTCAGAGGTTGAGGAGGAAACCTAAACACATTTGGAGGTGTCGAGTCAGTTATAATGTTAAATATGCCTGTGACCAATTTTTGGTCGTAGAAAGTGATATAAAATAAATGGTTTTCACAATGACCTTTCAAAGGCTAAAACTCTATTCTAGAATCATAGAATTCAGATTTCGTTTGTTCATCTGCGTTTTTCTGTCTTCTTCTTAAAACGCACAGGTGAGAGATGCCTTTTAATTTAAATGCTCAGCCCTGCTTCTTTAATCTAATAAAATCATTACTCACAGCAGTTATCAGTTTAACTCTATACGTTTAATCTCACATTCTTCCCTCTGGATCTCTAGCCCAGTGATGATTGGTTGAAAGCCGTGCGTCTGTTGTTGATTGGCTCAAAGCTGTGCATCTGCTTCTGTTCTTACTTAAAGTCTCAGTGAGGCTGGCGTTCTGATGGCAAAACATTATTATTTTCAATTATTCATGCAGTCACACAGAGAAATATATTGCATATTTTGCCTGTGGGATTTTTTCTTTTTCTTTTAGATAATCTGCAGGCTGCACGTCAGCTGAAACTGGAATTCATTTAATTTGAAGCTGGAATAGACTTTACCTGATATAAAAGGAGAGCACTTTTAATCAGCCGATCTTATTTTAATTTAAAACATCAGACGTTATTTAAATTACTGTAATAATTTTAATTGTGCTCCACTATTTCCATATCTGTTCATTATTGCTCTGTCTTGCCTTCATGATCGGCTCACTGATATTTACTAATTGCATCCTTTGCTTTGCAATGAACAAACTTGGCATGATAAGAGGTTTTGTCAGTTACATGAACATTACCAGTTATTAGATAGCATTTATTGTTTCAAAAAAGAGTAAATGGGATTGACAATGAACATGGTGGAGTTCCTCTTTCCTTTCTTTTTGTGTCTCTCACACAATTCCTCATTAGTTCCTCTAGAGCAGTCAGTAGATATTTAGTTTAAAAGGATTTTAGTCTCCAATCAGCTCATTTATGCGTTGTTGTGGACTGAGATGTCAGTGTAAATGTTTCTTCAAAGATCAGAGAGATTTCACCTTTGTTTAGTTTCTATTTAGTTCACTTTGACATTCATCATGTAATTCCAAATCCGTGTGACTTTGCTTCATGGAAAACAAAAGGGGATGTTATGAAGAATGTTCACGCTGTTCTTTTACATGCAGTGAATGTGGATTGGTTGGGAATAAACAAGTCATACAGGTTTTTGAAAGATGAGGATGAGTAAATGATTCTAATTTTTGGATGTACCATCCGTTTTATGTACAAACACAAAGATACATCTCTTCCAAAAGCGATTTTGTTGCATACTTGAGAAGAGGCATATGGTTTTATCTCTCTGTTGGATCTGAAAAGAAGCAGCATTCAGACTGAATATGTGATCTGCATTTATGTTGTTGAACGATCCTTAATTCAGCTGTAAATGCATCCTGGGATGTTCATTGATGAGGAACCGCAGCATAAAAACACCCAACCAATCAGCATCATTCATCAGTCAAAATGCATTTTAATGAGATGGTTTAATGATATTTTAATGAGTGCGATTTAAAGATCTGTGTTGTAAGATTTATGACTAAAGTTGATTAAGCAATTTCACTTCACTGGAAGGAATTTGCGGAGATGAAAAGTAACACGTGGTGAAGAAAAAGACAGACAGGTGTAAACACTAGGATTTTGGGAGATAAAACAGAAGGGAAGTAAACTCTGAGGATGGTAGCCTGGGAAAACCCAAACAACTTCCGGCAAATCTCATTCTCAAGCAAAGCTCATTCAAGCCCATTTCCAATCTGTTAAAATCACGGCACCAATCAGAAACGTTGAAGCAGATTTTGTGGCCTATTACAAAGATGGATGCCGCCGTCGAACATCACTCGTTTGAATCAGCTATCGCGTCTGTTTTTAAGCAATTTGAACGTTTCCTTTTTGTCAAAAAACGATCAAAGAACAACACTCGGAGATGTTTCTTCGCCGGCCGCCGCTCTGCATACGTCATCTCCTTCATCACTCTGATTGGTTTTAGGTCTACCCGCGACGTCCGTTGGTAACGCCCCTCTGGAAATGATTTGTCTATGCCGCTTTGCCAGACCATAACGCAGTTACAACTGAGAATGGTCTGGTTTTAACCAGGCTATGAGGATGGATGGATGGATGGATGGATGGATGGATGGATAGTGTATGCCTGAGAAGCAGAGAGAACATTCTCTATTTTCCACCTGGTGGTGGCTGACAGATCTGCCCATCTGGAAGCTAGAAATTAAATGAATGTGTGAGAGAAGGAGAGAAGAGCCTTTTAATGAATAATTAGGAGGATAATTGATGTCACTTTAGCCGTCATAGGCAGATGAGTCAACGCAGATGAGACATCAGACAGACCACACAAACACGTCCACAGTGAGGGATTCATCTCAGTCAAATGCTGGCATGACTGTAATATCAATGATTGAGGTAAACAGGGAGTGCATCAGGGAAGCCAATGGAGCTGGTATTGGACCAAATTGTTCTCTTTGGTCTTACAATGAGGAGAAAAAGAAAAATCGTTTAAAAGCTACCGTTCAATTTAAGCTCCACAAATAATGTAAAGTATGAACAATGGATGTTCAGTCTTATAAAATGACAGTGTTGTTGTTATGAGGTTCACTGAAGTTTCACCACTGTTTTTTGAACTCATGACCAACTTGTACGAGTGATTCGTATGAATTTAAACCCCAGTGACGGTTAGGTTTAGGGGCGGGGTCAGTGGTAGGTCATTTGTACAAATTCATATGATTTGGGAATATGAACTCCTGGCTGGTTTGGGAACATTTTGTCCCAAACAGAAATATTAATGAGTCTCTGGAGCATAGAAACATTCATTGGCATTTCAAGCAGTCTGGGCAAAGGCTTGGGGTTACCTGGAGGTCATTGTAAGACTGTAAAATTGTGAGATGATTGCTGAATGTTTCATGATCAAGTTCAATTCAAGATTCAAGAACGATTTTTCATTGTTATTACTGAACTGTTGAACCCTGTTCTTTTAAACAATAAATGGACTGCTTTGATATCTTTATTATAAATCAGGGTTTTAGTCCAGTAATTTAGTCATCTCAGATTCGCTGAAGAGTTTTACCAGTGTCCCTGTTCACTGCAGTCTGACTTAAAACATGTAATTGCCATTTTACACTGCAAAATGTAATGAGGATGGAAGGATAGAACAGTTCAAGCTAAATTTGAGCCTGCATCATTTATACAAAAAGAGCATTTACATTGAAGTCTTAATTGAACAACACCATAAAACAGCCTGAAGGCCCATTCGTGCCAGGGATAATGATAAAGATATAGTTCTAAAAATAATTCATATAAAAGAATAGTCCACAACATAACTGCAATGATAACGGCGCAGAGATTCTCTTTCAGAATGATTTTTTCCAGCCAATCAGAATCAGGACATGGGCATTTAAAGCAGCGGACATCAAACTGTGCACTGGTGTGGACGCTAATATAGTTATAGTTATCTTTATAGTTATCGTTCTTGGTTAGGGTTTGCAAGCTAACCAAAAAACCTAAAGAATCAAACTGGAAAAGAGCCATAGTTTATGTTCGGGGAGTTTTGTAATGGAAAATTATAGTTTAAATGATATTATTTATTTATTTAATATAATAAACTATATGCATTTTTTAGGGTTTTGAGCCTTTGCTTTTGCCCAGATAGCAAAGCATGCTCAAATGTGCAGACAACCTTCAGCAAAGACTGTGGCATATTATTTTTGCACAATAGTGTCAGTTATTCCCTAAACATCGTGCTCATCCACATCTGACTCCTTCCCCTTTCAGTGATTTTATTCTTTCTTTCTGAGTCTCTCTCTCTCTCTCTCTCTCTCCTTCTGCCTGTTTTTTATCTTTGAGAAGGAACTGTATTCCCTCCGAGAGAAACAGCTGCAAGGACAGTGCAAAAAGTTTGAGGAAATTGTGCAGTAACACACTGACGCACACTCCCCTTGTGTTTTCAGAGCACGATGAGTGTGTGCGTGGACTGAATACCTGTGACGAAAACGCTCTTTGCTTCAATACGGTTGGCGGACACAGTTGCTCCTGTAAACCAGGGTACGTCGGTAACGGGACCATCTGCGGAGGTAAGCACAAACATCTGAACTTCACACTGTACTAATATTTCATCAGCCTATATAATATTTCCAATAACAAATGTAATTGTTTATATAAATATTGTATATGAAAACATTTAAATGCTATGCTAATATAAATATATGTTAATTTTAATTTGAACAAATGTAATTAAAACAAAGTATTTTTAATTAATAAAACTGAAATTAAAAAAAAAACTAACAAGCAAATAAAACAATAAAAAAAATCTTAAAACTATAGACTAATTATAGTAGATATTAAGATATTTTATTCAAACAAACATAATATATTCTTTTTCTCTACTGTACCGGTGTGAGCTTATTCATTTCATTTCTGGTGAGAAAGGAACTTTACATTGCCAGAAATTGATTATTATTATTTTTTTTGTTGTTGTTATCAAATAACAAACAAGCAAACCCAATCTTGCAAGTGACAAAAAGTAAAGCAAAAAATAACACAACACGTTACTTTCCATAAAAAGTAATGCATTTACTTTTTAGTGAGTAACACACAATTTTAATGCATTACTTTAAAAAGTAACTTTCCCCAACACTGGAAATCAGTATTGTTTGCATGGCTACGCCGCACACATGCATTAGCGCAGCCTGTTTTTCATTGGTATGGTGAAGCCCTGCTGAAATGTGTGTGTTGTGTTGAAATGTGTGCAGCGCTCTGTGAGGGCCAGTGTCTCAACGGAGGTTCATGCGTCACTCCAGATACCTGCGTCTGCCAGCATGGCTTTACTGGAAAGAGATGTGAGACAGGTAAGACGCAATTAGGCCAATGGAAGGGCATTTCCTGTAACCTTTCAACTGGGAGCCAGTGCAGTGCAGCAACAACAAAAAAATGAGAGTGGAGAAAATGGTACATTTTCACATTCTCCGATGTCACCTCTCAAGGGTTTTCATATTATAGTGATGGACTGAGTTGGTAGAAATATTCAGAGCTTCAAGAAAGCAGAGGAGAGGTGATTTATTTTTTTATATTTTCCAGGCAAGTGAGATTTATCTCAAATGATTTCCACAAATGTGAACATGGCCAAAGATGTCTCGCTGTGAAACATGTTCAATATTTCATGACACTGTAGAGATGCATGTTTGCTATGAATTTGATGAATGGTGTCTTATAATAATAATACATTTATTTAGAAAAGCGCCTTTCAATGTACCCAAGGACATGGTAATATCAGGGAAATACAAAGAATTAATAAATCAAAATGCAGCTACATTCATAATTGAATTCAATGATAGTACGAACAGTACAATCAGATAGGGACAAGAGACTACATACAAAAGTCCATAAAATACCGAAATGCAGGAAAAAAAGAAACATAAACACCCTCAAAGAGCATACAGGAGCACAAGGTGAAAACTAAATATTGAAAAAGACTAATAAAAACAGGGAAAATAAAATAAAGCAAAGATAAAAAGACTGTATCGAAATCAAGAGGCTGACAGGAAAGCTAATCTAAAAAGAAACGTCGTTTTAAAAAAATGGATACACTTGTGCTTTGGCGCATCTCAAGCGGCAGGACAGTCCACAGTTTAGGACCTGCCATGCTGTCACCCATGGAGCGAAGCCGAGATACGGGGACTGCTAAGAGACACGTGTCAGTAGAGCGAAGGGTGCGGGATTGCAGCTATGGAATGAGGAGATCTGAATGGGGCCATTATGTAGGAATTTATAAATAAGGAGAAAGATTTTATAATGAATGCAGTAATGGACAGGAAGCCAATGCAACTGCTGAAGGATAGGAGTAATATGATCCCAGGAGCTGGTACGGATGAGTTATCTTGCAGCAGAATTTTTGAAATACTGCAGCCTTTTTAAGGTTTTCTCCGGGATGCCGTGAAGCATTGCAGTAGTCAAGCCTCGATGTAATAAATGCGTGTTTAAGTGTTTCTGCTGCAGATGAGTTGAGGGAGGGGCGAAGTTTGGAGATGCTTTTAAGATGGAAGAAAGATGTTCTGGTAATATTTTTAATATGTGAAGAGTAGGATCAAATATTACACCCAGATTTCTCACTTCAGCTGACCTTGCAGTGAAATAGCCTGGGATAGATAGCTGCAGATGTTTTTTTTTTATTTATTTATTTTTTTTTTTAAATATTAGGGGTGAAAATAAGAAAAGCTTCCGTCTAATCTTGATTGAGATTGAGAAAATTTGAGTCATCCATTTGTTAATGGCATTTAAGTAGCTAACCAGATTGGATAATGATAATGCGTGAGAAGGCTTGGTGTCGTGATTGGCTGTAGCGAGAAGGTGGTACGATTGGTCAGCTCAGATTGGTCGGGCCGTTATCTGATTGGCTTGATGAAACGGTGGGTGGAGTCCACTTATTTGTATATATGTAGTAACGGAAATTGTAAAGGAAGTTATAAATACTCCAAAACAAGCTAAAAATAATAATTACGGTAAGGTCTCCCCGCAGTGCAGGCTTCTGTTGGCAGGTATGATTTCAAGTGAGACACTGAACTCTGGAACAGAAGAAGAGAGAAAGACATGAAGCTTTTTCATGGCTCTGGGGATCTGTGTGCGTGCGTGTGTGTCCGTCTCTGTGTGTGTGTGTGTGAGAGAGAAAGAGATAGAGAAGCAGAGACCTCAGAACCCTTTGCTCAACAGGGCATCTGCCGGTGGTTTTTTACAAACCGGTCCAACACCCACTCGCTCCTATGTGTGAGTGACAGAGGGATGATGAAGGGAAAGAGAAAAAGAGGAGTGAGGAGAGAGGAAATGAGGAGGCATGGGGACTAAGGGAGACAGCTGGTGGAGAGATAGAGAGAAGATAGAGTGAGGTGTGGTTTGCGAGACACTGTGTGTGCTGAACGCCTGACTCACCGTTCTTGGAGAGAGAACTGGCTGACACACAGACAAACTCACAGCTTTGGGTCAGGTGTTGCCTACATTACACCAAATGTCCACACAAGGATTGTAAAAGCTGAAAATAACTACGTACAGTATAGAAAAAAGCTTAATAAACATGGTAAAACCCTATAGGTCTTCATATTTCTTATTTATTTAGTTAGTCAGTTAATAACACTTTACAATAAGGTCTCATTAGTTTAACAGTGGTTAATGCATTGACTGATATTAACTAACAATGAGCAAATCATTGTTACAGTGTTAATTAATCTTTGTAAATGTTAGTCAACTGTTTATTGTTAGCCGAAATTAGCTCAGGTCTGTTAAATAATATTAACAGATACAACTTTTGATTTTAGAATTTATTAGTAAATGTTGAAATTAACAAGAACTAATAATAAATACTTTAAAGAAGTATTTTTCATTGTTATTTCATGTTAGATAATGTAAACAAATAGAACATTATTATAAAGTGTTATTATTTCTTGCTTGTTTATTAATTACAGAGCTAAACTTACAAAAATAAGAGAAATAGAGAAAAAAAATCAGAGAATATTTATTTATTTGTTTATTCATTCATGCATTGTTTATGAATTACAGAGAGAAATAGCCAAAAGAAAAAAATGTAAAATATTGTTTTTATTTATTCATTCATGTATATTTGTAATCACAAACTATTTAATAATGATCTGTTTCTTTTTTTCAATTTTTTTCTTTCTTTCTTTCTTTTTTTTTATTTTATTTTATTTTTTACATTTCTCATAATCCTAAAACTTTCCCTTAATTTCACAACAAATTAAATTTCGAAACCCACATTTTTATTGCGGGCTCTGACTTTTGGACACACCACCATATGCATTTACATGCTGTAGAGGTTTTCATGATGTTGTGGCATTTTTGTGTATAAATATTTGTGTGATGGAGATTATGCTTGTTTTGTGTGCAGTCGTCTCTAATCCCTCACGTTTCTCCCTTATGTTTTCTTTCTTCCTCTGAGGGGAAATGTAATGTTATGACAAAGGCACAAAAGAGGATAAATATTGCATAAACAAACAAGAGGCAAAGAAAAGTCTGTTCTTCATCCCTTTGAAACCTCCTATCCCTCCACTAAAGGAACTGCATTATTAAATTCTCCGTCTTTGTCAGTAAGCCTCTCTTCATCTTCTTCTTTTTTTATCCGTGCCAGCTTGACGTTGGCACATATGACCACATATGGCGACTCCCTGCCTTTTTTGTAAATACAAAGCAATCCATTAGTTCAGGGGATATTGTCCTCCTGGTAAAATAGAGAAATTATTTGATAAGAGCATTGTTTTTGTTGTTATTCTGTTCTTTAATGAGAGTAATCGACCAAAGCACAAAGACACAGAATTATCTTCTCCATCAAATATCCTGCTGCAGAGATGCTTTCTGAATAAGAATCGCTCTCTTTTTATCTTCCCCTGAAAAAGAAAGCTGTAGAGAGTCACATTTTCTTTCAAACTCAGCTCTTACCTCTTAGAAGACTAGCTGGCACCATGTATTATCCATCGGATTGGCTCAGATGCTTCACACATGCTCTGTTCATAAAGGAAACCCAATTACAGCAGGTCCTCAGGGGTTAAACGCCCTGGGCTCGGGGTCCTGCTTCTTAATCAAGACGTTTCTGCAGGCTACTTGTTAATTCTTTATGTGATGGGTGTATAGCAAGGGAACGTTAGCACATTCAACTTGCAGATAAAATTGGGTGCATTGTGTCACTGAACACCTCAAATGCGTCTTTGCACCAGAATGGGAGTCTTGAGAAGTGTTTACTCTTAATATTAAGCTAGAATGGAGCCCTACCCCTATCAAATTTTAATGAGAATATCTTCAGAAGCTCTAGTGAGAAAGGCCTACAGGGAGGAGCGTGAAATTGTGTGTACAAAGAGATTCAAAACAGCTGCTGGATCTGTCCTCCGATAAAACTTCTCCATGTTTATTTAAGTGCTCTGATTATGTCTGCTTCATTGGGTTCATGAATTCCAAGTCGTTACTCATCATGTCTAATGAGGTGGAGATAATTAGAGTTTAGCTGTTGAACGTCTTCCCTTGTTGTTTAACACCTCTGTTTTATCCGGATTAACACTACACAACTAATATACTGTAAAATGTAATGTTTTCATTTTTGTATCTTTATATTATTTTATATATTATTATTATTATACATTTTAATGTACAATAAAACATTTCATCATAATTTTATATTTATATTATTAATTATATATTTATAGGATATATTGTAGGATGTGTTGTTGCTTTTAATGATCAACACTGTAAAAAAATATTTTCATGATTTGTAATCCCAACAGTTTTTCTTTTGTCAATTCAACTTAAATAATTTATGTGGTTCAGTTAACATAATATTTTGAGAGTGAATCAATCTCCTCCATTGTATTATCTCAATTTTTTCCATTTCAATGAACTGGTTACTTAATTTTACAGTGAATACTGTAAGTTAACATATAAAAAAAGTTAAGTTAAAGCAATGTAAATGTATAAATTATAGAAGATTCAAATAACTTCAGTCATTTTAATGTAATATTTAAGTTTAAATTACTGAAACATCAAGTTGACTGTACTTAAAATTTGAAGGCACTGCAGCAACTTTTTTACTTTCTAAATGCTCTTTCCAGGGTCTATTGTTTCATCATGTTATTCCAAAACTTTGGGTCTCATTGAAAATCCGTTTCACGAAATATGTCACCATCACCAATTAAATGGGTTGCGATCAGTAATTCACTTTGACTTTAAAGATACGACTTTCCTCTGAATCTCTGCTTTTGTTTGGGGAAACTCTGAGGATCTGCTGTCTGTATTCTCATTAAGAAAAGGTTTGCTTTTGAACTTCCTGTTCAAAAAGAAAAAGTAAAAGACTTTGTTTGAGAATGGGACCAAGCTTTCATGCACACAACCGCAATTTGACTCCCTTGTTTGCATCGAGGCCCTTTTACAGTGCCGAGCTCCCCAGCGAGACCCAGCGGTGGGTGTGAATCTGTTCATTAGTGTGAGGATGGAGGGGGAGGATGAAGGGAAGGGGGTGGGAACGAGAGCAGGGCAGATGAAGGAGATAGCTGGGATGGGAACAGCCAAGATGTTCAGGGACTGAGTGGATTGATGACTTGCCGTTTGAAGAATCGTCCCTGATGAAATTGACTTGAGGATACCACTGTGGACCCATAACTATTACCGTACTCATGGGATTGTAGATTGTATATACTGTATATATATATCATCTGATCCCTTTCTTCACTCCAGGTGGCTCATATTGTAATGAAAATATTTGCGCATTGGAATGCTCAGGGAAGATGACGTAAAATTAGAGCAGCCTATTGACTAATCATTCTCGAGCACTGACTCGTTCGCTAAATTGAACAGCCATTTAGAGTTCTCTCTCTCACCGATGGCGATGATGCCAACGGACGCTGATTCAACATGCTCAATTGGCCAAAATACCCCTAAAGATGTCTAACTAGTGCCGACGGTTTGGCCGATCGACGCTCAACATGTCAGGGTCTATAGAGAGCATTACTGACAGACTGGGAAGAGAGGTGCTGCAATAATGTAAAATGTGTGAAAAAATCCTACGCAATCTCACGACCAATTCGTACGAGTGATTAAAAAGTGGCTAATTCGTACGACCTCACTCGTACAAATTCGTACGATTTGTCTAAACCCACCTGATGGTTAGGTTTAGGTGCGGGGGCAGGGGTAGGTCATCCGTACGAATTCATAGGAATTGGCCAATTCGTAAAATTTAGCAAAAATCGTACTAATTCGTATGAGTGAGGTCGTACGAATAAGCCACCTCGTAAAATTCATACGAATTCCCATGAGATCGGGTTGAAAAATCTGGTGTTGTTTTTTTTATGTTTAAGCATGAAAACCTATTCTAGGTGACCCAAAAAAATCAAGACTTTGAATGGTCTCCTCTAAAATAAAGTGCGCCCTTGGTTTTTTCCAGAGCAAAACTCAGAAATGCACACAAATGGAAGTGTATGAGGATCCCAAATGCTAAAGATGGAGCAAATGAGATGGAGACTATGTATTGTGCTGTCGACTTGTGACATTCCGTGACAAATTAGTGGCAGGGCTGCAGGACAGCGGGAACCCTGGGGGTTTACCCGTGAATACACAGTCAATCAATACTTGCGACTGCTTTCTGACAGCACAAATGCCAGCCATTCCTCTGAGAGAGATGAGTGCACTGTGTGTTTGTGCTCAAGGAAGAAAATGAATAAATGTCATCAGCACTGCCAACATCTATGTATTATTCAGTTTTGTTTGTGTTATTTTCGCCATTCTCTGTTTTTAACAGAGGAGGGATTTTGTGTTAGGGGAGTGAAATCTTGACAAAAGTGAAGCAATCTTAGAAGCGAGATGCATGGAAAATGATTGATATCAGACATTTTGTTTCTGATTAAATGTTCCTCAGAATGTTCCTCAGAGTAAAAGGACAGTTTTGTCAAAATAAAAAAAAAGTTATGTCGTACATATTAGAATAAGTTCATTTTCGAATGTTTACAATGTTAAGCCTGCTCTGATGCATTCTAATGTGCAATATTTAATGAATGACCTTTAAGTGAAAGTACAGACAATAATGTTACAAAAGATTTCTATGTCAAGTAAATGCTGTTCATTTTAACTTTCTTTTTTATCAAAAGAATCCTGAAATAAACGTATCACAGTTTCCATTAAAAAAGCCGCACAACTGTTTTCAACATTGGTTATAATAAGAAATGTTTCTTGAGCAGCAAATCAGCATATAAGAATGATTTCTGAAGTATCACTTGACACTGAAGACTGTGATGATGCTCAGCTTTGCCATCACAGGAATAAATAACATTTTAAAATATATTTCAATCGAAGAAAGGTGGTATTCACAATATTACTTTTACTGTTATTTTGAGAGCAGTCTTCGTACAGACCCCATATTTTTTAGCTGCATTGACTGTTTTTATTCGTTGATTTTTGAATTTTTTTTTTGTAACTTGACAGCCCCTGTTCTCCATTTACTTGTGTAGAAGAGAGTGTTTGTGTTATGAAGTCAAACAGCTTTAGATCAACTTCAGGGGAATAATGTCAGAATTGTCATTTTAGGGGGTGAACTTTCCCTTTTAATATTTCTCTAACCATACTATGCCATACTAAAAGCAGCACATGCAAACCTGATTCACAAGGGCCTTTAGGCTGTTTCTCATATTCTATGCTCTTTCACAAAGACTCTCAAGGCTACGTACATTTTTTCTCTCTCTCACACATACCCACAAACCCATAGCATTCTTCAGCTTTCGTTTAACCCCTCTACTTAGCCTTGCCTGTATTTCTGACATTAAAATTTGCATTGAAAAACAACACAATGCAATTTCCCCTTAGCAATCGAATGAAATGGGTGAGGTGAAGCACAATCTGTAGCCACAAAAAAAGTCACAAAATCATTTCTAACCCTTGAAGTGTCATTGAACTGACTGGGTCTGTGTGACACTCTTCGTACCTTTCTGAGTGTAATCCAAGGACAAGGATTGGAAGTTGAATAGATGCTGAAGAGCATTATCAACATACGCTCCTTTCAAGACGACCATGACAAAATCTCTATTTCTCTTACTTTGTGTGTTGTGTGAGTGTAACATTTACAGAAAGTGTACTGTTAAAATGTATGTATCGTTTATTATCATTTACACAAAATATTTTCATTTATCTGGTATACTTGCCTGAAGAACGAGCGTTTTCCCTTTAATTAGTGTGATGTCATAATGAGCCTTCGCAATTTAAAACTTGGCATTGTTTAATGCACTGAAGAGGCTCCTGTTAATCTTAATTAATCTGGTAACACTTTACAATACGGGTGCACTAATAAGCATTAATTCATGCTTAACTAATGCACAGATAATACTGAATTAATGTGTTACTAATGATTATTTAAGCTATTCATTAATGATTACCACATTAGGAACTAATTAAGAGTATGTAAGGTTAATGTATTAGTTCATACATGAATTGTTATTAACTAAATATGTAATTGTGGATTAATTCCGTAATACCTCATTTTTGTAACTAATGGTGTCAATTAATATGTTAATTACCAGAATGAACCAAAGCCTTCCAGATAATATGACAGGTACACTAATATGCATTAATACATGATTAATTACTTCATTGTTCATGTGCGAATTACGACAATTACTAAATGAATAGTTAATAATGATGTGCCCCAACAAGTAAAGTCATAACATAATGATACCTTTGCAAATCATTAGCTAATGATTAATTTAAGCAGACAACTAGAAGTTGAAGTGCATAGCTTTGACTAATTGTGGTAATTAACCCATTAATTTACACTATTAGTTAATAAAATATGTTATTAAGGAATTAATACACAATGGCACGTTGAATTAATAGAAATTCGTGTATTACTTAATCTATTAATCAAATAGACTCTTTATTAGTTGCTGATGCAGTAATCATTAATTAATGGTTTAGTTCTTCATGAGTTATACATTAACTCATGATTATCTGTGCATTAGTTAAGCATGAATTAATGCATATTAGTGCACCCGTATTTTAACAGGTTAAGGGCGATTTACTCAAAGGATGCTCTTGTTTGTTTTGTATATCAGGTATTCTCTGTATTTCTTGCTCTTGGCATTGTAACTGCCCTTGAAGAAAACAATTTAAGGGCGATTTACTCAGTGGCTGCTCTTGTTTGTTTCATATATGAGAGTAAATCCAGTGAAACCGCCTCCTGTTGTCCTGTGTCTGTCTCAACAACGCTACACAAAGCAAACAAGAGGACAGACATCACATATACTTATTAAGATTTGCATTCAGGAATTTAATAAGGGTGTGGAGACAGCATAATGCAGTCTAGCAAAACAACATTTGAATATGCAGTTTTTGTTTCTTTGTTTTTTCAAATAAAATTTGATTATTCGTCTGAATTTTCAGCATTACTCCATTCTTCAGTGTCACATGATCCTTCAGATATCATTCTATTATGCTGATTTGATGCTCAAAACTATTTATCCTTGTCAATGTTAAAAATAACAGAGAGTGAGACTGTGCTTTTTTTCATACATTTCTTGGGTTTCCTCATGCGTGTCTCCACCTTGTCACCTAAGACATCGACGAGTGCCTCGATGGGTTTGTGGAGTGTGACAGTCGAGCCACTTGCGTCAACCTACCTGGCTGGTACCACTGCGAGTGTCGTGACGGATACCATGACAACGGGATGTTCTCAGCCAATGGAGAGTCATGTGAAGGTAACTTACTTCTTTTAAATGGAAGTCAATAGAGAAACATGCAGCATGGTTGTAATTACGACATCTAATGGGCTAACTCGGCCATGCCAACCAGCTACGCCTTGACCCCTTGCATTTAACCAGTGAGTTTTATTGTGTTTCTTGTTGGATAGACATTGATGAATGTGAGACTGGGAGGCACAGCTGTGCCAATGACACCGTGTGCTTTAACGTGGACGGAGGTTACGACTGCCGCTGTCCGCACGGTAGGAACTGCACGGGAGACTGCGCCCATGACGGGAAGGTGAAACACAACGGGCAGATCTGGGTGCTGGATGATGACAGGTGCTCGGTCTGCTCTTGTCAGGTGAGCCAAAGGTACTGATGGGAGTTGTAGTCAAAGGAAAACTGAGAAATGAGTTTTTTTTACTCAGTCTCTGTTTTTCTCTCCTGTTTTAGTCAGGGTTGGTGATGTGCAGGCGGATGGTGTGTGACTGCGAGAATCCCACGGTGGATGTGTTGTGCTGTCCTGAATGCGATCCTCGTCTGAGCTCTCAGTGTTTGCATCAGAACGGTCTGCTAGCATACAGTAATGGAGAAACCTGGGTGGAAAACTGCCAGCAGTGCCAGTGTATGGTGAGTGACAGCATGTTAAACCAACTCCATGTGGTGATGCATTATGATTACCAGTCCAGTATTTGTGAACTATATATTATATGGTCAATGAACTATTGCAAAAGAGCATTAGAAAAGGTTCTTTCAAAACTCATTTTGAAATATCTCAGCATTTAGAGATATACAGTGGATTCACTATAGTGAAAATGTTTGAATTGTGCATTATTTTCTAATTGAAAACTATATATATTACAGTATAAATTATGGAATCTGATAATAAAATCTGATGGTTCATACAGCTAGATCTGAGAATGTTCCAAAGAGCATCTTGTGTATTTTAGTAGATGCCATAAAATTTGTTAACATGGTAAATGTCATATATCTTTTATAATAAAATTATTATATTTATGACACAGAAATATTTATTAATAATATATTTAAACATTCCTAAATCTTTTGTATCATACTTTTCTTTCGTTCTACATTTTTTCAACATCTAAATTTAAATAAAAACATTAACATTTTCTCAGACTTTTGGATAGTATTACTGTATATTAATTGCACATTACTTAAGTATAATTATATTATATTAGTAATAATATGGCTGCATAGTGCTTTTTATATATCAAAAGTTGTTCAGTATTCAGCCAGATGGACTTCATTGGTTAAAAACTATGAACTTTGCCAACGCATTCTCATCCTAGGGTGTCATCTAACTGACACTTTTGACCATGCGTTTAAATCCGACGCACAACCTTTAGCGTCAGATAGATGAAGCGGGTAGGTTTAGGTCTGGGGTAGGGTTAGACCACTAGGAGGCGCGTCTCATGTGTCATGTGCGTCGGATGTTGACGCATGGTCAAAAGCGTCAGTTAGGTGACGCCTTGGGATGAGAACAGGCTGACTTTGCATATGAGGAGATTAGCCAATAATAACAGAGATTATAGTCTTTAAATACAGGGGTCAAAACAGTCACAGTGTCAGAGTGAGGGTTGGAAAAGGATCACATAAAACTGAATAGAACCTTTTTTCAAGAAACTTTGATTGACGTCATGATTGAATGCATATGATGCAAATGTGTGAAATATTTTGTCTTTAGAAAACAGTATGCATTCCCAAATGCACAATGCACAGAATAAACTCCTCTGTCGTTCTGTTCTCTGTATATTAGATTCAGATCTATTACACAGAGAAACTGCTGTTCACAGTGGAACTCTCTGCAATATCTCAGTCAGGAAGTCTTGCACCAAACCTTGAACAATGCAGTTTTCATCCCCTCTGGTGTTTGTCCTTCCTGCAATTTTTTCTGTCTTTATGCAGAACTTTTTGCACTCTGAAAAGAATTGAATTATAAAGTCCAGCTCCATCTTTCTCTCTAGTGAAAATCCTTACAGTATTTGCTCCTAAATTTGTCAGGTTTTCGTGACATGCCAGGCTCCCAGCTCACTGTTTCTCTGTCGGAGAAGGTTTTTGGTACACCGAAATTAAGCTTTTTGCTCTGCTAAACTTGTCGCCCTTTAATGAATTCTGTTAAAGACGTAACAGACATATGGCTAATGCTAAAGCCAGGCTCTGGATTAATTGCTCAATAACTGACTTTCAATTGAAAACCCTTTTTAATCCTACACAAGCATAATCTGTGTCCAGAGAGGAACATGATCGAACAGAGACAGTTTTGCACGGCCGTATTGAAATGTCATTAGCTTTCAGTACAGCTGGTTTTTGTTAGTCTCTAATGTTGTTCTTACACAGTTATCACATTTACACTTTCAGTCAGTGATTTCTTTCAGTAATTTTCAACCCCCTGTACACTTCGAATCCTGTACTCATCAGTTTTTTTTCTCGTTCCCTGTGAAGTAAAAGGAACACATGACTTGAAAGAGGAAGAGACAGAGAAAAAGAGAGAAAGAGGCAGGAAGAATGCTTTGTATTTTAAGGATACAGAAGTGCGAGGATTGAAAAAGAACAAGGAATGTTTCCGGAACGGAAAACTCCAGGAGGGGGTAGAGAGAGAGAGAGCGAGAGACATTCAGAGAAATATCTGCATTCCTCTTGTATTCAATTGCTATGTTAGTTGCTCGTTCTGATTCAGGATGTAATCTGAAAAATATGTTGTCTGGAATCAGTTCGCCGAAAGATGACTTTTTATCTTCTCTGAAATAAAAAACGAGAATGATTAATGGACAGATAAACTTAAAAAAAAAAGAAAAGAAGTATTAAAAAATAATATAAATGACTTTCATGATTCAAAACCAAAAAAGTGCCATTTGAATAGTCTGCATGACTTCAGTTCAAAATTGAAGTCATTATTTCCTGACCTTTATTATTTACTCACCAGATATTGAGTAACTGAGTTGAACAAAATAACTGGATAAATGAGCTGACCCCCCCCCCCCCCCAATTGTCGACTTTCACACATTTTAATATTTGGCATTCCAAGTACTTCATCACTTTGGTCCTTTGTGGATTTTATCCCACAGGTACAAGGATAAAGCACTGAAATATCTTGACACTTCACCTGCAGTCTAACGGATGTTAAACAAAGGTTTAAAGAATAGATAACGGAGAAAGCCGTGTGTGTGACTATATTAAACCAGCACTGACCTAGGAATGTCGTATCGATCGATCATTACACACTCTTCTCTGGATCAGTGAGCACAACACAGTATTTGTGATTTGCAGCATGGTAAAGCGGAAGTGTGTAATTTATGTGCCACTAGCGTCACTGAACGGAATTGCAAAAATATTGATTCTTTTCAGTGTGGGAATGAAAAATGTCTCCGTCTGTGTGTTTCTCAGAGGGGGGAAGTGGACTGCTGGCCGATATCATGCACACCGGTCTCTGACTGCGAGTTTACAGTGGTTCCTGAGGGCGAGTGCTGTCCGCGCTGCGTCACAGACCCCTGCCTGGCCGATACCGTTCGGAATGACATCACCAAGACCTGCGTGGATGAATACGGAATCACTCGCTTCAGCGGCTCCGCTTGGACCAAACATGGCACGGAGTGTTCCCTCTGCCAGTGCAAGGTACTTCACTTACGTAACCACCCACAGACACACATTCGCCAAGGTCAAGTACTTTATTGAGTGTTTGAGAGTTTTTCACATACCCTCGTGGTCTTTAATCAAAAGAAAGTTCCCTCCTTCTTGCAACAACATCTGTTCTCTGATGATATGTTGACTGGAGTGAGGGTGGGACGTCCTGTCACTCACATGACATCATATGCATGCTGATAAATAGTGGTCTTAATCTGCAAACCATAGTTTGGCACTGATGTTAAAAGACCTCATGTATGCATCTTTTAACTATCAAATCAAAATATTCTTGGAAAAAACTATTAACAAGTTAAAAGATGACTGTGAAAAATTTAATGAAATTCATTTATGTCATGTAAATTTGTGCTCATTTTGACCCCAAACTATGCGCTGTCACTTTAATTCAGCGCACAGCAAATAGACTTGTGTGTTAGAGGTATAGTTCACTTTGAAATTAATTGTTGATATGTTTTAGCTTACCTCAAGGGAATCCAAGATGCAGGTGTCTTTGTTTCCGCCGTAGTTTCAATTTTGATATTTTTAGGTTAAACCGTTGTTGTCTGTCAGTCATATAATGGAGGTATATGGTCACCACCTCAAAGAGCATGCACAGAGAAGTCCAAATTAAACATGATTTAATGACTCGTAAATGTAAGTACACATTGATGGCCTAAGACACGAAACGAGCGGTTTGTGTGAGAAAACGAACAGTATTTATATTGTTTTTTCCTCTTGTAACCACAGCCACATCCAAGTGATCTGAGGGCAAGGGCGTTTTGTTGCGCATGGTGAATTTAACTGAGTACATTACAATGCACTCGCACAAATGTGACCACATATGCAGCCTGGAAACCTGAGTACTGTGTAAAATTAATTAATATCTACTTACTATAGTGTTACCAATCAAGTCCCACCCTGCATTTTTTTTGTCTTGTTTGAGAAGAACAAGAACAACATATCCATTTGACTCGTATGTCACAATAGCGAAGAAAAAGCTGTTTTTATGCTAGATCCTTTCACATAAAATGAACACAGCTTCCACAGGCCCTCTAAGGGTTTCATGGATATCTGGCTAGTGTACTTTTTAAACATTTGAATACCAATTCAGTCAAAGGCAAATGCTTTTGGTTGTGTGCCGAGTCAAAGCTTTGATTGTATTGTTTTGGTGCATTTCAATATTTTTAAAACGCTTACAGTGAGATTCAAATTTCTCAGACCACATTGAAAAACCTGAGATTTGGAATCAAATTTAAATCTGGAATCTAATTTAAGACTGGAAATAAACAAAATTTTACAAAGAAATTAAACCACAGACACTTAAAGAACCTTTTAGGTTACGCATGAAACCATAGTTCCCTGAGAGGGGAACGAGGCGCTGTATCAACTGACACAATGGGGACGCATCCCGCAGGACTAGGTGTCTGAGGCATGTGTACCAACTAACCAATCATGGCCGATGCACTAATGAAAAATGGTTTGCTGCACCCCCGAACCCTCCTCAAAGGGGGAGGGAGGCAAACTTTGTTCTCCTCTTGAATGAGAATTATTGTACCCCCATGTCCTCCTCAAAGGGGGAGGGAGGAGATTTTAGTCTCCTCGAAAACAGAACTGTTGTTCCCCAGCACCCTCCTCGAAGATGGCAGAAAAGAATTTGAAGAAGAAAAGAATCATGGTAAAATGGGACAAAGGCTCCAATAGAGGAATCCCACTTAAGGATTCTCTTCTTTTCCTGACGTATTTGAAGCCTTTTGATCTGAGTGCGGCTCACTACTATTACGACGCCTCTCGGAGCCACACTCGCCTTCTGCTCTTCTTTCCAGGAACTCGTTCATGGTGAGGGCTCAGACGGTCCTTGGAGGAGCTTGCACCTGGTGAGAAATAAATTTCCCAAAGGCCCTCAAAGGAGTAGTTCACTTTTTAAAAAAAAACTTTCGCTGATATTTTACTCACCCCATGTCATCCAAGATGTCCATGTCATTCTTTCTTCAGTCGAAAAGAAATTAAGGTTTTTGATGAAAACATTCCATTTTCTCCATATAATGGACTTTACTGGTAACCAAAAGATCGCTCATTTAAAAAATCAAAATCAATGAATTTTTTTCCGAGTCAATTCGTTCATTTCGTTCATTAAATGAACCAAATGATTCGTTCATTTTGATAAATGAGTTCAAACAGGAGAGTCACGAACGCGCATCACAGAACAGAACAAGGCGACCATTTGTGCTTATAAAACTTAAACTTTGTTTTTGTTTTTTTAAATGAGCAATCGATTCGCTTGATAAGACCCTTATTCATTGTCTGGAAGCGTTTAAATCCCTTTGAACAGTTTGCACTGAAACTGTCTTTTGGACCTTGAACCGTTTGGTTACCAATGAAGTCCATTATATGGAGAAAAATGCTGGAATGTTTTCATCAAAAATCTTCATTTCTTTTCGACTGAAGAAAGAATGACATGGACATCTTGGATGACATGGGGGTGAGTAAATTATCAGCAAAAGTTTTTTTTAAAAGTGAACTACTCCTTTAAGCAGATCTGCCTGGATAAAATTGTGATATTGTCATATTATGCAAAGCTCTGCCAATCTGACCAGTCACCACATACGCTTTGCCAACCAACCTTGATGTCATCTACTATAACAAAACAGGAGCCGAGGCATCCTCCTATAACCCCACTCACTCAGCCCCTGTACTTTTGAATAATTTGAAGCAGAATGAGCCATGCAGAGTATAGATGTTCCCATGAACCTGACACCTCAGTGTGTAGGTCTGGAAGAAATGGAAGGCTCACCGGAGCTACTCTGCCTGCGATCTCACGCTTCGAACCGGATCATTACAAGCTCAGTCTGGTTGTAGCATGAGTCATAAGCTCCTCTAGCTCATCGTACTGGGCGTTTTGCTGCATGGAGCTGGAAACAGATATTTTACAATGTCTGACTATACTGACTAACTGCTTTCTATATTGTCAAAATCAAGCGAGCAATGAGTCCTCATGTTCCACGGAAGACAGGAAGGACAGCAGAGCTAGGGGGAGAAGTGAGGGGATCTTGCTCAAGCTCCTCAAGCAGTTCGGCTGGGCTCAAGCCGCGGGGCTCAGTGGCTTGACAGTCTTCACACATGAAGAGACGCCAGCTGAGGGCGAAGCTTTCTCAGTGAAAAAATCATCGCAATGAAATGCATCCAGTCCCCTCGAGGGCTGAACGTGCATGCTCCACTTCTAGACAGAAAACACACACATCATGACCCAGTGTTATGAAACACATGCATGGATGGACACAGGTTTGCACAGCACACAGACAAGCGGCTTCCTTAAGACATTGAAAATTATGACTTATGAAGAATTACTAGAATTATGACTGAAATTATAAAAGTTTTCGGGGGCCCTTTTTATTGGCTGGGGAGCACCTTGCGACATCACTGCTTCGGCCACAATTGGCTGGTTGGTACACGTGCCTCAGACACCAGTCCTGCGGGACATGTCCCCATTGCATCAATTGATGCGCCTTCTTGTTCCCCTCGAAAGGAAAACATATTAATGTATATACTTTTTAGTTTGGTTTTTTGTTTTATTTAAAATATTTTTTTTATTTTCTAGGTCACTAATCAAATAAGCAAAATTTATGACACCATTTTTTTTACAGACAGATAGATGTTTTTCAATTTAAGCTCAATATGCTCTGGATCTTCTTTTATACAAACTTTAAAAAAGAAAAAAAGAAATTCAGAATTTATGTTCATTTTTCAGTTCAACTTGGTGCTGATGCTGAAGATACAATTTAGAATAAAAAAATTAATAATAAATGTTTTTTTTTCATTATGAATAATATTATAATATTATAAGTGAGAAATAATAATTAAAGATATTAATTAAAATACATGTACACTGTAAAAAAATATTGTTGGTTTAACAAAAAAATAAGTAACCTAAAGTTCATTGAAATGGAAAAATTGAGTTAATACAACGAAGGAGATTGATTTAATCAGCAGAAACTCAAAATATTATGTTATCTGAACTACTTAAATTATCTAAGTTGATTTGACAAAAGAATAAAATGTTGTGATTACAAATCATGAAAATATTTTTTTTACAGTGTACTTTCAACTAGTGATCTCGCATCTGTACTCCTCTCTAAATGATGGGATAAGTCATTTAAAGATAGATGGCTAAGGAACATATACAGTCCAGCTGAGCACACAAAAAAACGGTCCCGGGTACTGTGAGATGTGCCTCGCAGAGGAATGAACAGAGATGAATACGGGAATAACGAACTGTGCTTGTGGACGGGGAGAATTCATCTACTTATTAAAGCACCTTATGTGACTGGCCAAGGTCATCAGCATCATTTGAGCTGAAAGATGAATAGTGAGAGAGTGAGAGTCTGTAGTCGATGCTTTATGCACATTCAGTATGGAAGTGGTTGAGTGAGTGTCACATTGGCGGCTTTTCTCTTTTGACTAATGTCTGTCTTCCTTTTCCTTCCCTACCTACCTCTCTTTTTCTCTGCAGAATGGTCACATCTGTTGCTCTGTGGACCCATTGTGCCTCTAGTCCAATTCAATGGCAAAATATCTGAGTACTTTTCCTTTTGTCTGTTTTTCTTTGCCCCCTCTTTGTCTCAGCTCACAGTTTCATCCCTTTCAGAAGATCATTTTATACCAAATTTTCATGTGTATTATAACATAAACAATGTAACAACAACAAAAACAAAAAAGCGACCATCAGAAAACTGAATCGTTTTAGCTTTGAGCGGTGTTTCAGATTTGCTTGATGCATTTGATAAAGTGTTTATTTGTCGTACATCAATTATCACTTGGAAACCGTGATGTAATATTCGGATACAGAGATCAACCTTTGCGAATTCCATTCAATTTTCAGGTTTCAATGTCAAAACCTCGTTGAAAATAAAGGTTAACTTCTCGTTGATTGCAGTGTTTTGTGCTTGATGGGTTCAGCAGACTGCAGCCATGGTAAAAGCCCTTTGTAAATGACCTACAGGTATTACCAGTGTTTACTTCTTTCAGTATTAATGGTAGTTCCGCTCCCTTTCAGGGGGAAATATGATCTTGATGTTGTGAATAGTTTATTTAATGTGTTTGTTTCTCACGTCTTTTGAATTCTGACATTACTTTGATGTTTTATGTTGCACCTTTTGTCAAATTGATGTTTTGTTTCCTTCAATGGCTCGGTGCACTATTGTGTCATGGTGAAATAAAAGGTTTCCATGTAAAAAAAAAAAATTCCAGATGCATTGTTATCCTTTCTATTTATTTAAACAAAAACACAATATAAAATAAAAAAAATCAGTACGTGATAGAAAATCTTAGCATTTAGAAATGGCCCGAGGTCTCTGAGATCCTCAACAGAAGTCATAAAACATTTCAAAGAGGGTGTTTGATGCATATCAATTTGACATTTTGTTTATAATCAAGAATAATAAGATTTGTTGAAGTATCAACCTGATATTTTTTATTTTACAGTCAATATGAACTGCAATCTATTTTACCATTTTACATTTATTCAATTTTGATTAAATATTACAGATTACAAAGACAAACATCATTTGAAATAACATGCACGGATGAATCTGTCACGATAAGACAAGATAAATCTTGACTGTAAGAATTTTTTGAGATATTAAACTTAAAGGGGCTTTGGGATGAGCTCAAAATAGACTGATAAAATCAGAATAATGATATTTTCTTTTATGCATCATTATTTTGTCCATTCTTGCTGATTCATTGTCATCTTTCATGCATGTATCTTTTCCTTTTAATCAACTGGCTGAACTCGGGTTTATTTCAATGCCATTAATCCTTTGCAATTACACATGGTTTAAATAGTTGCTTGATCATGGCTGCTACTGTTTACCGGCCTCTACAGCCTCTCTCATGCTCTTTCATCTCACATTATCCTTCTCTCTTTCACACTCACACACAGTTTTCCAGACGCAGGAGATTACTGCAGTGTGATGGCTCTCATTTCCGTGATTTTACTGATCCCACAGATTAGTGACCATACTGCAGATCTGATGTGGCTGTGCCAGCCCTCAGCTGAATGTGCCAAACTCAATCTGACCTATTGTGTGTCCATCTTAATTATTTATTTGGATTATTTTGCAATATAGATTTTTATCACCACATACTGATGATAAAAAATAATTACTGTTGTTGTTATTATTATTAGTAGTAGTAGTATACTAATATGCGTCATAACTGCAGAAGATATGGCAACTTGGAAGATATGATAGTGGAATGGAATTGTGTAAACAGCTCCATCTAAAACTCTTTAAAATGGCATTTATTAATTGTTTAAATTATGTATCCGGCAGCCTTTATGGCCTAATAATATTTGCAATGATAATAATAACAATAATTATTATATATATATATATATATATACCTACTCCTTTAATGTGCTATTCACAATCAGTCATAAATAATTTCTGCCATGAGCATATGTGCCAGGAGTATATTCATTATATTGGTCATGTGATCAATGTTAAATAACATTTTCATTTCATGTGAGCAAATAACGCTCTGTTCATTTTTTCTATTTTTTAAGTGGTAAAAATTACTAAGTGCGCCTTTGACCTATAATCACCATGTTGATAAAAGATTTTGTATCCATGCTTATTATCATTCTCTTTCGCTCACCAAGTACTTGTTTTTTAATCTCTTGCCCTTTTCAGCACAGTGTGTAATCTTGCTGAAGTGGTGAATCCGGTCCCTGCCAAAACTAACTGGCAAATGTCTCTTTCCCCCGTGCTGTTGGGCACTTTGGCTCTATTTTTGTCTGCCTGTCCTGGCAAATGGAGAGCCAAGAGTCTGACTTGTGCTTCCTCATGCCTGTGAAGTGCAGAGAGGAAGAGAGGGGAGGGGAGACCAAGTGACCCGGCATGTTGTCTGGTTATCCAGCTGGCTCTGAAAAGCTCGTAACTGAGAAGAGCCCCACGCTTCAGCGGAAATATCAGCACCATGGAGAGCTCTTTTGAGATCTTCTCTTACGTCAGCGCCTGCGGGACAGACTGCCAGGAAATCTGACTCTGAGAAGATTGAGCCTCTCTTTATGAGTGTTTGAGTAAGTTTGAAGGGAGAGTTAACCCCAAAATGAACATTCAGATGAATGAACATGAACATTCACATGAACATTCATCTACTCACCTTAATGTTGTTCCAAACCTGTACTGTACTACTGAACCAAAAGAAGAAATTCAGAACACTTTGCTTGTCTGTTTCCATACAATTACAACATGGCATCATGACTTTTGCGTAAACATACACGCCACTTTCAAGTCAAGTGGCGTGTTATCTATACGCATTTTGAGCTATCCGCATGTATGCGTGTATGTCTACGCCGTTAAATGTCCGAGCGAAATGAAGCAAAATGTAGATCTACATCTATGGAGCGATATTTTTTTCCTAGGATTGTAGGGGAAGACTCATAAATGGTATTAACCCCAGTGACGGGTAGGTTTAGGGACGGGGTTGAGGTAGGTCATATATTTATATATACAGTAATGTAACATTAAGTCAACGGCGTTCATAAACACGCTGAAAAGCGATCATGCGTTTTGATAGCATTCCAAAAATGGAAATACGAATTGGTGTGTCATACATACGCCATTTCATGAGATCAGTCTGAAATGAATGGGGTCTGAACCTTACAAGATTCGTGAAAGTTGTAAAAGTACCATAAAAGTGACCCATGAAGCCTTGTGACAGTTTGCATGAACATTTTTAAAATTTCTAAAAGTGTGGGAGACATTTTCGGTTAATTTGTATCCTTCATGATTTTTTAAAATTTAATGAGTAAATTCATATTTTAATAATTTAAAGCATTAACATTTAACATTGATGTTGGTTAATGGTCACATGACATGCAGGTTAACAAATCAAATATTTGTGTGTTTTTAAAAAAAATATATCAACAATATTTAATATTTCATGTTTTTATTTACTTGGGCTATTTTATTCCAGCAACAACAACACACTGTAGAAATACAAGAAAATCAAATGCCAGACTGCCAGAGTTTTATAAAGTGTCATCCTAATACTTCAATAATAGACAGTGTATTTTTGAGCTATTATTTAAAACGCTGTTGGGGTTTCCTCAAACCCTGAACTCAACATGATAGTTATGCTAATTTTCCATAATATGAAAAAAAAAAAGGATGCTTTACCATTTAAGATGAAGTGATTTTGTACGTTTACAGTTTCTGACAGGAGGAAATGTTCATTGAGATTACCTAAGGGTGTGATATTCTGACCAGTCGTATCCAGTTCAGCAAGACAGCACTTTAGAGAGGAGCAGACACATTAAAAACCTCTGATCCAGCAGAAGAAAAGGAATCATGTTACCTTTGATCTTCACTGAATGAAAAAAAAAAAGTCATGGTGTGAAATCTCCGTCTTGCTCTCTTTCACTCTCCCTTGCTTTCCCCCTCCCTATTTCTTTAGTACCTTTTTAGCTCACTTCAGTCAATTGAAATTAAAGAGGCATGGCCATAAGGTTCATGATATGTTCTCTGGTATATCACAAAAGCAGCTTGAATTCTCTAATTTCACTGCATTTGCTGATGCTTTAATAGTTAAACTGTTATCAGCAGCACTGCAGTTTAAAGTCATTTCGAATCAATCTGGAGTCAAAACCTCCACTTTGATATGATTTTACTCTATTATGAAGCCACCTAAGTGTGTGAAAAGTGTGAATACTGAAGGATGGCAGAAGGGGGATTCGTTAAAGTGTATTGAAGGTTCAGCGGATCTATGGCCTGGGCTTTTGCCTTTGATGTTGGTGCCATTGAGCGTTTTCATGCAGTAATGAACACTCTTGAATTGCATGAATATTTCGAGCTGGCACTTTTTTAAAAATTATTTCTCCCTAATAAAGCTTGGTGTTACAGTAATTTTAATGCAGAAGGTTTTAATGCAGAGTTTAAAAGAAGTCCTTGTCGCTAAGAAATATAGCATTTTTTATCATGCGTCTGGCACAAAAAAATAACGATTTATTTTCAATTTATGGCTTGAATAATTCAGCCCTAATAGACTTCATCATTCATCATTTTGTATTCAGTAGAAATGAATAGTTTACAGTTACAGGACTATAATGAGACATGATCTAGGGGTGATATACACACCCCTAACAGATGTAAACCTGAATATTTTCACTCCTAATTATGATTACTAATAACAATCATTATCACCTCTCACCATGGGTATCATCGTGTGGAGAATGTAATGGGGAGGAGCAAGCTAGCATGATATGCTGTAGTACATCCATCTTGAACACACTGGACACAGAGCTTACAGGCTGATCGGTATTATACAGTCATTGTTCTATGTTATTCTGGGAAAGAGAGATAAAGAGCTCAGATGAGTAAACAAGAACAAAGATGATGAAATGCCAGTATTCATCATGGGAATATAAACTCACAGACGTTGGTGGTACACATCTGCATGAGGTTATTGTTCAGATTACATTGTTGGTATGAATCAATGAATTATTCGGAAGAGGAAAGAGATTTCAATTTGGACTATGCTGTCTTAATAGTTGAACACAAACCTCTATTGAAATGTTGTTTTATTCAGGTTTCTTGTTGATGGTGCCGCACCACTAAGATAGATGTACTGTATCCAGTATCTGTCACGCTTAAAAAAAGTAGGACGTTAACCATTACTGACAGTTTGTAGAAAGATACAGATATTAATGGCTACCAAACTGTGTCTTATGAATGATCTGTCAGTCAGCATTTTAGGCGTCCTGGGATGAGAGTCCAATCAAGAAAAGGAGGTTTCCTTTTAAGAGTAATATACCTTATCACATTCATATGGGATTAAAAGAGGGCTGGATGTGAAGAGTTCAGATGCAAAAGCCTCTAAGTGCCATTTGAAATTTTCTTCTAGAATGATGATTTTTATCAAGCTTGTATATTTAAGTTCAGTGATTTCACTTAAATGGCAATGATAATTACCTATTAATTGTTATTTAAGTGAAATTACTGAACGTAAATATACAAGTTTGATAAAAATCATCATTAAAGAAGAAAATTTCAAATGGCAATTAGAGGCTTTTGCATCTGAACTCATCATGTGATCATACATACACAAATGAGTAATTAGCAGTCTTTAAGCGCAAGCAATTTAATATAAAAGTGATCTATTCTAGAAAGCATAAATTAGCATGCTTGTGAATATACTGGAGTCAAGCATCAGCCAATGTGTTTCCGTAACCTATATTCATAAATAACCTGCTTTACCAATAACAAAATAAACCGTTCTGCAAAAAAACTTGCTTGAACAGCAAGGAAACAGTAAGCCATTAACGAAGCCCTGCATTTTTCATCTGTTTGAAATGTCAATAAACCCTGAGAACAAAGACTATCCTGCGGCAAATGTTTATTTTCCTCCCCAAGGGCAGAATGGAGTCCGAGGGTGTGTGCGCGGATGCGTGAGGAAAGTGAATTTCCTCACAAAAGGGCTACTTTTGAATAATTTGTGCTTAAAAAGCCTTCTTGTAAAATCAGCAGGATTCAGCACTCTGTCCTGCCCTTACATGCATTCTCTCTCCGCCCGGCGAATGCTAATGCAGGTGTTACACTGAGCTGTCAGGCCGCTCTCTCCTGCCGGCTATCAGATAGCTGCAAGACTGCAGTGTAAAGTCTTGACAGATGGCTGCTCTCTCTCTCACTCTCTATTTCTCTTGAAGGAAAGGGTGTTTTAAAGGACACTGTCAGAGCACTTTTCAAACTCAGTCTCATCATTATCCCAGCCTATCTCTCTGTTGTCTTTCCTTTATCTCAAACCCGTTTTTTCCCCCTCTTCCCCTTCTTTCGAGTTTCATCTAACTACTTCTCTCTGACCTTAAAGAATCTCATGCACTCATGCCATTCTTTTCTCCATCTTGTATTCTCTATATCTGTTGTCTCTGAATGGCTTGCTGCTTTCTATTGTGTGGCTGAACACTTATTCACAGCACTTCTAACTGAGCTTTTTCTTACAGCTGGTATTAAGATTGCAGGTGTGGACAGGGTTGTTTTGTACCTGTGCTCTGTACCTGTAGTGTAAATCTTTTTCCTTGTTTTTAGATGGGATTTGTAGATAATTTATTGGAAAACAAGTCAACATGAATAATTAAACTCAATATTAATATTTTTCTCCATGGAGATTGCTCATATTTATGGAAGCTTGTTTCCGCCACTGAATAAAAAAATAAAATAAATAATTGCGACTTTTTATCTCACAATTCTGACTTTTTTTCTCACAATTGCGAGATAAAAAGTCCGAATTGCGTGATATAAAGTCGCAATTGCGAGTTATAAAGTCAGAATTGCGAGATATAAAGTCAGAATTGCGAGATATAAAGTCAGAATTGCGTGATATAAAGTCGCAATTGCGAGATAAAAAGTCAGAATTGCGAGATATAAAGTCGCAATTGCGAGTTATAAAGTCAGAATTGCGAGATAAAAAGTCAGAATTGCGTGATATAAAGTCGCAATTGCGAGTTATAAAGTCAGAATTGCGAGACATAAAGTCAGAATTGCGTGATATAAAGTCGCAATGCGAGTTATAAAGTCAGAATTGCGTGATATAAAGTCGCAATTGCGAGTTTTAAAGTCAGAATTGCATGATATAAAGTCAGAATTGTGAGATTTAAACTCTTCTGATGGGGGAAAAAGAATTGGCCTAATAAGTCGCAATTGCGAGTTTATATCTCACAATTCTGAGAAAAGATGTCAGAATTTCGACATATAAACTCGCAATTATGTGTTATAAAGTCAGAATTGCGAGATGTAAACTCGCAATTGTGAGAAAAAAAGTCACACTTCTGTCTTTTTTTCTCAGAATTGCGACTTTATATCTCACAATTCTGACTTTATATCACGCAATTCTGACTTTATATCTCGCAATTCTGACTTTATAACACACAATTCTGACTTTATAACTCGCAATTGCGACTTTATATCACGCAATTCTGAGAAATAAAGTCAGAATTGTGAGATATAAACTCGCAATTGTGAGAAAAAAAGTCAGAATTGTGAGAAAAAAAGTCAGAATTGTAAGATAAAAAGTCACAATTCTTTATTATATTTTTTATTCAATGGCGGAAACAAGCTTCCATACATATTAGATACTGCCATGTTTAGCAATTTTTAAAAAAAATTGCTTTAGGGGCTCTGGTTCATGTTGGTCTGCTCAAACAGAGCAACGAATATTTATTTTCAATGTTGAAATAATTTTTACTACCCAACTTAGTACACAAATGTATTTGTGTGTGTGTGTGTGTGTGTGTCTCACCTAAACTCACCTAAAGGATTATTAGGAACACATGTTCAATTTCTCATTAACGCAATTATCTAATCAACCAATCACATGGCAGTTGCTTCAATGCACTTTAACTTCCATTCAAAATATTTATTTATTTGTTTATTTTTGTCTTTGAAACTGAATCAATGAATAAGATCAAATGTATTGCAGCGCAGTGTGTGTTACCATTTTTAGAGGATGTATAAGATTAATTACCTTATGTCTGGCTACTGTCTAATCGAATCCACCTATCCATGTTTTTGCTGACAGACAGATGGTAGAACAAAAATCAATTCAACCATACTACTCTGTGTGGTTCAAAATAACCAATTTAACATACATTTTTCTTTTTTTTTTTTCTTTTTTTTGTGAACACAACGGCCAATCTTTTTCTAGAGTCTTCGCATGACTGACAACAGAAGCAGCATCTTGAGAGAAAAGAGAGAGGAATACCAGTAGGGGAAAAAAGAAAATGAGTGGGAGAAAGTGCTACAGAGTGGACGTGTGAATGAGTGAAGGAGCGCCAATCAGTGTGTGTGTGTGTGTGTGTGTGTGTGTGTGTGTGAGTTGGACTGAATCCCTCATTGTGTTTCTCTCTCTCTCTCACACACACAGTCTGTTTGAACATCATCCATTTTTGTTATGTAATGACTGTTTGTCCAAACAAAAAAGTGATCCATCATCCTTGTTGTAGTCATTTTATGAAATTAAGGACAGTGCTCACTGTATATGGGCCACAGTGAGAGAGTTTGCTTTTTAGTCTCATTGATAGTGCCTAGTGAATCTGGGTCACTTGCTTTCCCTTGAGTAGATATAGACCATCTTGCAAGATGAATGAAGAGCCAAAACTCCAGGGACTATAATGCAACAATGTGTATGTAATATAATTTGGTTCAATAGAGAAGGTTAAAGGTCAGAGGAATGAGGGAAGTTCGCACCTGATGCCGCACTGAAATTATTTAAACCTGAAAAGCATATGTCAAATGGAATTAATATTGATTGTTTTCAATCAGGTTTCCCAAAAAACCTGAAAACTCTCCACATCTGCCAACAGTCAAAAAGTCATATGATTTAAATTACCCTGTAATAGTTGAACAGACTAAAAGTTGTATTTTTTTAGTATTGTATTTGCTTAGTATTTGGCCCGTTTAAACAGAAGACAGTTGCTGCATCTGAAATACTTCAAATACTTCCCTACATACTATGTGTATGCCAACATTATATGTCCAAATGAATAGTATTCGAAAAACAGTAGATGAACAGTAGATCATATGGCAGTAACAACATGGCGGATGTAGTATACGTCCGAATTTCATCCATACTATCCACATTTATGCTATATAGAACAAACTTTTCTAACAATCACAAAGTATTCAGATGGTACTCAGTATATTTCAGACATAGCGAGACTTAAAGTAAAACAAACAAATTTTAGTTTTCCATGTCATTTAGGGGTAAATTAATGATGTAATATAAAAATTGAAATGTAAATGGACTGAGACTGATTTATATATATATATATATATATATATATATTAAGTGGAAATTGTCCATAGGTCTTGGTATAAAAAAATAAAAATAAATCCAACTGAGCAATCCAAAATAATCCAAATCCAAAATAATAAATCCAACCGAGCACATATTTGGATTTTAGTACACACCTATTAACACACTTAACCTTTTTTGGGGGGGTCCCTTAAATGTGAGTCTGAATTCCAAACACAAAGCACATATGATGCACTTCAGCTTTAAAGTTTAATAGTAATATATTTTTAACTGTTATATTGACTCATCTCTCATGCCCACATATTGCACTGTATATATACTGTATACCACTCAGGTTAAGCTGAGCTCATGGTTCAGTGAGATAATTTACATCTTGTTCGGTGGACCTGTGTAGGTGTAGGTAATGTTCAAATCGACACTGAATACTGTGTAAATTATTGCCAAATCATTCCCCTCAAACGCAACAGTAGTAGCATTCACTCAATATCAGCCATAACGAGAACTAAATGATCGACTCCAGATACAAATTCACTCCTGCCTGATCCTCAAAGCCTTATTATTTTATTCCATTTAAAAAATGTCAAAACATTGTGAGCTATAACTCCAGCCCACACACACATCCCATGGCTCTCACCGGGCCTGCACTGCATTCCTGTTCCTCACAGATTGAAACAATTTTACTCTCCCGTTCCATATATCTCCTCTTCTCACTCGCGATCACAAATTGAGGCAGGAAATTGAGAGAGGAAGGCATAAGGAGAGAGGGGAGAAAATGAAAAGCCCTTCACTGTTGGACCTCCTGCATATTTCCTTTTGTTAAATCGTTTTTGTCCGACTCGCTGCAGGAAATCTTCTCCTTTCCACTTGCTTCCTACACAGCTCATTAGACCTGAAGATCCCCATCGTCCGTCAAACCCACAGTAGCCTGAACCTCTCGTGTCCTCAACCTATGCCTCATACAGAGAAGAGGACCACCTTTGTGTTGTCTCGCCAGTGCAGGGGTTTGTCATAACAGAATTGCAGTTCAATGTATGGCTTCATATCTGAAAATCCATTTAGAACTGATCCAAATAGATTATTGTGACACACAAACTATGAAGGCTGTGTTTGTTTTGTCCTACATTTTGAAAGACCCAGGGCAGTGTGGAAAAATGCATTTTTGTAATTATTTATATAAATATATTCTTATGAAAAATGTCATGTCAGTGTGACTGAGAACATGTCTGGGAAGATAAAAGTGATTTTTATTTTATTCTATTTATACGTGGAGACATAAAGTCGAGAGAGAAGCCCATAGAGAGTTGTAAAGTTGCTGCTAGCTCATGGACAGCTAATACTCACTCTCTCCGTCTCTGAGAGATTCGGAAGGGATATTATTCAGATTTCACTCGGCACAGCCACTAGAATACACGTGACAGGCTCAGTATGAGCTTGCGCAGTACACCTGGCTCTCAGCTTTTAACACACTCTAAAAAATGCTGGGTTGTTTTAACCCAATTTTGGGTCAAATATGGACAAACCCGAAATGTTGGGTTAAAAATGTAATGTAAAAATTTAACCCAACGGCTGGGTTAGTCCATATTTGACCCAAAGTTGGGTTAAAACAACCCAGCATTTTTTAGAGTGCAGGCTTCAATTTTCTCCGTTGATATCAAAGGGGTCGTTGTGTTTTAAACATGTCAAATCATTCGGGCAGTCATGTTTCATTTGTTCCTCTTGCATGCTTTATTCATGTATGAAACAATTTGAAAACAGGCAGAATGTAAGACACCTGTCAGAGCCATGGCCATAAACCCCAGGTCTTGTGTGGGTTAGTCTTTGAACTCCCTCTGAGACTCATTAGCCATTTTAGTTCACTAGTGCTAATTATGAGTTTGTGAGGAGAGCAGCATTTGTGAAATACAAACTGGACGCCCCTGCTGGGCTCTTGCCTTACCATCAGAGCGACACACAGTCACATCAGCACACTCATGAATATATACAAAAAACCTTCAGCCCACCTGTGGTGTGCATCTGTTCATCAGCACACACCTGGAGACAGACCCCAGCAGTCGTCTTGTACAGAGGAAAAAGATGTAAGATTGTGGGTTCTTACGTTTTCCAACAGATTTGAGAAAACTTTTGCTCAGACTCTAGCTTTTCAAAGCTAGTTTTTCAGTGAAATTTTTTTTTTATTTGTTCTTACAAATGTTCAAGTTTGCCTTCAGCACTGAATTCAGGAATCCACAATTCCTTTGTGTTTCATTAATTGTTGCCGTGGCTCACTTTTAAGTGATAGAACAGACTCGGGTGTTCAGGACCCACCAGCTGTACCTCTGGACCCCCATAAGGCATCATTATCATACTAAAGCAATGAGAGACTAGCAGATTCAGCCGTTCGGTCTCCACTGAGAGGCCATGAACACCATGCCGGTCCCTAAAACCATTCGTCATTAAATTACTGTCTGCTCCAACGTTCTCCAATCACCAAACCCCCTCAGGCTTTGAAAGTGCCTTGTCCAAAAGGACAAATAAGGTCACATTTCCTCTTGAGAGCCTCACATGTTCTGTTACTGATATTGATTTTGTGATAAAACCAAAGGTTATTCGTAAAATATGCAAATACCCTCTTTCATGTATTTATTGATCATTAACCTATTTTCTCACAATTGAAACCCAGTATAGTTTCTTAAAATAACTTGTGTTTTCAGATAATATAACTTTGATAAGTTTGTTTTCTTAGTCCATTGTAAGTAGTTTTTCCCCTTATGTTAAATAATATGAATGTTATAATATGTTTATATAATATGTTCAATATACAAATGACATTACATGTTGTTGATTTAAGAAAAACTATTTGCCAATGGTGTAAGAGAAACACCTTATTTTTGTGCATTCTCTAAAACCATGTCCTAAAATATTATCTATTTTTTGCTTCTCAGGTAAATTCATTATTTTAAAGATGTTCAGATATTTTTATTGGGGAAAAAATAGAATTGAGAAAATGATTATGATAGAGGGCAATATATATACATTTCCAGGAGGGGTATCACAATATTTGGTGATATTTTTTTAAGTATGTCTACTGCTTCTACAGATTGTACTATGCATCGGCAGCAGATTTCATTCATTTATTTACCAAACCCACACGCTTAGAAGAAAAGGTTCTATCAGCGCTACGTATTTGGAACCCCTAAAAGGTTCTATACACTCTTAAAAAAGGGTTCCTCTGGGTTCTATATAGAACCCTGGGGTTCCATACTTGGCTAATAGAACCTTTTACCAAAAATTCTAAATAGAACCATTTCTTCTATGTTCAATATGTCCCACCAGCTCTAACTGAAGGGCAACAAGCGGCCATGAACAGCAATCATCTACATCTATTAAACCTCTCCTCTTTCCATCATTCCTGAGAGAGACAAAATCGTAATATTCCCTCAGCAAAGTAGTGCACGGCTCTGGACTAGCTTGTAGAAATGTCATTAGCATGCTGTGGGGGTCACGTTCCCAGCCCTCTAATCGTTTTTCAGCGGACTGCTCCCCTACCCATACAGCAGGAGGAAAAGGTGTCCGTTCATATGATGCCATGCATCACTCTGATAGCCAGACCCCCTGGGCTCTTCATTAGGCCCTCTTTTTCGGACAGATTGTGTCTGAGGGCACATTGTGAATGTGCAATGTGCCTTCTGCACAGATCACAACCTGATTGGGTCATGTCAACTAAAGTCTGGGATCCTTTGCATTGCCAAAAATACAAGAATTGTGGGCATGTTTATGTTGCTTGGGAAAAAGTGTGAAAATTTGCTTTATGTATCTTTGTACCACATTAGTCTGCCTACGTCAGACTTCGTACTTCCGCTCAATTTCAGTTCGCTTCTGTCTGAGATAGCGACTACAGTTTTCCTCCGGCCTGAAAACAGCCGGTCAATCAGCAAACAGAGGGCAGGCTAAGAGCCGTGACTTAAACGCTAAGCGCAGTGTTTAAATATTGTATTTAAGCGTAGACAGTAAAAGAAATGGACCTGTGTTTGAAGAGTGTTTGTTAAATATTTTGAATGGAGGTGATGTTGTGGCCCTACTCCTGACAGGTTTTAGGAAAAGTTTATTTACCAACTATTATCGATCGTCAGCGTGAAACTGGGGAGGCCAAAGGCTGGCAAGGCAATGGTTGTGATTGTGTCCCCCTTGGTTGAACTCATGGAGGATCAGGTTAAGGAGGCAGCAAAACTCGGTAGTTTCGTTTTCGCATCATAACAAACATGTCTTCCCACGTTTGGTAGTTTGGTACCAGGCTAGGACCACAACCCAAATGAGACCATCATTTTAAATATATATATATATATATATATATATATATATATATATATATATATATATATATATATAGTATTAGAATTATTTGTAACAGAATGTTTCTGAATAGCTGCTGTAATTCTGCTTAATTCACCTTTATATGTCAATGTATTCCAATCCATCGTTAGGTGTAATATTAGCCTAAAAAACGCCTCGGTTGATAACTCTTTACAATGAGTTTGGAGAAACAGTGCATGGGGTCAACAGGAGGGAGAATGGAAACAATGAAAGGGAGGAGATGAATGGAAAACTGAACTAGCTGCATGCTGTAATCCAACTAAGCAGGCGTTTCTAATGGCCCTCTCAGTGTAAGACATTTACCGCCTCAAAATCCCCCTCACAATATATCATTCTAAATAAATCCCTCTGCACCACTCCCCAACACACACACACACACACACAGTGCTGTGCCGGTGCTTGATGAATGGCGGTGTGTAAACTGAGGTGATGTTAATTGAATCTGCAAGAGTTATTCATGCTGAGAGAAGCATTTTCAGCGGTTTGACTGGAATTTTCACGGTCAAATACATTTCTGTACAATTAAGCCAGTTCGTTAGTATTAACAGCACAGCCATCTGCTTCTCACGAGGAAACTCCTTTATATGAATTAGCTATAAGGGGAAAATATGTCATGATAATGAGATCTAAATATACTGTAGGTTCAGTCTAATTAGATACCAGCATTAATTGTTGACGCTTTGGACAATGCAACTTAACGTTTTAATATGAAATTTGAAAATGATTAAATTTAAACCTCCCTTATTGCTTTAGGACTAATTTTGGTCAGGCACAGACACATGTTGTTTTCCCTCTTCGTTTCCACAGGTTCCACACCAGGCCAAAATGGCACAAAAGAGTTAAAATGTTAAAAAGTCAAAGTTATTCTCTGGTTTTACTTCAGGAACCCGATTTTATATTGGGCAATAACTGGTGATCCAGCACAGTACCAAAATTGTTTATGGTACAAAATTATAAATTGTAATTTATATATATATATATATATATATATGAAGAGTTCAGATGCAAAAGCCTCTAAATGCCATTTTAAATGTTCTTCTTTAATGATGATTTTTTATCAAACTTGTATATAAAGTTCAGTAATTTCACTTAAATAACAATTAATAGGTAATTATCATTGCCATTTGAGTGAAATCACTGAACTTAAATATACAAGCTTGATAAAAATGGTAAATTTAGAAGAAAATTTCAAATGGCATTTAGAGGCTTTTGCATCTGAACTCTTCATATATATATATATATATATATATATTATATATATTTTATTATGTAAATATTGTATAATATATATATATATATATATATATATATATATAAAATAGTATATATTAATATTATACAATGTTATAAGCAATATAATATTAAACATTTTAATGTAGTCACAGTTGAGGGTACACCATGCAACCTTTCGCACTTTGCTAGAATAGGCTTTTGATAACAACAGATCTAAGGTGCTTTATGTCATTCGTTTTTAAAAGTTAATAAGCTTATATATTAACTCTGCATGATTATAATTGCACTTATAATTGTGTTTTTTTCTGCTGTTTGTGGATTGATTTTTGCATTGCAAACCATTGGGTTTTGGTATGTGACAAATGGTGCGGAAAGAAATCCGCTCAATACGACACCAGATATCTTCTGCTCTCGGTGTGTAGTGTGTACATCATCAAATACAATAAATATACACACAATTACAGAGAGAGATTTAGAAAGACTTATGCTGTGTATTCAGCTGAAAGAAAAAGGGAAATAACAGGTGAGATGTGTCTTGATTGAAGGTGCTGTCAAAGCTGACCATCTGATTTCCATTCCTTGCACCGACCACACCCGACTCACGAGAACAATGAACAAAGCCTGGGATGGTCTTCAAAAAAATCAAACAAACATATTTCTTTTTTCTTTCTTTTTTTTTCCATCTCGTCCATATTAAGACAATTGTGATGTGTCAAAGATCTCTCTCTCTCTCAGCCTGGTCCATAAGATGTCCCTCTCCCATCCCATGACTGATGTCTTCATCACCTTTCATGACCCGAGTAATGGATGGGGTGATTACAAAAGCATGTACCCTGCCCCCCAATAGAAAATTGATGAAAAATATCCTGCTTTCCTCTAGAGTCGCTCTTAGTGTACGCGCATCATGAGCTGTTGGCCTGCATTGGTACAACTGTAAAATATGAGCTTAATAAAATAGACATTGGAGCACTGGGGTTCCGTTCTGTCACACATCATATCTTGATTCATTGATAAGTCAGTGCTGTGAAATTGTGGGAGCCAGTTGCTCATCCCGCAGGGGCAACCTTGCCTTTCGTGATAGGGAATGCCACAAAATATAATTTGTGCTTGGTTTTAAACTTAGCTTGTTTCCTGGTTTCCATTGAATTATGAAAACATTATTTCGGAACTTTTAAATGTTTTCAACATTTCTGAAACACTTCCGTTCTAAAAACATTCAGTTTCACATTCTCATCCCAAAGCGTCATCTAACTGACGCCTTGGGAAGCATTTTGACCATGCTACAATATCTGACGCTTTAGGCACCCTTTAGCCCCAGTCAGATGACGCCCTAGGATCGCGTCAAGTAACAAGCGTCAGATATTGAAGCATGGTCAAAATTGTCAGTTAGATGGCACCTTGGGATGAGAATGTGTTGTTTATTTCGATTTGTAACACATTTTGTTGACTAATGCACCTGCATGTTGCAAAGTTACTCATATAGAACATCTTTTGGGGGAACAAGACAATAAAGTGTTAGCAGATATTAAGCAGATAGTGAGTGTACTAATACTATAAAGAGAGTTAGTGGACAAGTAGTTGCAAAGTTACTTATGGTCAACACCAGATTGCTTAAAAGTTACCAAACACCCTTAAAACTTAAAAAAAATGGATGTTTAGAATGTTCATAGTATAATTTTCTCTAATTGGGCAGTCATTTTTGAAATCTCACGGCTTTGAGGAAAGCTCATAAATTAACAAAAAATGTGTTCTGTGCATGATTCAAAGATGAAAGTATACAGAAGTCTTAACTTGAAAATGATTTCATAATCAAGAAGCACTCATAGTCATTACACCCTACTGTATGTAAACACACTTTGGCTGATCAACATGTCTCAGAGAGACTATAATTGCCTTGTTATGGTACAAAATGCATCAAATCACATTGTGAAATGAAACACTTGATTACAAATTCAAGTTCATGAACCTCCTCCATAAATGTAGCACTGGATGTCGTGCAGCGACCATAAATCTCCTACTCTGCTGAAGGTCATGAAATTTTTAGCACCAAAAGTTGGTGATGTCCATCTGGATATGAGCAATAAAGCAGCCGTGCGGTGCCAAAGCCACTATACCAGGAGCCCAGTGACGAATGAAGGCAAGAACGCTTTCAGTGGCCTCAAAATGAGAAAGCATTCATCCATTTCTTGACTAATGGCTGTGAATTTTCCCGCAGATCTTTCAGACACATGTATAACATCTTCTTTGGGGTGCAATTTGGTTTGGGTTAGAGGATGAATGGTGGGATTTTCCTGTAGTGATGGTTTTCAATAATGACTTTTGAAAAAGAGCCAACAGTTAGATCCATTATACAGTATCTCATATTAAGCCAAGAGTCAGCATAACGTGTGCATCATTACAGTAGGTGGTTTTATAAGCCTATGCATAATTATGTACACTAATATCATAGTCATGGACAGAAATATCTTTTCAGGCTCTATCTTTTCTGTTCTCTACCTTTCTCTATCTCCCTCCCACGCGCGCACGCACGCACATACACACACATACACGCACACACACACACACACACAAACAAAAAAACATAAGCCTGCACATTTTCATTCTCTTTCTCTCTCTCTCTCTAACACACACACACACCCTCAAACAAATGCTTGAGTTATGGCCTCTATATGTATTTTGATATGGCCTTTCAGTTTTGGACAAACACCTGATGGCAGCTTTAGATTGGTCTATTTATTTTCCCATTACAGGAAGGCCAGACAATATTCTTTTGTTCTAGGGATTTTTATATGTGTACTTGCTTGTGAACCTTACTGAGTGTCTGGGTGTGTGTCTCATGACAGCTTGTTAACTTTGTCCTGTTTGTTTTGTGTCGCTGCGTTAAAGGTGTCTTTAAAGAGTATAATGAAGACTCGCGCTCTCTGTTAAGTCTATAACATGAAACATCTGTGGTAAGTGAATCCTGCAATCTGCAACTGCTTTCCTGGATTTACAATTCATAGTCTAAGTATAAAAAAAGCGAGGAGTCTAGAGGAGCTCCAAAAACGTATAGGATAATAGCACCACCTAGTGGTTAAATCAGCTGAATACCAGTTTTCTATTAATACTCTGAGAAGAAAAATGGCACAAAAAGCTGTTATCCTTTTCAAACGTTTCTACATTTAGTAGTGTAGCTACAATTTACATACTATTATGTACACTTTAGAATAGATTTAAGGTATACCAAGATGCACACGGGGCATTGAGGCTGGTTAGTACCTGGATGGGAAACCTTCTGGGAAAGGCCCATGACCCCTCCAAGTCCCTACCAAGGCCCTATCCTGGTTCTTGATCACATTGAAAAAAAAAAAAAAAAAAAAAAGTAAAATAGGTTGTCGCTGGAAGAGGTGTTAGTGAGGCCAGCAGGGGGTGCTCATCCTGGGGTATGTGTGGGTCCTAATGCCCCAGTATAGTGATGGGGATGCTATACTGTCACAGAGCACCGTCATTCCAATGAGTTCATGACTCTAAAAATCCCATAAAGTTGCCATGCATTGGCCTCTGTCCATCATCATGGCCTCCTAATCATCCCCATGCATGTATATACACTGACTGGCTTCATCACTCTGTCTCCTGTATAATTGATCATTGAACATAGTTGTGAAAATCCAGGCTCTTTGCATTTTTTATAGCTTTGAGATGTGACTTTCGCTTGTCCTTTGTGTGCTTTACATAAGCAGATAGACAGAAGCTGCACATATCACAATGAATGTCCCCTGCGGCATGAATCAGGTATTCAGACAATATTACAAAACACATGTTTCATCGGGTCAGAAATAACTAATTGATGTGGGGGGAATGGAAAGTTTCAATTCAGTCTTTCTTGGAATGCTGGATTCATTGATAAAAAGTTGCTTTAAAATGTTTTTAATGTATCAAGAGAAGTCAGTTAGGAACAGATTACTTTTTAGTAATTAGCTAGCAGACAGTTTTGAGTAATAATAGAAATTAATTCTTTAAATAGAATATGTTATTACACAGAACTATCGCAGAGGATCTTGATTAAGGCCTTTGGCACTGGGGTGTGTGGCCCAGTAACCTCTAATTCACAAGGAAGGTTTTGTCTGCTTTGACTATGAATTACCCTACCATTGCATAGTACTACCCCTCCCTGCTGAGTCTGTGGTTCATTTAACGCACACACACGCACACACACACACGCAGTAACAACACTTTAGTCTGGCAGTATATTTATATGTCTGTGGGATGTTCTCAACCCCACCCTGCATTTGAGAAATTCCAGCACTTCCAAGATCAGTCCCAAGTGCACAGAACCTAATGCCAAGCGCCTTGCTTCTCTCAGCATGAACTGAACAGTGCAGGAGATGTCAAGCCCCAAATATGATCATCCTTGCATGAGGGCCCCCCCAAGCTAAGATTTAAAGGGCATATATATATATATATAACCCATGGGGAACAGGTAATATTATAGCAAAACATTTTTCGTATTATTTAGAAAACTGGCTATTATATTATTTGGAAAACTAGCTAAAATAGCCTATATTACGTTTATTTTATTTTTTTACTCTTTTTTTTTGTACTTTTTTCTTTTTCTTTCAGATTTTACACGGGCCCCCTTACCCCCTCTGGGTCCCCGGACCCCAGTTTGAAAAATACTGACATAGTGCATACTACAATTGATGTTATGATTCAATTCGATCAATGCTAATTTTAGTAGGCTATTTGATAATAATGTAACCATTATATAACATATGCATTTAAGGGGAATATATATATATATATATATATATATATATATATATATATATATATATTAGGGCAGCAATAGAAAGTTGCTTTTAAGGCAACTTTTGTAATAATTTTTATATTTATAAATATTTATATTTATAAAAATTATATTTATAGAGTTTGCTCCTAAAAAAAAAAAAAAAAAAAAAGAAAAAAAAAACACACACGGACGCCGCAATGGGCGGGGTCACGTAATGACATCACATGACAGGATTATCAAATTACTGTAGTTCATTCTCCCACTTCCGTGTTCTTTGGTTCTTTCACTACTACCATCATCAACCAACCGGCCGACGCAAGAGAGCGAGAATGTCTCACCAAACCGGCATCCAAGGTAAACACCTTTATGATCGTTTATCGTCGATTCAAATAAGTCGGACGGAGTTTATTACATAGCTATAATGCACGTTTCTTTATTTGGCGATTGTTTGTAAACAGAATAACCTGTTGTGGCCGTTGCTGAGACTGAATTGCCTTGTAGGGCTTTATTGGGAGCTAGCAGTAAACAAACCAGAGACAGACAGTGAATCTGTGTCAAGTGTACTCTGCCTTTTGGTGCTCCGTATGGGCATGCAAATAAACTCCGATTGGTCTTTCACTATCAGTGTGTGTGCAGTCGAACTGAAGTTGGGGAGTGTGCACTTATAAGGAAGACAGCAGGTTTCAAAGGTCCAGCTGTAATAACCGTGTCACCTTTATCCAAAGCTGTTGCCAAGCATTATGCAATGGACATCTGTTTACATTGATTGGGCTTTTACTGCAGTGGCGTTATGTTACCATGACAACACATTACTATGAATCAATGCAGTTATGCTAATTGTTTAATTAAAGATCACTTTGCATGATAATATTGTGATTTCTGCAAAGAATTTCAAAGAACTTACTCCAAGAATGGACAACAGTCTCCTAAAACTGCCCCTAACAATGCCTCTTTAGATTTTTCGCTTTAGTTCATCAGCCAAATTTCAATTCCGTTATCCAGAGATGGTCAGCTTTGTTTCGGATCAGAATAAATGGATTCATTGTGTCCTGTTCTTTATCGCCCTGTGCTTTCTCTTCTCAGCTACCGGGGAAGTGAAAGAAATCTTTGCAAAGGCTCGGAATGGAGAATATCGGCTCATCAAAGTAGTGATTGAAAATGGTGAGATAACAGTTTTACTTTATTTAAAACATCAGATCAGAGTACAAACATGTAGTGAAACCCCCTTTCACTTGCATTTTCAATTGACAGAAACATTAAAAAACCTTACAATATTTTAATTTATTTACAAAGTTTTCTGAAAAATAGAATTAAATCATTATTCTTTTTTTTCAGCAAAATTTTACATTCACAAATCACTATATTAGTGTGCTGAAGTTTTGTCGCCTGCTGCTTTAAATGCTCAAGCTCTTTAAAGTTGAGTGGATTCTGATTGGCCGTCAAATGTTTTATTAAAAAATGTTGTGAAAATGATTCCAATAATATTTTTCCTCTACGCTGTTATCATTATAGTTCTGGTGTGCTATTCTTTTTAATTTAGAAATATGTTTATAACTACCGGTATATCTTCATTGTTGATTATCGGCCTTGGTGTGAACAGGCCTTTACTCAATAGAAAATCTAATTTATTTATTAGAACACAAAACAAGAAACCAACAAAAGGTTTTCTATTTCCTTTATCTGTCCAAATCTGTTTTATATGTTCACTTTGTTTTATTGTTTTTCTTTACCTCACATTCTCTGAGCTGTTGAATAATGCTGTACTTTTTATTTTGCATTTGACTGAACTAAATAGAAGATTTAAATAGAAAAAAATGATGTATGTCCAATCCATGTATGACCAAATGAATCATATCACACTTTCCTTTCCTCAATTGTCTTCCTGTAGAGAAGTTAGTTCTTGGCGGAAGTAAACGGGCTGCCAAGAAATGGGACCAGGAATGGGACAGTTATGTTCTTTCGCTCGTGGAGGACGAAATGCCCTCGTACCTTCTCTACAGGTTGGATTCCACCAACAACCAGGGCTACGAGTGGATCTTTCTAGCCTGGTCTCCGGATCACTCTCCAGTGAGTTTGTTTGCATGATGTCGTCGTCTTTCAGCTGGTATGAGGCCAAATGAAATCATGAGATGACATCACTCAGTGCATTTTAATCCATCCACTCCATATATAGTATCCTGGTTTAAAGCTCTTTAAAAAAATATCCCAGTTAAGCTTGTTTTAACCATATTAAAACAGCCTATTTTATAGTACTATGTTGAAATGAATAATCATCAAGGACATTGTACCATTGTTATAACAAAAGAGTATATCTAAAGTGAGTGTGGATATCTATGGAGATCCACTAGTACTGTGATTGTCTACAGAGTGAAAATATTAGTTATGCTCATATAATAGTCTTTGCATCGAAGCAAAATATCTAGATGTCAATCTAGTTTTCACAGTACATATATATATATATATATATATATATATACTGTATATATATTGATTTTATGGAAAGCATGGGCTGACCTGATACAGGTCTACATATTTGCCATTCTAATTTTTTCCCTCAATGTTAAACAGAGAGAGACTGAAATGGTCAGAGTCTCAATGGCACCCAAATAAGTCTTTCATGCTGATCTAGAGCAAGATAAAATTGCTCAAACTGCTCTTTTACAAAACAACTTCAAGGTTGATCTGGAAACAGAAATAATATTAATATTGTTAATTTGTTACTATTATGATTTTTTTTTGAGTATTCTTATATGTTGTCATTTATTATTTGTTATCTTTATGTATTGCGTTTTATATTGTTGTTATATACATTTGCTTGGTTTTTGATCATGCCTGTTAAAAGTTCTTTTTTACAGATGCATGTTGATGCTGTTAAAATACATTTATCTGATCCTAAAAAAAAAATCCAGAAACCTATTTTGAAAACAAACATTTTCTTTCAGGTCCGACAAAAGATGTTGTATGCTGCTACGAGGGCCACGCTGAAAAAAGAGTTTGGTGGTGGCCACATTAAAGAGGAGATTTTTGGCACAGTGAAGGTATGACATATATCAGCTGCCATTATAATCAAATTCTCTCATGAACGAATCACAGCCGTTGGTTTCCCCACTAACGCGTGCGTCTCTGTCTGGCCAGGATGATATCTCTCTAAACGGCTACAGGAAGTACCTCACCTCGCAGGCGGCGCCTCTGCCTTTGACTGCAGCAGAGGAGGAACTGAGGCAAATCAAACTCAATGAGGTAATGCTGACATCGGCGTAAACACAGCATGGGTGTACACCTTAGTCAGGCCCTGCTGTGGTTTTATTCAAATAATGTGAAAACCGCATCAGTCCAACCGTCCACCTCAGGCCTTTTGTATCCTGAGGCAAAAAAACTGTTTCGATACATTTTGCACAAAATCGTCTCTGTTATCTGAGGCTGCTCTTTTAGAAACCATTAGGCCAGAATGGTTTAGTGCACTACACTGCATTGTGAATTGTTTGCTTAGCAATATGCATGTTGTAGATCTGATATATTTGTATTTATCTTGTAATGCAGTTTGTTGTTTTGATCTATTTACGACATCATGTCAAAGCCTAGTGTATTATTAACATGATTTGTGGAAAAGAGTCTGCTTAAAACATAAATGTAATATTTGACCTCAAACATACGCTGACTAAAAATAGAGAAGCTCAGTCCCATGCACTCGCTCAGTTAAACCAGCTTCTGGAACCAATTTCAAAGGATGGTGCTGGCAGTGCATACAAACCTCCCATAAACCATAAAAGGATATGCTCTGACTCTTAAACGCCTCATTGGGTGTTGCAGAATGACAGGCAGCTTAATGAACCAATCAAAAGGCTCCCTGAACTCCCTCTGAGCAGCAGCTGTGGGAGGAAGATAATACTACACTAATCTACATGTATAAGAGGAGAGGAAAGCAGCTTTGTGATGTTTTATTTTTATTAATTTGTTGAAAGAGAGATTTTATTGAGTAGATGGGTGGATGAAACGCTGGTCCCAATCCTAGATGAAAGGAGGCAGAGAAGCAAAGCAGGAAGTTCAATCAGTGGGTGAAACACAGAATGTGGCTTGCAGCACTGAAATGTGCATTTTTATTGTGTACAGTATGTATATATGAATGCATTTGGTTGAGGCTCAGGCATTCAACAGTAGTCCAATATACTGTATACCGTTATAAGAAAACAAAAGTAAGTAGATGCAAAACAAAAATATGTTTGAATGTTATATTTACTTTGTATATTAAATAATAAGTGTGTAGAATGTGCAGTGTTTTAAAGTGCAAAAAGCTCTTTGTAATGCAGTGCAAGAACCGGTAGTAGACATTAGAAGAATAAACTACACCATGAATTGTAGTGTGGTTCCTAACTAATCATTTAACAATCATTGTGACTGCTTTGGTTATTACAGGCCAGTGCATACACGTTGTTAAGGGTATATGTGTGTTTTCAGTTGCAGACAGACGTCCATGTTGACACAAAGCAGCAGACGCTTCAGGGAGTGGCGTTCCCTATGCAGAGAGAAGCTATTCAGGCTCTGGAGCAGTTCAGGGAGAAAAGGATTAACTACGTTCAACTGGTACTTCAGGCCTTTTCCCCTTCCACCACTCCCAGCAGCTCTGTACAATGGCATCTTATCCTTCTTTTTAACCCTTTACTCTATTTGTTGAATATAAAGAAATAATGCCTGTGCATAATGGCCTGAACTTGTTGACAGACTGGTTGGGTTGACTCTTAGCCACATTACCCCAACACTTGACAGAAATACATGCTGTAGAGTAACTATTAAATGATATTTATTGATCATGTCTATCCCATTAACAGGAAATAGATTTTCCTAAAGAATCCATCAAGTTGTTCAGCACGGCTCCTACGGATCTGAAAGATCTGCCTAAAAGGATCCCAAATGATGCGGCTAGATATCATTTTTTCCTTTACAAACACTCTCATGAAGGAGACTACCTCGAGTCCACAGGTAATCAATTGTTTATAGATAAAAAAAATACTGTATGTGTGTATATAACATTTTATTTGTCTCTTATGCTTAGTGAGGCTTCATTTATTTGATCAAAAACACAGTAAAAACTGTCATTGTTATAATTGAAAATGTTTCATATTTTAGTATATTTTGAAATGTAATTTGTAAAAGTAATGTATATATATATATATATATATATATATATATATATATATATATATATATATACATACATACTAGGGCTGTCAAACGATTAATCACGATTAATCGCATCCAAAATAAAAGTGTGTGTTTTCATAATATATGTGGGTGCACTGTGTATAATTATTTTGTGTATATATATATATATATACATACACATGCATGTATATTTAAGAAAAAAATATTATTTATATATAGAATATTCATGTATAATATAAAATATTCTAAATATTTTAATATTCATGAATATTCATAAATATTCTATATATTTACATATACATACATACATAAATATTCTATATATTTATATATAGAATATTTATGTATAATATAAATTTTATATAAATCTATATACAGTATATGCATGAAAATATTTCTTAAATATATACAAGCATGTGTGTGTATTTATATATAAAATAATTATACATAGTGCACCAACATATATTATGAAAACACAAACTTTTATTTTGGATGCAATTAATCGTTTGACAACCCTAATATATACACACACAAGTTAACTTAAGATGTTTATTTTTTTTATTCTAAATTTGTCATTTTGAATAACTACATTATGATGCATTTTAATTCTGTTTTAATGCTTTTTTGTGTACGTGTGTTTGTTTTTCCAGTGTTCATTTACTCTATGCCTGGTTATAAATGCAGCATCAAAGAGAGAATGCTGTATTCAAGCTGCAAGAACCCTCTTATAGACACAGTGGAGAAAAACTTGGGCATTGAAATTGCAAAAAAGGTATGATATCCTCGCCTAACCATTTTTACTGCCGTGTCGAGTACATTACAGCATAAATGCCTGGAGGCATGGAATCAGACTCAGACTATTTACAATAATGTCAACGTTATAGTTTTCAACCTGTTTCTCTTTTAATTCTCCATCCTTTCAGCTGGAAATTGAAAACGGTGACGAACTAACCAGTGATTTCCTGTACGAAGAGGTCCATCCCAAGCAGCATGCGCACAAGCAAGCTTTTGCCAAACCCAAGGGGCCAACCGGAAAGAGGGGGGTCCGCCGAATCACAAGGCCGCCGGGGGACGGTGGAGATGACGATTAAACCTCTTCCTATTCCGAGATTGACAGTGGCACATTCCACTTAGTCTAATGAATCCCCGTCCTGAAGCAAATTTCCATTTTCCATTGACTCATCTAGACCACAGCCCTATAGACTGATCTATGCACAAAGTAAAACACTAAGCCTGTGAAAATACATTTTGTAGCTTGCAATATGATGCGCTATGTCGAAGAACACGGATTGAGGTACACGAGAATGTATTTTACGAAGCTTCACTTGCATTCAAGGATGCCGTCTGTGATGTTCCTGGTAAATAGTTTTAACACTATTATGCTGTTTACTTGCATATTAGCCAAGATTATGATGTAGTGCAATATTGTTGAAATAGATACTCCATTTAGTGCTTGTTTTCCAGAAATAGATATTGATTTTCTTGGAAAATCCCTTTTTGAAGAAAAATTAAGAAAAAAAAAAAAACACTAAGAGATAGTTTCCCATAAATTAATATCTAATCTAGTCCAGGTATAGCACTTCAATGGTAGCTTTCCAGTAAAACTATATTTTAGCTGAGTTAATATTTGTCCAGGAAATTGGCTTTGGAGATTAGGCAAGATTTATGCTTGGAAAACAAGCCCAGAAAGTTAAACAGTCCACGGCTGTGAATCTTGCTCCAAGTGGTTGTCTGATCAGGAAGGTCAGAAGTTCAGATCTATTGAATGAGGCCATAAGCATTATTTATTAACTTTCCGATGGATTTGGTTGAAATGAGCGTCCAAATAAATCACTTGACAAGCTCATCAGTATTTTGACAGCCACTGAACCTTGTAGCGATAAGGTAGGGATGATTTCAATGAAGGATTTGCCAAGAATAATGTGCTGAAAATGTTCCAATACCTTTTTAAATATGTATTAATTCTTAAAAATTGTTTTTTTAACGTAGGATTGTTTAATTATAGAGATATGATTATAGTTGAATCAGTCGTAACACAAATCTGAAAAAGCCATTAGCTATTTTTCCTCTAGTGAAGACTAAACCTGCAAAGAAACTATTTTTCTAAGCCTGTACAGCTGTTTGTCCAGATGATGTCGTTGTCTAACATCTTGATCTGAGTGTCCATGGTTTCAGGGGTTTCTGGCCATCCTGTGTGTCTGAATGAATGTTTACATGTCAACTAATGGTTAACCTCCATTTCATGCCATTTGCAACCAAACTAATGTATACAGTGCATGGAGTTCAGTTCGCTTGAGATGCTGTTGAAACCACTCATAAGGGAAGGGACTGTATGTTCCATATCCTCTGGGACGATCCATCTGCTGATTAACAACAACAGGCAAACCACTATTAACATTTCTCCTGTTTATGGGTATTATGAAGTCTGGAACTGAATCATCGTAGAGTCTTAAATGTCTTTTTCTAAGCATTGTATAAGAAAGAAGAGAGAGAAAAATAAAAATTTGAAGATATACTTTGGGAGTCATCTATTTCATGATATAGTGCATGTTTATTTTGTTTTAATTTAATTTAAGCTTAATACTTAATGTGTGGTTATTATTATGATTGATTTAATGTGATATTATCCTACACACATTTTGTAATCAGTACATTAGATTGCAAAAGGATAGAAAGTGTTTTATTGAAATAAATAAAAAAATTTTTTTTTTATTTAAAGGGATACTTATCACAGAAAATGAAAATTCTATCATCTTTTACTCACCTTCCAAACTTGAATGGATTTCTTTCTTCTGTTGAACACAAAAATGGAAGACAATTGAGGCTAGATACTTTTAAGTTACTCTCATTGTTCAAAATGTATTCTTTTGAAGATGTATGAAGAAATTCATACAGGTTTGGAACAACTTGAAGATGAGTAAATGACATAATTTTTATTTTTGAGTGAACTGTCCCTTTAAGACGCTTGTAATTCTGCGCTTCTGTGCCTTTAAGAGCGGTACCACGTGTTGCGGAAGTAATCAACTGACAACAATAGCACGCGGGTGAGTGATCGCACTATTTTCGCCTGTATTTTTATTATTTTGACATAACAATTTTAATCGCTCGAGCCCTTGTAACAGTGATACGACCTTTTCTTATGTAATCATTTTAATGTTAAAACGATTAAATCCTCTTTCCATTTCATTATATCATCATATGTTTATACAAGTTGTTATAAATCACTTAGGCTACACAATAAAATGATTCAGTGACTCAATCGCTAAGTGCGTTTTTGTTTAGGATTCAAAAATGGAGAGGGACACTATATCAGACCATGAAGGTTTCTATGGGACTATAAAAAACTCACCTCAAGACTTTGTGGTTATTGAGATAGACACCCATGGACAACTTGTTAACAGCCCTAATGTTCAGGAAGAACACACAAAACGACCTCAACAAAGTCAAGCTAATGAAAGGGATGATAAATTAAAACCATCTAAACCAGATGACACTGACATTTTAAATCAGGATTGCTTTGATCTGAATCAAATCCTGGGTCCAGCTGTGAACGAAGAGCTGGAACATTTCACTAACAAAATGAGAGCAAATCCAAATGAAAGTTGTGACCAAGAAAAGGCAGAACTGTCTTTGGGTACTTATCCTGATAAGCACCTGAGAGCTGTTGTTCACAGAGCAGTACGATACAACTTCCCCTTTCTTCAGACTATAACCAACCAATCAGAGATTCGGGTCAGAGAGGACCCAGACTTCAAGGAACTCGCCAGTTTAGCCTCCGAAGGAGAAGCCGAGGAGTTCTTCAGGTTCATTGACGCCAAAGTGCCCGGCTCTGTGTTCACCTTCCTGCCCGATGATAGCAAGGAGCACCGAACTTCAGTTCATCATTTTGTTAGCAGGCGATTTGGAAAGCTTGTGGAAACCAAGAGCTTCACCGACCAGCAGAAGACTTCCATTACAGTGAGACTAAGGGAGAGAAGTAAACAAACCAAGAAGAGAACAATAGCAGACTGTCAAGAGGAGGAGGAGGTGGTGACATTATACACAGGTGAGTGGAGAAGACACACTACTTATCATCATTTATAACTGATCCTAAAATGCAAGTCTTCATTTCCCCTCAGCTTTCACGCTGCGGAAGGAGAACTTGGAGACTTTGGAGGCCATCAGCTACATGGCTGCAGTACTCGGAGTGCTTCCGTCCGATTTTACCTACGCGGGAATCAAAGACAAGCGAGCCATCACCTACCAGGCCATGGTGGTCAAAAAGATCTCTCCAGAGAGGTAAACAGCTGATTGGTCAATTAGCACAGTCTTTTCCCATTGGTTTCTCTATTTTCTTGAGTATTGAGTAAAAAAAATGGGTTATTGGGAATGTCTTGTTGACCATGTTCCACTCTATAGTGGTTTTCAAACTCTGGGGATACCCAGGATAGGGTATCTGCAGATAATTGGAAAGAATACAAACTTTTAGGGCTGTCAAAGTTAATGTTTACATGTTAATGGAACGTGTAGCAGTGATTTTAAAACTAGTCATAAATCATGAAAAAAATTGTATTCTCTCTAACCTTAACAAGAAGAAAAAATATTGTAAAATTAAATGCATTTTATAAGAAAATTACAATATTTGAAAATACTGTTAACTTTGGCGTCGTCTGCCATTTTTTGGGGGTTCTGCAATTATGCAGAACCCACAATGAACTACAATATTTTTTTAATCATAAATTATATATATATATGCCCCCCAGATATATTTTGGTTTACTACACTAACAGTATAAATACCATTTACTTGTAAACAATTCTTTTAATTTAATTTATTTCAATTATTTTAATTTAGCTGTCTTTATAATTTCACATAATTTTTCCCACACAGTTTAAATGTTTTTATGCATGGAATGAGATTCTTGGATTAAAATGTAAGGGTCCTTGTCCTCAAAAACTTCACTCCATTTGTAGATAAATATAAAAAAAAAATATATTGGCAGGTTGCTGGACAAAGTCTCAGAGTTCGAGCGGAGAGGAATGCAGATCTCTCATGTCCATCCTGTGTCTGAACCCCTTAAGCTGGGCAGACTCCAGGGAAATCACTTTGATCTTGTCATAAGAGACCTGAAGCCTCATGGGAAACATGGACTTGCAGAGCTGCATCAGCTTGTGAAAGAGGCCGTGGAAAATGTGAAGGTAATTATGTGCATGTTCACCAGCATTTAATAAATCATTGAAATGGACAAACACAAGTTAAAAAATTCTGTTTTTACAGATCAGAGGCTTTGTGAATAATTACGGTCCCCAGAGGTTTGGAAGTGGATCGTGTGTCCAAGCAGACCAAATAGGACTTGCGCTCTTGAAGGAGAATATAGTACTACGTCATGCCATTTATTTCCATTTAATGTCTATATTTGGTGCACCGTATTTTGTTTGAAAGTGCTAAAACAGTTGGTGTTTTGAGCAGGAGGCTTCTGTTAAGCTGTTCTTCACCCCAGAGGATGGCGATGACCTCCAGAACAAGGCAAAACGTCATTTCCTTCTTACAGGTCTGTGCTGGGATTTCTCTGACAGCTGAAGCTTGTGATAGTTCACCCCAAAATTTCAATTTGGTCATTATTTGCTGATCCGTTTCATTCCAAACCCTTTTGACTATGTTTCTTTGCATACTAGTCTTTCTATAGAAAAATAGTAAACATTGTTGCTTCATAGATTTCAGTTCCTGTGCACCCAAGAACAACAAGCCATTTCCTTACATCTCTTTCTTCAGGGAATGCCAAGGAGAGCTTGATACTTATGCCAGCTTACAAAGCTAGAGAGCGGCTTATGCTCCGTGCACTCCACCGGTACGGCAGCAGGCAGGAGGGTTGCATACGCGGCTGGCTCAGTTTACCCCACAGCATGAGGGTCTTTTACCTCCACTCTTACTGTAGCAGAGTGTGGAACGAAGCAGCCAAATACCGGCTCCAAAAACTGGGCTTAAAGACTGTCCATGGAGATCTGGTTTGGGCTAGATGTGAAACGGGACTCAAAAGCACCACAGAGGAACTGAACGCTCCACAGGTTAGGAAATGTGTATATATAATATATAGTTCTTTAACCATAAATGTTTTTTAAATATACTATATATATATATATATGAAAATATTAATTTATGGTCATATCACTTGTAGTAATTGTTTGATTTCTGTGTTGTAGGTCCATGTTGTGACCTCTGAGGAGGAGAAGGATGAAGTTTTCTCATTAGACCAGGTACTATGTTCAAATGCCTCCTTTTCTCTTGCTGTCTGCTAACCCTTACCCATCAGTTTCTATTTTTTCTGCTGGTTTTCTTCTAGGTGATTCTTCCGATGCCAGGGAATAGTGTCAAGTACCCAGAAAACCTGCTGGGCCAATGGTATCAGAACAGATTGGCTCAGGATGGCTTGGGGTCATGCCGTTTTAGAGTGACTCCTCTTAAACTCAACGTCCCGGGGTGTTATCGCCCCCTGCTCGCAAAGCCACAGAACATCACATACAGCTTGCGGACTGCGGAGCAGCCAAGTCTGTCTCTAACCTTTGACCTGGATGCATCCTGCTACGCCACTGTGTGTCTCAGAGAGATTATGAAGCTTAATATTTCATAGTTCGTAAGATGTTTACAGTCTAAATAATGTGGATCTTTGGTAATGTTGAATATGACGGGCTGGTGAGAAATATTTTGGACTTCTTGTCATAAAGCATTTGTGCTCTCAGATGGATTAACCACTTACAAGAAAAGAAGAGGAACATCTGGATAACAACCCAATCCATAACTATGGTGTCTGAAAGTCCAGGTATTAACAGAAAATATTTTCTTTCATTAAAACCAACAGATATACATTGATTCAAAGTATACCTGTGGTCTGTATGTCATGTGCATTAGGGATTTTAAAGGATGTTCTGTGCCAATGTAATAAAGTATTCTTGTGAGTGTATAATATGCCATTGAAAATACATACGGGTAAGGGGTTCTAATGTCGGTCGCCATGTTGCCCCTCTATCTTGAAAGTACATTAGCCAAAGAGGGACACACCCGTTGATTCAAGCTTTGCCTTTTGTTTGAGTTAACACTCATGGACGAGGTCGAACTGGAAGCCATGTTAATCTTGGACTACATTGGCCACCGTAGGAGTTAAAATGAAATCAGAATTGACAGGAACAGAAACTAATATTCTCTGGATGGTCATATACATTTTCACCGCTAGATGGGGGTAAAAATCACACAGTGAGTGTAGCTTTAACATTTTCATTCTAACAAGTCTCTCACATTGACAAACAGATGATCATCAGCTCCCTCTTGTGGTCAGTAAGTGTATCTGCTTTAATAATTAAAACTACAAAACTGAGGTGGCGAGTCGCAGGTGAGAGGACTAAAACTTAAATGTTTTACATCAAATCTATTATTTTGTAAATAATAATGCCTGTAAATGTAAATAATACACTGCCTTTTAAGTCCTGAGTTTGAATGCTTTAGCTAGACTGAAAATCAGACAACTCAGCAACATCTGTGGCTCAGGCCCCGTCCACACTACTGCGTTTTCGTTTAAAAACGGAGACCTTTTGCTACGTTTGCACCTTCCGTCCACACTAAAACGGGAAAAACGAAGACCTAAAACGGAGAAGTTTAGAAACGCTGCAGCTGCGTTTTGCGTTTTGAATCTCCGGAGGGCGTTTTAGTGTGGACGAGACAAAACGGAGGAGTTTACAAACGATGACGCAGAGGCTCACGCTCGGCTCTATGATTGGGTGTCATCAGTCATGACGTATCTTTCCCTGATTCGCCAACCACTTACACCGGCGCGCGCATGCCCAGTGTTGGTGAATGGTCACGTGATCCACGTTTTCAGTCGTTTTAGTGTGGACGGAGATAAATTCTAATACGCAGGTAAAACGCTAGTGTGGACGGAGATCGTTTTCGTTTTAATTCTCCGTTTTTAAACGAAAACGCAGTATTGTGGACAGGGCCTCAGTGGCTAATTGCTTGCCTTATAATGCATGGTGGTCTGTGTTTAAATCCCACAATTACTGAAGCTATTCATCACAGAAAACAAACCCTTGAAAAAAAAAACCAAACAGCTTCTCAGACTCAGTGGCTCAGGAGATAAAGCGCTGAGTCTGGAGTTCAAATTTCACTTTTGCTCATGATAAACTGTGTATCAAATCACTAAAATCCCCAAATCACTACTTGAAGGACATGATGCTGCAGTGGTTAAACACGTCACTTGCAGATAAAGTGGAAATAGAGACAAGGGTTCAAACCTCTCATTTATAACACAAAGGTCTCAATAAAACACGTCAAAAACATTCCTGCCCTTGAGAGACTCAGTGGCTCAAGAAATAAGTTGTTGCATTTTACATTCCATCCAGTTCACGAGGGCTGGGGAGAGGGGTAACACCCACCACCGGAAGGACACAGGAAGATTCCTTACACCAGGCAAGGGGTGGACACTAGCAGTCGAGCTTGGTAAGCAGCTCCAGTTTCCCAGGGAGATAGTGGAAATGTCCAGATCTGGTGCTGTGGTCTGCTGCTTGCAAGGTGGTCCTGATGGCGGAGCTCACAGTCCCATGGGAAGGAGGACTTGAAGCTGCCCATGAGCGGAAGCGGGCCAAATATTTTGATCTGGCTGCAGAGTGCAGGGAGGCTGGTTGGAGGGCAGTCACATACCCTGTGGAGGTGGGGTGCCGGGGGTTCGTGGGCTCCTCAACCTCTCGTATGCTCCGCGACATGGGTGCAACAGGCATATGGCACCGGAAAGCCATGAAAGAGCTGGCAGAAGAGGCTGAAAGAGGCAGTTAACGTAAGGGGTACCACTGTCGTTTTTTTTTTTCGGGCCGAATTTTTGAGTTTCGATATCTCAGCTCTGGAAGGGGCTAGAGCCTCCATTTTTGCACTCAGGTCTAAGTCTCATGGCCCTCTATCAGAATTTGGGAAGATTGGAGAAACTTAATTTTTCACCCAAAAAAAAAAAAACGTAAGGGGTACCACTGTCGTTTTTTTTTCGGGCCGAATTTTTGAGTTTCGATATCTCAGCTCTGGAAGGGGCTAGAGCCTCCATTTTTGCACTCAGGTCTAAGTCTCATGGCCCTCTATCAGAATTTGGGAAGATTGGAGAAACTTAATTTTTCGCCCAAAAAAAAAAAACGTAAGGGGTACCACTGTCGTTTTTTTTTCGGGCCGAGTTTTTGAGTTTCGATATCTCAGCTCTGGAAGGGGCTAGAGCCTCCATTTTTGCACTCAGGTCTAAGTCTCATGGCCCTCTATCAGAATTTGGGAAGATTGGAGAAACTTAATTTTTCACCCAAAAAAAAAAAAAAAACGTAAGGGGTACCACTGTCGTTTTTTTTTCGGGCCGAATTTTTGAGTTTCGATATCTCAGCTCTGGAAGGGGCTAGAGCCTCCATTTTTGCACTCAGGTCTAAGTCTCATGGCCCTCTATCAGAATTTGGGAAGATTGGAGAAACTTAATTTTTCGCCCAAAAAAAAAAACGTAAGGGGTACCACTGTCGTTTTTTTTTTCGGGCCGAATTTTTGAGTTTCGATATCTCAGCTCTGGAAGGGGCTAGAGCCTCCATTTTTGCACTCAGGTCTAAGTCTCATGGCCCTCTATCAGAATTTGGGAAGATTGGAGAAACTTAATTTTTCGCCCAAAAAAAAAACGTAAGGGGTACCACTGTCGTTTTTTTTTCGGGCCGAATTTTTGAGTTTCGATATCTCAGCTCTGGAAGGGGCTAGAGCCTCCATTTTTGCACTCAGGTCTAAGTCTCATGGCCTCTATCAGAATTTGGGAAGATTGGAGAAACTTAATTTTTTCGCCCAAAAAAAAAAACGTAAGGGGTACCACTGTCGTTTTTTTTTTTCGGGCCGAATTTTTGAGTTTCGATATCTCAGCTCTGGAAGGGGCTAGAGCCTCCATTTTTGCACTCAGGTCTAAGTCTCATGGCCCTCTATCAGAATTTGGGAAGATTGGAGAAACTTAATTTTTCGCCCAAAAAAAAAAACGTAAGGGGTACCACTGTCGTTTTTTTTTCGGGCCGAATTTTTGAGTTTCGATATCTCAGCTCTGGAAGGGGCTAGAGCCTCCATTTTTGCACTCAGGTCTAAGTCTCATGGCCCTCTATCAGAATTTGGGAAGATTGGAGAAACTTAATTTTTCGCCCAAAAAAAAAAACGTAAGGGGTACCACTGTTTTTTTTTTCGGGCCGAATTTTTGAGTTTCGATATCTCAGCTCTGGAAGGGGCTAGAGCCTCCATTTTTGCACTCAGGTCTAAGTCTCATGGCCCTCTATCAGAATTTGGGAAGATTGGAGAAACTTAATTTTTCGCCCCAAAAAAAAAACGTAAGGGGTACCACTGTCGTTTTTTTTTCGGGCCGAATTTTTGAGTTTCGATATCTCAGCTCTGGAAGGGGCTAGAGCCTCCATTTTTGCACTCAGGTCTAAGTCTCATGGCCCTCTATCAGAATTTGGGAAGATTGGAGAAACTTAATTTTTTCGCCCAAAAAAAAACGTAAGGGGTACCACTGTCGTTTTTTTTTTCGGGCCGAATTTTTGAGTTTCGATATCTCAGCTCTGGAAGGGGCTAGAGCCTCCATTTTTGCACTCAGGTCTAAGTCTCATGGCCCTCTATCAGAATTTGGGAAGATTGGAGAAACTTAATTTTTCGCCCAAAAAAAAAAAACGTAAGGGGTACCACTGTCGTTTTTTTTTCGGGCCGAATTTTTGAGTTTCGATATCTCAGCTCTGGAAGGGGCTAGAGCCTCCATTTTTGCACTCAGGTCTAAGTCTCATGGCCCTCTATCAGAATTTGGGAAGATTGGAGAAACTTAATTTTTCGCCCAAAAAAAAAACGTAAGGGGTACCACTGTCGTTTTTTTTTCGGCCGAATTTTTGAGTTTCGATATCTCAGCTCTGGAAGGGGCTAGAGCCTCCATTTTTGCACTCAGGTCTAAGTCTCATGGCCCTCTATCAGAATTTGGGAAGATTGGAGAAACTTAATTTCCCCCCCAAAAAAAACGTAAGGGGTACCACTGTCGTTTTTTTTTTCGGGCCGAATTTTTGAGTTTCGATATCTCAGCTCTGGAAGGGGCTAGAGCCTCCATTTTTGCACTCAGGTCTAAGTCTCATGGCCCTCTATCAGAATTTGGGAAGATTGGAGAAACTTAATTTTTCGCCCAAAAAAAAAACGTAAGGGGTACCACTGTCGTTTTTTTTTTCGGGCCGAATTTTTGAGTTTCGATATCTCAGCTCTGGAAGGGGCTAGAGCCTCCATTTTTGCACTCAGGTCTAAGTCTCATGGCCCTCTATCAGAATTTGGGAAGATTGGAGAAACTTAATTTTTCGCCCAAAAAAAAAAAACGTAAGGGGTACCACTGTCGTTTTTTTTTCGGGCCGAATTTTTGAGTTTCGATATCTCAGCTCTGGAAGGGGCTAGAGCCTCCATTTTTGCACTCAGGTCTAAGTCTCATGGCCCTCTATCAGAATTTGGGAAGATTGGAGAAACTTAATTTTTTCGCCCAAAAAAAAAAACGTAAGGGGTACCACTGTCGTTTTTTTTCGGGCCGAATTTTTGAGTTTCGATATCTCAGCTCTGGAAGGGGCTAGAGCCTCCATTTTTGCACTCAGGTCTAAGTCTCATGGCTATCAGAATTTGGGAAGATTGGAGAAACTTAATTTTTCGCCCAAAAAAAAACGTAAGGGGTACCACTGTCGTTTTTTTTTTCGGGCCGAATTTTTGAGTTTCGATATCTCAGCTCTGGAAGGGGCTAGAGCCTCCATTTTTGCACTCAGGTCTAAGTCTCATGGCCCTCTATCAGAATTTGGGAAGATTGGAGAAACTTAATTTTTCGCCCAAAAAAAAAAACGTAAGGGGTACCACTGTCGTTTTTTTTTTCGGGCCGAATTTTTGAGTTTCGATATCTCAGCTCTGGAAGGGGCTAGAGCCTCCATTTTTGCACTCAGGTCTAAGTCTCATGGCCCTCTATCAGAATTTGGGAAGATTGGAGAAACTTAATTTTTCGCCAAAAAAAAAAACGTAAGGGGTACCACTGTCGTTTTTTTTCGGGCCGAATTTTTGAGTTTCGATATCTCAGCTCTGGAAGGGGCTAGAGCCTCCATTTTTGCACTCAGGTCTAAGTCTCATGGCCCTCTATCAGAATTTGGGAAGATTGGAGAAACTTAATTTTTCGCCCAAAAAAAAAACGTAAGGGGTACCACTGTCGTTTTTTTTTTCGGGCCGAATTTTTGAGTTTCGATATCTCAGCTCTGGAAGGGGCTAGAGCCTCCATTTTTGCACTCAGGTCTAAGTCTCATGGCCCTCTATCAGAATTTGGGAAGATTGGAGAAACTTAATTTTTTCGCCAAAAAAAAAAACGTAAGGGGTACCACTGTCGTTTTTTTTTCGGGCCGAATTTTTGAGTTTCGATATCTCAGCTCTGGAAGGGCTAGAGCCTCCATTTTTGCACTCAGGTCTAAGTCTCATGGCCCTCTATCAGAATTTGGGAAGATTGGAGAAACTTAATTTTTCGCCCAAAAAAAAAAAACGTAAGGGGTACCACTGTCGTTTTTTTTCGGGCCGAATTTTTGAGTTTCGATATCTCAGCTCTGGAAGGGCTAGAGCCTCCATTTTTGCACTCAGGTCTAAGTCTCATGGCCCTCTATCAGAATTTGGAAGATTGGAGAAACTTAATTTTTCGCCCCCCAAAAAAAAAACGTAAGGGGTACCACTGTCGTTTTTTTTCGGGCCGAATTTTTGAGTTTCGATATCTCAGCTCTGGAAGGGGCTAGAGCCTCCATTTTTGCACTCAGGTCTAAGTCTCATGGCCCTCTATCAGAATTTGGGAAGATTGGAGAAACTTAATTTTTCGCCCAAAAAAAAAAAACGTAAGGGTACCACTGTCGTTTTTTTTTCGGGCCGAATTTTTGAGTTTCGATATCTCAGCTCTGGAAGGGGCTAGAGCCTCCATTTTTGCACTCAGGTCTAAGTCTCATGGCCCTCTATCAGAATTTGGGAAGATTGGAGAAACTTAATTTTTCGCCCAAAAAACGTAAGGGGTACCACTGTCGTTTTTTTTTCGGGCCGAATTTTTGAGTTTCGATATCTCAGCTCTGGAAGGGGCTAGAGCCTCCATTTTTGCACTCAGGTCTAAGTCTCATGGCCCTCTTTTCAGAATTTGGGAAGATTGGAGAAACTTAATTTTTTCGCCCAAAAAAAAAACGTAAGGGGTACCACTGTCGTTTTTTTTTCGGGCCGAATTTTTGAGTTTCGATATCTCAGCTCTGGAAGGGGCTAGAGCCTCCATTTTTGCACTCAGGTCTAAGTCTCATGGCCCTCTATCAGAATTTGGGAAGATTGGAGAAACTTAATTTTTCGCCCAAAAAAAAAAAACGTAAGGGGTACCACTGTCGTTTTTTTTTTCGGCCGAATTTTTGAGTTTCGATATCTCAGCTCTGGAGGGGGCTAGAGCCTCCATTTTTGCACTCAGGTCTAAGTCTCATGGCCCTCTATCAGAATTTGGGAGATTGGAGAAACTTAATTTTTCGCCCAAAAAAAAAAACGTAAAGGGTACCACTGTCGTTTTTTTTTCGGGCCGAATTTTTGAGTTTCGATATCTCAGCTCTGGAAGGGGCTAGAGCCTCCATTTTTGCACTCAGGTCTAAGTCTCATGGCCCTCTATCAGAATTTGGAAGATTGGAGAAACTTAATTTTTTCGCCCAAAAAAAAAAACGTAAGGGGTACCACTGTCTTTTTTTTTTTTT